>JNEV01001638.1:0-113599 GCA_000697495.1 Saksenaea oblongispora B3353
GGGCCCAAAAAAAAAAAAAAAAAAAAAAAAAAAAAAAAGAAAAGCGTGCGCCACCATTTTTATGACAACCAATGACACTTGCCAGAAATAGTCATTTTGCCATTCAGGATTTTCAGCAAGACAATCCACGCTTCCTAATAGAAATTGAAGAAGACAACTTCCATTGTAACAGCTATGTCTTTCTGATGAATGAACATCCTACCTACCGAGCAGGAAAAGACACTCCGTAGCCTCTCTGATAAACAGTTCGACGCTACAGCTCTAAGGTTGAAGTACGATGTGAACCGCTATGCAAGGTGACAAGCAGTCTTTGATGTTAATATTGCCGCAGGCACTGTATCTATTCAATGTTCTTTGATCTACAAAGTAACTTTAGGTTTACGATTCTATCGAACATATGCTTGTTTGTACGACAGGATACACTACAAGAAATCGAGATATCTAAGTAATTGTCTCCTTAACTGTAGTCTTTAGGACACTCCTCAACACATGGAACACGGTTGCAACTTTGTTCCCCCCCGGACGCCCCTGTCAGTTACTACGATACTGACCAATCTCTCCAATCTCCCATCTGGACAAAACAGGTATTCTTTTATGAAGCAATCATTCATACGACCAATATCTCCCTTGATACGGGGATGGTATGCAGCATATTAAAAGTGCCCCATGTTACATCTGTAAAAATAGAGAGACTGTGCTCTCTGTTTCTTATTTTATGAAAAAAAAAAAAAAAGGTTCGAGCCTGCGAGTGTGTGTGTGTGAGAGAGAGAGAGAGAGAGAGAGAGAAACAAAGGAAACAGCACCGGGCTGCTCTTATTTCTTTATCGTTAATGAGAGGGAACATGAAGTTGCTCAGTCGTGGTCTGATCGAGGTAATCGTTGTTATTACCAGAGCCAACTGAACTTGGGGACGAAGGATAGTAGACTAACGAAGGTGTCCGTGCATTGGTCTGAGGTGGTGCAGTAGGAGGTGGTGTAGGTGGCACCAGAACAACGGTACTTTCTTCATCCGCGGCTAATCGCTGTTCAGAAATGATCTGAAGCCCTTGATTTGTGCTACGTTGCTGCCGCCCCGAAGCCGATGGTTGGTCCAAGGGAGTCGTAGGAAAGGATTCAGCACGAGGGCGTCGGCGTTGACACATCGTACGAGCAACAATTGCCTCGTACTGTTCCTTATCCCGAACGAGGTCCATTGCTGGGCTGACAATTTTACAATTCTCGAGATGGTCGACATGGGCTATTCGGTTCATCGCCACTACCTTTGCAACATCTTGTTTTTTTCGTTTTCCTTCTGATGTCTGTGTAGCTCTTTGACGTGATCCATCGCGCCTTTCGAAGGAATACTTGAGAGACTTTTCCAGCAGACGCTGGCGCCAGGCCAAGTCGTCGCTGTTTTCTGCAGCATGCTTCGTCCGTGGTTTCACAGTGGTGGTGACCTCGGAGGTCTCGGATTCGTCGGGACGCGCTAATTGTTTAAGAGCCAATGTCAGCCTGTCATCGTCCGGAATCATGAGCGGACTACGTCGCCGTCGGCGTTCTTTTAACGGTAGGCGGTTGTCCTCATCATTAACGAGAGAGGACGAGGAAGACGGAAATGAAATGCTTCTCGCGAGGGATGAATCAGGTAGTGGCACAGCTGCCTCCTCTTGTGACTTGGGATGTCCCAAAGTGCCGCTACAAAAGGATACGGCGGCGTCTGATCGACGAAAGGCACGATGACATTTATCGAATTCTTCCGTATCTGTAACAGTTGACGATGATCCACGGGATTGGTTAGGATCATTATCTAACGAAAGGTGGAGTAAAGCGGAGGTTGTAAGGGATTGGGAAGGCGGAACGGTTGGTGTGCCGAGGCTACACGCTCGATCGCGCTTGGCGTTTTTTCGTGGCGGAGGGGGTAATGGTGAAATAGGTGTTGTAGGAAGGGATATAGGTGAGGACCAGGAGGGAGCCGGACCTAAAAAAGAATATGATCGTTTAGCCTTGTGGCGACGACAGTGGCGTGATCTTTAAAGTTCCAAACCTTCTTCAACGCGAGGCGGTGGTTGTGCACTTTTATGTCGACGTGTGACCGTATCATTACGAGGCGAGTTGTAGAATTTGATTTTTGATTTTTTGAAACGTTTTGTCATGAAAGAAAAGCATGCAGTCCATCGTGATTTACGTTCAGGTACATCCGGTGTACTAGTCTTTCGTCGGGTTGAAAACTTACGATGAAGGAAAACAGATGAAGACGAGGATTCATCTGTCATTGAAAGTAAATGAGAGTGAAAGGAGAGAAATTTGCACGTAAGTAAGAAAGAAGAAAGAAAGAGAAAAAAAAAAAAGAAAAGCTTCTAAATTTACCAATCTGGTATACTGTGCTTGGGCGTCCCTTACGGATTCGTGACACCGTTGCTTCAGTTTTTGATTCAAGGCAAAGGGAGAAAACTTTAATTCGCTTGGGATGGTTGCACGTGCAATTTGACAAACCGCTCCATCTCCCTTTTTCACTATTTTTTCTGAACTAGTTGACTTCTTTTTTTTCAAAATTACCTTTAGAAGTAGTTAAAAGATCAATAGGACTCATAGAAAGAAATAGAATTACCATACGAAGTTTTCCTTGTATCAAACCATAAAGAATTCAAATCGTGTGAATCACGCGTGCAGAAAATAGTAGTTTTTCTTTTTGCTAAAGTGAACCCGCGGTGTTTAAACCAAGTTTGAAAGATGGACGTTTTTTTGATTGAACTGCTAGAGGTACGATGAACAAGTCATGTGGCCCCCCACCAAAAACCGCTGTTTTCTTAAACAAGTTAGCTACAAAAAACCATGGCGATCCAACTAACCCCTGAGGTCAAACCATCTCCATCTTTTCTATTCTATTTTTTTTTTCATTGTCCCTATGCACCAGTGTCAATACCGCATAAAAATTGTTTTTGACATGAACATGAAATCTTTTATAACATAGAGCAACTACACATAAATAGAATGCTGAAAAAAAAAGAAGATTGCAGAAATAGATAGCCTATGCATGCATTTGCTTCTAAACTTTCTTCATCATACATTGAGACTCTAAAGACTAGGAGTGCTATATTTATTGTCGTCTACGGGCCTTTGATTATGATTGGTTGATTTGGGGATGAGATACCAGCTAACTCATTCTGGTCAAATGAATAACTGCCCTATCAATTTTGTTCAGATGCTGTATTTTTGCATCGCCTACAGGATCGTGATAGCCGCCACTAGTATGTCATCATTACCTGATCACAAGAATTTTTTTTGTTATTTGTTTAATGAATACCATGATATCATGTTTTACACGGCGTAGTTCAATTCACGCTGATCAGTTTATACTCTGATCCCCTTTGGATAGGGAGTGGTAAACGTTGTGTGCGGCTTGAGGATAATTAACCTTAAGTTTTCTTTTGTTGCTACGCGTATGTCTACTATGAACTCACAGGGTATGTCTCTAAGTAAAAAAAAAAAAAAAAAAAAAAAAAAAAAAAGTGCACGAGTTCAGGCAATTTATCCAGTCTTCGCCGGTGCATTCGGTGTGTGACAATCTTTACGCATATTCTAACCGTGCTTTACTGTTTAAATGCGCCGAATATAACATGCTACTTGATTATAGGATGATCATTGCGATTAACCTTAGTGGTGGGCACTGGGCATTCTTTCATGCTACCAAACATTTTTTGGGGAAGTGCAACAATGCGAAAAAAAAAGGCCTATGTATATCGATTTCACAGGTATCATGTTGTTCATTTCCTTATCTAAATTTTTGGTGATCTTTACAAGAAAACCTACGTGGAAGTGTTTCCTTTTTTCTTCTGCAGACCCCGAAACATCCCCAGGGTCCAGTTTAGATCGTTCTTGCAGCTTCATCTGTTGTTGCACAGTAATTTAGAGCACGTTGTATACAGGTCTAATCTGAAATGTATGTGGGTGTGGGTGGTTTTTTACAGGCATCCACGATTGATTTTTGTAGTCAACGATAATGTCGCGTGGATTATCTGTCTGCTGATGTTCTTACGGCGGACTTGATCTCAGAAACATGTTGGCTTGCACAACGTGCCACATAAGTCTACTTTTATACCAGGAAAAAAAAGATCATTTGAGAAAAACGCGGAGCCAATGTATTACCGTGGCATCTTCTATTTAAGAACAAAAGAAAACATACTTTCTTTGGACATTAAATAAGATGCTAAAACAGAAGGGTAGTGGGAAACTCTCCAATATTTTGACTTCCTTTTTTTCATACAATGATATTCAAAAATTTTGCTTGACTGGAACAGCAACTATTTCAGGAGGATAATAACTCCGATAACGTAGAATGAATATGCGTAGACACCATAAATACGTACAAATCTTGGGCTTGACCTTGTGGCACCAAATTCCCTCCACTTGGCAGTAAGAATTGAGAACAACGCTTCTGTTTTTCCGAAGCTAAGCATTCCGATTGGCCCAATCCAGAACACAAAAAGATCATTGGAACTTGCAGTATGACTGTACGAAGACAGTGCAGCTCCGATGGAATGTCTGGCAAAGCACACACTCTTTTCCGATATCAAAGTTGCTCTCCGCCAATCCTGGAGTTGCAAGGCCCCAAAACTAGATTCCTTGTTGTCTTGAAATCTTTGCGCACGATAACAGTTTAGAATTTGTTTGTCTTAGTATTTGAGAATCGATGAGTACAGCACCTGTTTAAGTATATTTAAGCTGGTCAGAACCATATGAATGTAGTCGCTAAAAAAAAAAAGTGCGAAAAAGTATGGAAACAGGCAAAGAAAACTAGATAAAGAGATCTACGTCATACATGAAATTACTTGGTTCTGTAAGGTTATTTGTTCGTTGAATGAATTATGGACGTTAGTACGTATTGGCGGTATGCATCGTGTCTGTAATTGTTAGCCAACCAGGCGATGGAAAGAGACGAACCGTAGTGCACCGAGGAATATGTTTTGCTGGTAGCTCCGGACTTGCCAGAGTATCCATTACATTCATAATAGTTTCTTTAGCTGAAGAAGGTAGGGGGTCAATTACAATATGTTGTACGCAAAAATTTCGACTAAAAGAAGGATTATGAGTTTACGAACGAATATAATGTCTCTTCTTCAATCCAGCCGAATGGATTCATGTATATCTAAACAGCTTGTGCTAAGGTATGCATGGTCTAGAATCACCAAAATGCGTTGCTGTATGTTGTCTTTAGACCTACCAGATCTATAAAGACAATGTTGTTTAGAATAAAATACGGTCCATCTTGTAGCCCTGCATTGCTTTGGTATGTTTGTGCAATCCGCTCCAAGTTGCGAAAAATCCGACGGGAAATTGGCATATTCTGATAGACAAGCTTTCCGTGATTTGACATGTAGGAGAGACGTACACTTTTTGAACATGCGAATGTTTGTTCAGGTCTGTTACTACATCTTGAAGATACGAGTCGCAAATTTTCACACCATGTGCCGTTGTGACATACGAACCATAGCCATGACCAATAAGAACCACAACCGCAAACCAAACCTTTTCCCTGGCGATAACCTGAAGGACTCAACTTGTTATTCAGAGTTCTACGCTGATATGAAACGAAAAAAGCTCCCAGATCAGGCGCCAAGGCCCGACCTTTACCAAAAAGCATTCACAAGCCAGTAAAAAAATCAAAGCTCCTAGAGCCTATGTGGAATAATGAAAAAAAGTCCCCTTCCCCCGCCCACTGTATACGCACCTTGCTACCCATTCGCTGTCCACAGAATAGCTTGGCTTAATTCTTAAATTACGTTGCTCATCGCCATTTTCACCTGCATCAATACCATCAGCAATATTCGCGTGGATCTTGACACCCACAATCCCTTCCACGTTGAAGCCAGTAGTGGAGCCAATGTCGCAACAAGGGGCTGTCATAATACGTTTATCCTCTTGCCCAGCAAACACACACTAACATCAACCGTTCTCTCTTAATGCGTAAAAACTCCGCCTGCACTGAAGTATCAGAAGTTTACACAATTCATCATCGCAAGCACATTCAGTCAACCTTTCCAAGCGCCAGAAAACAGACTCATTGCGCTTCATTATCTACACATACCTTGCAAAAAATGACTGCCATGCTCTGAGATTTTGTAGGTATGTACACACTCTCAGCATCAATAGTGCCTGTACATTTCGCCTTACCTTTCTCTTTTCTATGGCGTTGGCCTCCTGATCCATTATTGTTATTTACCGGAGCTCACCCTAAACTACATAAAGTCAACATCTAGGCTTTAAAACTTTGAATGTACTGATATTACACATATCGAAGATCTAGCCTTTTTTTTTTTTTTTTTGCTTTTTAGGAGCGATAGAATATTAACATCCATTACCACTGGAGCCGCTGCTTCTGCGCACTCGCATCTTTACATGAGAATATGATATGCCCTGTAGTTCACCTCTTCACATCAAAATAGTTGGCTAACAGCCAAAAACATGATGCATATTGCCAATAATTACCAACGTCCATAACTCGTTCAACAAGCAAACAATCTAACAGAGCCGGGTAAACCCACGTTACTACGTAGATTATTTTGCGTACTTTCCTTTGCTTTTTCCCATACTTCTTTGCACACATTTTTTTAGCCACTGCATTCATTTGGATCTGAACCAACGCAAATATACTTAAAACAAGTCCTGCACTTATTGGTTGTAAAATTAGAAATAAATTGTGAATTGCTACCGTGCGCAAAAATTTCTGGGCAAACGGATTTTTATTTTCGCGATCCTGCAACTTCAGGGTTGGCGGAGAGTAGCTTCGATATTGGGAAAGAGTGTACACATTCCTGACTGTCCAGATACTGTTTAACTAGCAACAATGTGGCAGAAAATGTAGAAACGCATTGTTGCACAGAACCATTAAATGATAAACGTGGACAGAAAAGGCTAGAAAGAAATAGACGATCAAAAGTCCTTGTACGTGGTTTCTCAAAAAAAAAAAAAGGCGTTGCCATCCGAAAATGGATGACTTTTTGTTAAAGATTAATGGTGCTTTTCAAAAGGTCAAGTCGCGTAACAAAATGAAGCTTATATCGGAAGCAACATATCGCTACTACGGAAAACGAGTTCCTGATGAACTACTTTTTCTTAACTAGAAAATAAACCACCAGGGACCGGGTTTCTATAGTGAATTAGGATCTCCCAGATCTGTCAGGTGGTTCTGAACGAAAGAATTACAAGTTGCTGTCAGCTATCACGAACTCCGCTACCGTAAATGAAGACGAGTCATAGGCACCGCAAAGCTTCCACTGGAAGCTGGCCCATCAAAACAGTCATCCATGAAGTCCGCCGAATGGTCCGTGCCCCATAAAACTCAGACGAGGCACTTGTTCTGCGTCTGTATGGCTAGCAATGATTTCTAATGGCTATTGCTAAATGAAGTATTTATAAAAATGCTTTACCTACGATTTTCCAAAAGATAATGTCGCGTATCGTAAAATTTTACAATTGATTTTGTTGCGTAAGGACGACTAATTACAACCATACAACGGCACATAGACGGGCGTTGCATGGTTGGATTTCGAGCCAGTTAAAAGTAGCAAGCGTTTACTATCATCATCATGGTCCTTGATTTGTTATTTAGGAGTGGTAGTCTTGATATTTTCCTGGAAGATTTTAATTGTTATTTATTTTGAGCATTAAAAAAGTATCTATCTATGAATCAGTACCCATATATACAATTTACGTGACAAATCAATACTTTGATTAACTTATTTGACCCGATTTTTCCTATTATTCTTTCAAATCCAGCTCGGGTATCCTTTTTGCTGGCCAAAAAGCTTCCGAAGGATTAACAACAACATTATCAAAGACTATTCTCACTGAACTCGAGCATATATAATTTATCTTTAATTCCTGATATTGCAAAGAGAACTATGGAGGACCAACTAGAAACATAAATAATTTGCGTTATGACTGTCTTCAATGCTGATTTTCTGTAAGGACAGTAGACAGGAATATGTGAAAGTAGCTATTGGATATAATTTTTCAGTTAGCATCTCAAAGAAGGCGCCTTTGGTAATCTACTTTTCACGAATAATGCACAGTTCAGTATCACCCTTTTGCTAAGATATCTGCGGCACAAGGCGTATGTATGAAGGTGGAAATCGACCATCTTACATTCCCTACATCCCTGGACTCAGTTTCACCCTTCATGGACGTAAAATTGGTTTAGACTAACGTAGACATTTGTTCCATAAATAGTATAAGTGTTGCAATGTTAGTATCATATGAATCAGTCAAACTGAAAGGTCACCATCGTTTAAACACCTTGCTGTGGCATCCGAGTCTAACCTTTGCTCATTCACCAGAGAGTGATTTACACCACCTTCGAACCGCCAGTAACATATCACATGTACAGAAGACCCTATCATCCTTTGGCACCTCCTTCCATCAGCCGGCCACAGTGTTCTCTATCGGAGATATACCGAAGTTTGTGAAATATAGTACCACTGGTAGCACTGTTATGAAACTGACCCTGGGATTGTTGCAACTGGGGGTAGAGCTGGAGCGAACCCCTAGGCTATCGTTAATGAAAAATGTATTGCAGGCGAAATCCAGATGTAAAACAAGCCAAAGTCTATTTGTTCGCAAGCAGCCAGTCTCAACGGCCATGCTGTGATTGAAGACTGTAGTCTCTCAACCGTCAATGAGAAGGTAAAACAAAAGTAATAATCCTGGATTGCTTCAAACATTTCTATATATTTCGATATACTGCCCACACTCTTTCATGTGCGGCATCATCTCATGTAGATAAACTATATATCGCATTTGTAAGGCTGTGAAGCTGCAAAAAAACTTTATTGCGTTTATAAACATTACATACTTTGGAGACGTACTGAGACGAGCACGGCACGTGGCCGATCGTTGAATGAAAAGAAAGCTCGTTGAGTGTGACAAAGTCTGATACAGTATTTTATAATACAAATATACCTAAGCTAATATGTTGGCTTCACTTGGTTTTCATAAAAAACCTCACCCAATTCTGGAAATAGCGTATATTATAGTGGCTTGTGTATAAAAAAAGAAGTGATACAAAGACGCGAAAGTGAGCGAAATTCGGATTGATTTTTTAATGATATTTATTCGTGCTATTGAGGGTTCTGATATACTTGCGCGTAAAAATTGAATAGAGTACTAGCTTGTGCCTATAGGTGATCTTTCATTAAACAGACGTCTTAGTTTCGTTCGTTATTCTGTGCCCGCTATAATCTCAGCAACAGATGAACAAGATCGATACATCTAGAACCATGCTCACCATCACTATTCCTTGTCGATGCTCAGACTTACAGTTGAATCTACTACGTAGTAATGAATATATCATGTATGACCTATTTACCACCGGAAAAGGTTGAAAACGGAGCTGACAGCTGAAGAACAAATTCAGACTGGCTTCAGTGATTAGACAATCAATGTTTATCCCTCGTGTCGGTCTTTTTTTTTTTTTTTTTTTTTTCGCGATCGAGAGTTGTGCTCTGCGAGCAACACGTTTAAAGTTTTCTATGTACCTTGATTCCAATGATAGTTTGCAGATATGCTAATAGCGAAATGATTCTACCGATCCGCGTTGTCTCGCTTATTACGCGTCTTTCTTTCGCGGTTCTTGCATACTGGATCTTGTTCCGTTTTGCATGCATCGAATAACCTGCTGTTTGTCGACCTTTCATACGTCTCCACTATGCAAACTATTTGTAAAAATAATTCTTTTTTGTCGCGTTGATAGCTTGGAAAAAAGTAATTTAATCCTGGAGGGGAACCCGGTCTTTGAAAATCCGGTAGTATGTTGTGTCTGTACTTCCCAATAAATACTGCTACGGTGTCCACATACATCGAGGACAAGGATCGCCGTCTTGTATTTGATGGTCAAAAAAGGTTGACATCTACAGAAGACTATTTCACCCATTTCAGTATTGTATTTGAACTTGATGCAGATCGACGCGACAAAAAGAACTTGCGTCGGGCTTCAAAAAAGCGTTCAGCACCCAAAAGGACCGCGCTCTGGTTCTTTACGTGTTGCACCAATCGGAAGCATTCATGAATTCAAACTGGGGGCCCAACAATCAGACGCGGTAATCTCCGGGTCTAAAATGAAATGCGTCACGATTTCTCACGATCTACATTTGCAAAATCTATTTAAGCTGATAAGAGCTGAAAAACGTGGACTATATCTCTGTTTCTTTTCTGCAAGACCATGTCCACTACTGTTACTACTACACAAACTGGTTATCGCCTGGGTGGTGACAACTTCCAACCCGCTCACAAGCTGGATGACTTCAATGGCTATACTTTTAAGCCTATCCGTGAAGCCGAAGTGAACCGTGAAATGACAACGCGTTATATGACAGATATGTTGGAGTACGCCGAGACAGATGTTGTCATTGTTGGTTGTGGTAGCGCTGGTCTCTCTTGCGCCTGGGAACTGTCCAAGGATCCCAGCATCAAGGTAAAAAAGATGAAACGTCACTTCGGGTTCTCATCGGTAATTTAGGTTGCTATCATCGAGCAAAACGTGTCTCCCGGTGGTGGTTGCTGGCTTGGTGGTCAACTGTTTTCTGCCATGGTTGTCCGTAAGCCTGCAGATGAATTCCTTAGGGATGTAGGTGTTCCGTATGATGAGAAGGAAAACTTTGTGGTTGTGAAGCATGCTGCTCTTTTCACTTCCACCATCTTGTCCAAATTGTTGATGCGTCCCAACGTCAAGTTGTTCAACGCTACAGCCGTGGAGGACTTGATTGTCAAGCAGCGCAAGGTTGCTGGTGTTGTGACCAACTGGGCCTTGGTCTCGCTTAACCATGACACCCAATCCTGCATGGATCCCAATGTCATTGAATCCAAGGTCGTTGTGTCTGGCTGTGGACACGATGGTCCTTTTGGTGCCTCGACTGTCAAGCGTCTTCAAGCCATCGGATTGATCAAGGAAGCCAAGGGCATGCTCTCGTTGGACATGAACTCTGCTGAAGATGGTAACATTGTCGGCTCCGTTGACTTTACTGAATGCTGCGGTTTTAGATATCGTCAGATACACACGTGAAGTGGTTCCTGGCATGATCGTGACGGGTATGGAATTGGCCGAACTCGATGGTGCTCCTCGCATGGGTCCTACCTTTGGAGCCATGTTGATTTCTGGCCAGAAGGCGGCCTACGCTGCGCGTGCCTCGCTCGAGAGACAGCGTGAGGCAGCCAAGGTGGCAGCCTAAACAAGCAAACGATTATTTTTACAAGGGCAATCTATCCAGCGTATAAAGAAAAAAGAAGGTATGTGTTGATTGTATCATCCTCGTTCATCTGGATACAGTCGGCACTAGGGGTGCTTGGTTACTTGTTAACCAGGCTGAGATCATACCCTTTGAACGATGACCTGCATAATAGCAGCGCACGGAAGTTGCCATTGTATCATAACTTTTTTTTTCCTTTTCACCTTTATTCCTTTGCTTGTTTTAATAAAGAAATTTCCCTTCTTTTACTCTTTGAATGAGTCCCCCATATGAGGAAATTATGGAAACAAATCGACATCACCCTGAAAAATAAAATAAAAAAATGGTACTACGATATTCCCAACGCAAAACAGCGTTCTTCATTTTGTCATGATCACAGCGGTAAACAACGAAATGTCTCTTCATCGTCTCATGCCATGGAAAAGCCTTTTCAATTCCAGAGTTTGAAGACGGATGTCAGGGTCTCCATATCGGGGGCTCCTCAGCATTTCTCCTCAAGATCTAATGCCGTTTGCCTTCTCGCTTGTTCAAGCAAATATGGTTATTTTGCAGCAGCTGCCACACGAGGTTGTGCCTATCATTGCTTATTTGCCCGCAGCGAGTGATTAACACGCTTCAAAGGCTTTTATTTCGGAGAATCCAGCTTGCTGCGGTCTACCTTTCTTGACGCGGATAAGGCGACAACAGCCTCTTTGGACAAGAGGACCCACATAGAGTTACAAGATCCTGTCCAGCATTTACAGTTTTCAACAGACGAGACAAAACTACTTGCCGTTGTAGGAAATGTCTCTCTGTACGTGTATCACCTCAAAGATCTTATAAAAAAAGTGTGTTGCTCGCCTATCTCGATCTCTCTGCTGATAATCCTTTTTTGCAGGGAGAAGCAGCTAAACCAAGAAAAACTATTGTGTTTAGTCAACCCATCCAGCAGATCTTGCCTAATCCAAGCGCACATCCTGCCATGGTAGCTATCTTGTTTTCAAGCGGCAGCTGCATTTTCTTCCACCTCAAAGCAAGTACGACTGTAAGAATACCAGGAGAACAAGACATCGCGACCATCGCTTGGTCCCCTTCGGGCGATCAGATTGTATGTGGTAGAGCGGGTACCAGGTTAGAATGCTACGACATTGACGGCAAGCTCTGTCTGACCCCAGCCAACCCATGGAGCACATCATCATCAAACTCAACGCGACAAGGTAAAAATAAAAGGAAAAGAAAAAGAATGCTAGAATATAACATCCTAATTGACGTTCAAAAAAGTGAAAAAAGTGGTATGGGTCGACACTAATGTCTTTTTCGTTGGCTACCATGTCAAACAACTCCCTCGTAACACCGACGAGGTGGAAATGCTTATCATTAAAGCTACTGCCGAAGCGTGTATTGTATGCGCTTCCATTCCAAATCTTTTCTTTACTGTCGATGCTCCTTTCAGTGAAGTGTATACGACAATGATTCGTAACTTTGGAGAGGAAATTCGAACTGTCGTCTTTGTCACTAGTGCAGTAGATATCGAAGTGTTTGCGGTTGGACAAGATAAAGACGAGGTATGGTCAGTTTGGGATAACGAAGGTGCTCGGGTTACTTTACCGCTGGCAACAGACAAGAACCAAGACACCTACCCTGTGGGACTTGCCTTGGATTTTTCTGTTTTGGAAACAAACGACAGCCTTGGACGTTCTCTACCCGTTCTAATGTACATGAACAACGAAGGCCATATTGGTGCATATTACTGTCGCAACCAAGAAATGATCAAACGCGAAGAATATTATGAGGGAATGATACGTGAAGTCAAAAGCAACAGAAGCCATCTCTTGCAAAGAAAAACTTCGCCAACAAGTACTCCTGCCCAACAAGCCAACAGCATGTCCCCCGAAGCCTTGCCACCAACTGCAATGGCAAGAATTGCAACGACAGCAGCGACAGCAGCGACAGCAACGACAACAACGACAGCAACGACAACAACGACAACAACAACAGCAACAATAGCAACAATAGCAACAATAGCAACAACGGCAACAACGGCAACAACGGCAACAGCGGCAGCGGCGACAACGACGACAACAACGGCAAGAACAGCGGCAGCAGCAGCGATGGCACCGTTGTTGACTTATCCTTTGCCACTCGTCACAGGTCCTACCCTCTCTCCAAACATAGGTAATACTACCATTCAACATACATCCACCTCCGGCCTTGCAAGTTTCGGAAAGCTGTTTCAGTCTGGAACAGATAAATACGTTGCTCATCAAAATGATGATAAGACGACTACGGAGTGTCCTAAAAAACAGCAGGACGTATCCAAAGATCAAGGAGAGAAAAAACCATCCGTGACCTTGGATGTACACAACGACACATATCCTTTGAAAGATGCTGCACCACTCCCGGAGACAGCAGTTAACAATTCAACGCGAATGGACAGGTCATTAGTTGCTACTGACACGCCGTCTCCTTCCGCTCCACTCCTTACTAGTACGACAAGTCAAGTTCATGTGATAAACGCAAACAGTTCGCCTTTAGCAAGCTCTGTCTCCGACGTGAAAAACCAATCCCCATCCTCAGTATATCTACCTCTTCGAGCCCGTGAAGCCGAATCCAACGCAAACGCGGTACATCTCTCCCACGTCGAATCCAGTCCGACGATTGCTGCCACTGAGCTTGGATCACTCGATTCAGCGTCTCAGACTGGTATAGCACAGATGCAGGTAGGAAGCATCACGCAACCGACTGCACATCCAGCCAAAGAAGAGGTAAACAGGAGCTATTCTCTGCTGTTTGTGACTTATGTGATGTAAAGGATATGTCTGATTTATTCGCGTCAATCTGTGACGATATTCAACACGCTTTTAGAGATGTAAGTAATTTGAATGCATAGAGTAAATCCATTCTAAATGGGCTATGTAGTTAGGCGACAGGTATCAGCAGTTAGCGAGTACCTTAGAGGAACAGGAAAACACGTCATGCACCAATCTGTTTGCGTGTCAGAGTGCCCAGCAACTAAGTAACACGGATGAACTCGTGCAGTTGACACAGGATCTTGCAGGACGAGTGAGGGTTATTCAGGTGAATCCAACACTGACAGAAGCTGTTGATTTTCTCTGGCATGAATCAAGCGAAAGTAAGCTGGCTTCTCATTTGCGTAGCCGGCTGATGGCATGCATTTAGTTTTACAGAAGAGCAGTACAATTGGCAATGTTCTTGGGGAGCAAAAAGCACACCAACGAGCAGATTTGCTGATGCAAGGCCAGCACGTGGAGGATGAGCTGCTGCGGGCTTTCATGACAGACGTCCGAGCATGTGCTTATGGAGAGATCATTGCTGAACTCGAGACAAAACTAGCTACCTACAAACGACAGGCAGAAGGGTAGATATTTTTTTTGTAAGATATACGTTGATGTAGTCTTGTAGGATCAATGATGGTCTTTGTCCAAGCTTCTCTACCATGCACCGTAGACTACGCGAAATTGAAAGAGAGCTGGCAATCAAGCAGATGCGCGTGGATTATTTGGAAGAAGATATGGCTAATTTGCAGCTGATGGAGGCTAGGATCAAAGCGGCTTATGCACCAGGACGAATTGTTTTCGATAGTTGTCAAAGTGCGCCTGAATGTTTTGCGTACAAAACGTGACGAGTCGTTTGTTCTTCGTCTCAATAAAAGACTGTTCAGTTCTCCCAGTACTGGACACGGGCTGCGCAAAATACGTATTCGTACCCAGAATTTTTATGATAGACATTTATAACTGTTTTTTTTTCTTTTTTACCACATCGGATACTCCTCGCTCCATCATGCACTTGTTAAATAGTGAATTCAAACCGTGTGTAGTATACATTTTAAGATAAGAAGCGGTTACCCCCTAGGTTTTTTTTTTGGAGAAAGGGCTCGTCCCAACATTGGCTTTTTATGGTATGAAATTTACTCCATCATGGTGTCCTTTGCAGGGCATAAGCCAACGTTCTCCCTTGTGATTCACCTTACCTGTTGTTGTTGTTGCTGTTGTTGTTGCTGTTCTGCCATCTGTGCCTCGGCCAGAAGTGCATCATTTTGGGGGTTGGTCCTAACAAATGGTAAGTTGTTTGTTGTAGCGACAGTGTGTCTCACCAGTCGATCGTGTATCTATGCAGCCGTTAGATCAGTCCCATGCTGTTTCAAGGTCCTATTTACCTAGTGACTTTGGGTTTGTCTGCAAGGATGCTTCTTTGCAACTTGTCTACGACCACTTGTGCAGGCGGGTTGCAAGCCATTTCAGGGTCGGTGTATTCATTGTGCACGTAGTAGCCAACGCGCACAAACTCCTTGTCGTTGTACAAGCAACTGAGTAAAACCACGGTAATGTCGAGAAGATCCTTCTGTGGCAAAAGCTCAATTTTGGGAGCATCGGCCTTCAAGGCGATCAATTACGCGTTTCTTTCGTTTCAAAGATCGTTTGTGATATTACCGAAAAGATGAATTTGTTGACGCCTACAGGAATTGGTCCCACCATGATCGAATCAAGTACCTGATCGTACTCCGAACTTTCTGCCGAACCGACGTAGATCATCTTCCATTCCAGATCTAACGATGACGGTAAGGTACGTGTACTGCGGTTCATTCATCCTTTTTTGTTTATTTTACCATCTTTGAGCTCGGCGTTGCATTCAAACGTAATTTCGAACTGAAATGGATTGGTGAAAGGTGCTGGATTATCGAGCACCTGAATGTTTAAGATGTTGACAAGCGACATGATCAAAGAATAAAAAAGAAAACAAGGGAAAAACGCGGAACGCGTGCACAGGGAACACAGGCGGCGCGCTTCGCGTTTCGCAAGTCCGTTCACGCACAACTCCGGACGCCGGACTCACTGACGTCGAACCGCCGGATTGGATGCATGGAAGTAGATTGTCAGCCTTCGCAAATAGGCAATCTTTCTTAATCCCTGCACATCAATAATGAAGTTCAGTGCTGGTAAGCAACAGCGAAGAATGAATAAAGAGAGCAACACGAGACGGGATGATAGATGGATACACGGATGGATTTGTTGATGGTTAAACGCGAACACATTTTGGATACATAGATGTTAGCTCTTCGCGCCGCAAGAGCAGAAAGGCCCACTTCTCTGCTCCCTCCGACGTCCGTCGCAAGATCATGAGCTCTTCCTTGTCCAAGGAGCTCCGCGAGAAGTACAACGTGAGTTTGACAATGCCTTTAAGTGGCAGCATTCATTGACACGTTGCATGTTTTAGACCCGCTCCATCCCCATCCGCAAGGACGATGAGGTCATGGTTGTTCGTGGTACCTACAAGGGCCGTGAGGGTAAGGTTGTCCAAGTCTACCGCAAGAAGTGGGTCATCCACATTGAGCGTGTCAGCCGCGAAAAGGTCAACGGTGCCACCGTCCCCATTGGCATCCACCCTTCCAACGTCGTCGTCACTAAAGTCAAGATCGATAAGAGCCGTCAGGCTATCCTTGACCGCAAGGCCAAGAAGGATGCCATGCAGGAGGTATGCTTTATTTTTTATGTACATCGAAAGGAGCTGACGTTTTTATTGATGCTAGTAAACTCTCGATTTTTTACCTTTTCCTCTGTCCATCTGCTCATGGAAAATAAAAAAAATCATCAAAAAGGAGATTTGTGCAGCGAATGGTGTCTATATTATTGTTATTATTGAACCATGATGATGCTGTTAGCGAGTGATACAAGAACGGGGTAATTGTGCAATGCCGTTTCTTTTTAGCTACCATATGCGTTCAGTGTGGTATCTTATATCATGCAGTGGTCACCCACTTTGTTCTATACTTTTATGCAGTAGGTGTGAATGCGGCGATTGGGCCATAGGCAGTGGAGGGACAGCATAGAAAATATGGATTCTACAGTACTTGCTATATGATGGCTACAGTTTTAATATGTATCGACAGTTGCCACCGAATTTCTTAGGATAAACATGAGGGCCTCAATTTCATGGCGAATCATTCTAAGAGATCTACAAATTCTCTTGTCCTCGCCTTTCTACAGATCATGTGGGAAGCATTCAGAGTCTCGCTTCCTTGAACTTCTCTTTCTTTTCGTTTCTTTTCGTTTCTTTCTTCCTTCCTTTTTTTTGTTACCATCAGGCCTATCGCGCTTCACAAGGTGAACATTGCACTATTAGAACCTTGCACACGAAGAATTAATAATATTTGTAATCCTTAAACACAGCGCTCTTACGCGTCCTTTCGCGTAGCTTCACGGTGCGGAACTACTAAATTTATAATTTCAGGTTCACTGGCCATGCCGAGAGTTTGCGCAGAACAGCTCTTACTTCTGTGTATCCTAGTTTCCTACTCATCACCAAACGCCTAGATTATTTATTCTTCATTGCAGATGGTACAATTATGCCTGTCGGTGAAGCTTTTTCCCTTTCATGGTCATGATCCAGAAAACGTACCCGTTTCATCTTCCGTGCGTTAACCCTTCAAAGACATATATACATTTGTTTACGGTCCTCTCAATATACGCCATCACGTCCATGGTATCATATGCACTATGTGTGTTCTCTTCGTTGTAATTTACCGACAAAGCATAATAACCACTTTCTCTTGAGTGAAGTATCTCGGATTTTCTTTTCTGCTGCAGATATGTGTAACTTCTGTTTCTAATAGGTATAAGAACAAATTTCTTTGCACGAAAGGCGAGGCAACACTAACTCAAAGGCTATCAATAAATTAAAACACGCAATCGCTTCTTGTGGTCCTATTTAATTGGGGCAATGATTTCAAGAAGACAGCTCTTCAATACACTTGGGTCATTTCTGCGATGTTTGCCAGTTGTGTAACATGTGGAGCAGCATTGCTTTTACTGGTCTTTGCAAAGCAAATTACGTCATATAAACTCCGCTGTTTGTCAAGAAAGGAGTCGTAAGCTGGGTTTGGTACCGAACTCACTTTTTATCTTTTGATGATGAAAGACTGACGGACGAAAATCTGACTAGTGTATCTTCCAGCAAAACATTTGACGAAGCCTTCAAGCAGTCCGATGACTCCATCTTTTTATCTGGAGAATCGACCTACTGGGCTCAGAAATGTTTTGATCTTGAGCGCGGATTCCATGATCCGATGGGTCACCACAACGCTCTACAACTACAATGGCTACAACCATTACTTGGATACGCATCCAGCGACACCTCGACGGTTCTGTCTTTGGGAATATGTCCATTATTGCATGGTGCTTTATGCACAGTGTCCTTCACCTCTCCTGCTGGCCCTTTTCCCCGAACGGCGCACGAACACTTTGCTTGAGCTCGGGCACTTCTGGACACTCTTCCGGGCCATGAACGCTCTCCACCTGCAACTCCATTGGGCTGCTTCCAGCTTTTTCACCATTCAAGAACTCCCTTTGGCTAGAATCTGCTCTTATGTAGGAGATACTACTCCTCGCCTTCGCCCCGATTGGCGAAAATCGCTGGTGAAAGAAGTATACATGTATGATCCCCACATACGGCTTTTGCGTCCACAGACTATGGCCGAACGAGGGCGTTAACGGAACAAGGTCATTGCTTTCCTACAGGCAACCGCACCCACTGGCTCTTGGCGACTATTTCCCTTCTTTGAAGCACTCTTAACACACGATCCAGAGAGACCACACGATGAGTCTGCCATGCTAAATCTGGATTTTGCTAGAATCATCAATCCTAAGCTCGGTTCAGGTTTATTGCTCCCCAATCTGTCTCGTCATGACTTCCGCTTATCACAATTACCCGATATTAACAGTCTGCCAGCACACTATCCACGTGCTCCGGCTAAAACATAGAGAAGGTTTTGGAACGCATCTCTACCGGCCAAGGCCCACTCGATCCTATGGCGTCTCTACCACGATAGCCTGCCCTACCGCCAACGCCTCCATCAACTGTCACCCTCCCATTTCCCCACACCAAACTGCCCCCCTTGCGGTCTCGTCGAGACCAAAGACCATCTCTTTTGGTCCTGCACGTACAAACAGCCTATCTGGACCTCGATCGCTCGCCAATTTCTTGTTCACCCTTCCCACCTACAAGTGCACAGTCTGTATAGTATCAACCCTACTCAACTCGATCTGCTCCTTCACGCTCAGATCGATTTTCGTAGCTTCGTAGCCTGTGTAATCATGACCATCTGGCGTGCACACTGGGCCTATGTGTTTGATCAGACTCCCTTTCACCCCCCACACGTCATAGCAACTGCAATACTCCTTCTCCGCCGCATTCACAGCGAGAACCTTCATAGATCATCCTAGACCCCTAGCTAGACTTGTTGTTATAGATTCACTTTAATACCCGGAAGCTTTCGACAGGTGCAAAGGCACCTGTCACGATTGCTATATCCGCTTGTTGCGGATAAGGGGGAGTGACCGCTTCCAGCGGCACTAATAAATCATATTAACGCAAAAAGTACTCACCAAAGACTCTTTCCCGCAGCTATGAATGAGTTACACGAAAGGATACCGATGGAACTCTTAATGTATATCATCCCTCTGTTGCCTCAGCATACCTTGTGTGTTTGCTTACGCGTATGTCGGCGGTGGAGAGACGCGTTTACGGAAATATTATATCGTACTGTATATCTGGAAACAAAACGACAGCGACGATTGTTCTTCGAAACTTTGACTCACGCAGAAAACGTCCAACCTTTGGGTCACTTTGTCCATCACCTGTATTTGAACGATAAATTGAATATGTCTTACGAGAGTATGAGAGCATTACCGAGATTATGTCCTTCTCTTGTTACGTTTGGCTATGAAAAATTTTGGGAGTCGCCTCTGAATTTAGTGATTGGGGCTGGATACAAAACGATCAATGGATTGCCCATGCTTTCTTTGCCCCGCACAAAAGATCACCTCATTTGCAGAGACTACGTTACAAGACTACATCTGCTCGCCAGGGGTTCTGGCGTGCTAAAACTGGCCGTAGGCGAGTTACCCAGGCTGAAATATCTACGCATCTGCTGCACCACCCCTTTTGATTTCCGTGTATCTGAGTTCGAAGGAATCCACGCGGAATTTCCAGACTTAGAAGAGCTCCATCTTGACACCTCTCTCTGCGGCCCAATCCCGGAAAATATCGAGCCATGCTATACATTACGCAAATTAAAACTGGGAAGTTTGATCAGGTGCCAGTATTATCCCTATTTTGCTCGAAAGTATCCAAAAGTTGAGGTTTTTACAGCCTGCTCAGACGAGACTACTGTCGAAGTTGCTACACAGTTGTCAATGCTTGCAAGATCGTGGTCCTCTCTGAAAGAAATGCACGTTAATGGAGAGTCCGCTAAGCGGGCACATATAGAAGCTATGGCAGCAAGTAGGGATATTGGTGCATCACCCCGCTTCTTGTGGATTGATCGATGGAGGAGAGATGATTATGTTGGATTCATAAACGACTTCAGGCGAACACTTTGTACCGTCAGGATAGAGGATTGTGATATGGAAATGTTGAAAGCGCTATCGGTTTGTCGATCCCTGACCGAACTCGTCATTACGGGGCTGAGTAGACCCATCGATTTTGACGATATCTTGAAGTACCTGAAGAACTTGAAATCATTGACTATCTGGGATTGGAAGAACATAAACTGTGGTAACATGATTCTGGAAGAACCACATGGTTTAAAAAAGTTGTATGTTCACAGTTGGTATAACGATGACGAAGGGCATGATAAAATGTACCCATACCTTGCAAGGAATTGTCCAAAACTGTCTACATTTTGCTCTGGGAGCTTCGGTGGAACCTTAGTACAACAACACTCGTTTGATCTCAGCAACGTTTGCCTCAATCACCTGGAAATACCGATTTCAGGCGAAAGTTATACTGTGCTCAAACTGACACAGGTAGACAAATCTGAGAGAATCCTTCAACGAAGAAAAGGGTACCACGGATCAACGTATGAAAGCAAGTCCGAAGAGTGGACAAGGTGGTATATTGTGAAAGGCTGTGGTGACATATTCAGATTGAGACCCAAGGAAGTGGATCGGTTGAACGAAATGTTGAGCAAAGAGATACACGAGCGCACATCAATAGATTGTAATCCAGAATTTGATCCAGAATATGACCTTCCTCCAGAGAACATGCACATCTTGTCTATTGTGTGTCGATCTGTCAAAAAGATAGACATTGGTAGCCATACAATCCACTGATTCTTCAAATACGTAGCTATACAGTGTACCCCCTTAATATCAACACTCATTAATTCCAACCATTGCAGATTTCCAATGATTTTGAGGAAATGGAAAAAAATACCGTATTACAGTGAGCTATTGCACCTCCAGATTATGTTCATCACCCGCCTATTTTCAATTATTTTGCATTGGGAGTTCACTGGAAAGCGCTGTAGCAAAATAACCAGGCCACTATGTTATATGTTTGGTGGACAGAAACCATTACACACTGAGTTAGAATATCCAAAATTTCCTATTTTGCTAGACATTTGTGCAACTTCCACTTTGACTAGGCTCATGACGGAACCCATTCTCAACAAAGAAGGGATAAAACCGACTCAAGATGTGTCACGAAATTTTACAACGCCTTTTTTTCTTTGGAATCTATGGTTAATACATGTCGTAGAAAGATAGTTATGCCATCATAGCTGCGCCATTTCACAATTTGTGGCGTTTGTGTAGCCTGCGGAACATTGATTTAATTATAAATATAATGGAGCATTATAATGCTTTCTTCGGTTCGTTTTGTCTTTGCGCAGCTATGAACAAGTTACAAGAAAGGTTACCGATGGAGATCATGATGGATATAATCCCTCCACTACCTCAACAAACGTTGTTTGTTTGCTTGCACGTGTGTCGGCAGTGGAGAGACGCGTTTACCGAAACATTATATCGTACTGTGTATCTAACAACAAAGCGACAGCGACGGTTGTTTACTCAGACCTCGATCCCATCCAAAGATGCCATAGAGGATGTAAGCTGTTGTCAGCTTCAGCCTCGATAGCGGCTTGCATACGTTCTGAAACAGGTTCAATTGACAACTTCTATACAACTTCTACGATGTTCTCCCACTTCTTCTCAAAAAGGACATGAAGTTAATTATCTTCACATAAGTATTAGTTTGCTTATGGACACAACTTCATCTGCGATCAAATAGAGTCGATATAATTTGGATGTGAAATTCTATTGGTCAGCTCAATGCTTTCCTTTCTTATTTTCCATCTCTATTTCAGGGAATTAGTACGGTGGATGGCTAGACATCCTTTATCAGAATACACTATGCACCTTCTAACCATAACCAATATCAGTAGATATGTACTTGATCCTAAAATGTCTTGACTACGCTTTCATTTTTATATTTCAACCGTCAAATTTTCTGATATAGTTTAATTGTCGTTTATGATCAAGTGGTTAGATGTCATACTGATTGAGTTCACGTATTTCTAATAAGTTGTAATCCTGTATTCTGCAACCAGTCTCAAGGGATACCCAGGTTGAGAACAGGGTCAATTCGTTGTATACGTCGACCACATCAATGTCCTTATATAGCGCTTTAAGTTGATCTTTTTAGGCTACTAAATGCCATATTTCCAAAGTGCACAGAAATATTTAGAGTAGTCTACACATGATGAATCAAAGTCTTTTTTGAACAAAGTATCCAGCTCATGAATCAAGTCATGTACAGGCTTGATATGGAAAACTGTAAAGTGTGACTAGCGCTGGCAACACAAAGAAAAAAAGAACGAAATAATACTAGAATATAAATGAGATATCAAATCCCCCAGTCCAGATATTTTGTAAGTTGAAGCAAAAGAAAGGTTCAGTATTGCTTACCAAATTCCATACCAGCGAGGCTGAAACCCACCAGAGAGGTTTCACAAGCGTATGACTAGACCAACGCTTCTTGCCTGAATTGTTCTTAACAGCGAAGCAACGGCATGCATTCTCTCTGACGCCAATATATGGTTTCAGAAGGCAGTATGTCAGCATCGATGTCCAAACGTTTCGGCAGCTGTTGCGCCAGAGTGGTATCCCTTTACTTGCAGAACCAGCGGACAACAGAGAAATATAAATTAGCAACTCGGCAGTTTGCACCAACCCTAGACTTTGGAAAGGTTCGTTGCAGAAAGTAAGAATGTGAGACATTAGAAGTTTTTTTAACGAGTTGAAGTAGTCTACTAGAGGAACTAGAATCAAACATCCGTCGCAAATTTTTACAAATCTGGTGATGGCCGATGGTTATGCGGTCGATCGCTGTGTCAATGACGACAATCTATTACCTGATCTAGATATCAACGAATTTGATACATGGGACCTGGAAAACACATTCGAACTGTGGGGCGCCGATCCTGGTATGACGGAGATTTATGTTGCTAGCAACGGTCATGGTAAAAACCCTCATGAACAACGGAGAATGACTACCGCAGAATTCTACACAATGGCTGGCTATCGAAAGACTAATTCAAAAACTCTGCAAATGAAACGGAAAGAACAAATGTAAGAGCTTGAACAAGGAATCACTAGTAGTAAAACAGAAATCGCGAAACATTGACCATGTTTATACGGTCGCTTTTATCACGCTTGCCGCAACTTTTCCATTTTTATGATGAGAAAATTACGTCTCTAAGATTCTCAATTACATCTGCAGACAGCGTGCAGAAGCCGAAGTGGTCAGCATCTTTTTGGCCGGTGGAAAAAAATACAACAAGCGCAGGCTGACAACGAAACGACGAAATCACAACCGAGCACGCAAGCTTAGACGAAGGAAAAAGAGGTCCAGAAAAAAGGAAGGTTCCAAGTATGTCCGGTAGCAAGCAGTAAGTGTACGTGGCTTGCTTTTACCTCTGGACTTTATAGACGACCAAGAAGAGAACATCCGAAGACAAGGTATTAAAATGATTCAGACATTCTGGATCTGTTAACGAAATATGCCCTAGAAAATGACGCAAAGCACCACTGTCAACACTAAAGCAATAGGATCCCTTTAATTGTCTTCCGAGATGCTAAGTTCCAAACTAGCATGCCTGGAAAGGTGTCGGGCCTCGCTGACGGATGTCGAAAAATACTCAAGAAGGCTGAACGCCAAGGGTTGTTGGTAAGGGTGAATATGAAAGAATACAATCCATCGAAGGTACGTTCACCAGTTTACATGCTCTCCACTTGAACTAATTCCTAAATCTTTTTTAGGCGTGCTCAGCATGTCATAACAAAAGCTTTGACAATCTGCGTTTGGATAATATTGACGGAACGCTGTACAGTGTACTCGCTTGCAATAGCTGTAGTAGACTGTGGCAGCGCGATGCCAATGCCAACCGCAACATGTGTTACATAGCCACAGAAAAAGCCAATGATCACAAACAACCGTTGATTTTTCTTCCATAGCTTTTTGTCCGTGTAACAAAAACACGATACACGTTTACAGGTAATATACTTTTCATGCTCATTCGGAGATTCACTTGCCTTTTTTTTTTGTCAGGTGACTGTGGATCCTTTTACCTTTGCCTTTTTCGTTTTTTTCCCTCTTCCAAGTTAAGGTCTTTTCATCCACATATCTCTTTTGAAACCGACGAGGGTGGACATGCTAAAATGGCGTTGCACTCAAACGTCACTCATATAAAATATCTACTTTTACCTGTATTATCACAGGCTTGGTCGATACGGAAAGTGCTATCGACATATCCACGTAAGCTACTTTATTTTCAGGTTTAATTAGATAATATAAAAGTACCATGGGATATAGTTACATTACCAAGAGGTCAATGGATAGGTACCCCATCAAAGTATATTTTGTTGGCAGAGCGGCACACAATAGATATGACATTTGTATTTTCTGGAGGGTTATGGATATCCGGATCAAATCCCCGATAGAAGTGTATTCCTTCGCGCTCAGATATGTCCTTGCTCAATATCTTATTTAGATCATAGACTTCACTAGGCTTCAATCTTCCAATAAAACGATGACTATGCCGTACTAGGGTGTACCATCTTGTCCAACCTTCAGACTTGCTTTCGTATGGTATTCCGTGATGTTTTTTTCTCCGTTGAAGGATTCTCTCGGATTTGTCTGTCTGTGTCAACTTGAGTATAGTATTGCTAAAGAGTGAGGGCACTATTTCAAGAACATCGAGGCAAACATTGCTGAGGTCAAGTAGTTGCAGTTGAACTGAGTCGTCGGTATAGCAGCCATCGTAGCGAAAGACTGAAAGGTTTGGACAATTCCTTGTAAGATAGGGATACACTTTGTCGTGAATTTCATGATTCATCATGTTGCTGTAAAGCAACAGCTCTTTTAATCCATGGGGCTGTTCCAGTACCATCTCACCACATATTAAGTCTTTGCAGTTGTAAATATCCAGGTTCTTCAGATTTTTCAGATTATTCAAGATATCGTCAAAGGTCATAGAGTGTCTCTGCGCCGAAATAGTGAGCTCCGTTAATGATTGGCAAACAGATAGTGCTTTTAAAAACTCCATAGGTAATTCCAGGAGATTATCGCAGATAGAGACACGACGTATTGTTCGTTGGAAGCCGTGTATCAAACCAAGATAAAGATCTCTCTCCCATGTGTAAACCGCCAAGTGCTCACACGGTGCATTGATATTCATACTCGCCACCATAGCTTCTGGATATGCTTGTTCAGCTGTAGTGCCAAAAACACAAAAGTCTTTGAGAGACGGCCACGACCTTGCGAATATTGCCAAGTGCGCACTGATTTCATTATCATCAGAACTATGAGGGCAAAACTTGAATTCCTCGATGTTAGCGTATTTTTGAGCAATATATGGATAGCATTGAGATATAATACAGTCTACTAGACGTAGGATGCGTAATGTCGAGCATGGCTTGATATCTTGCGGGATCGGGCCACAGAGAGATGTGCTGTCAATACTGAGCTCTTCCAACCCTGAAACTTCAGCGTGGATTCGTTCTAACGCCGACACATGTAAATCAAAAGTCGAACCGCAGTTGATGCGTAGATCTTTAAGCCTTGGCAGCAGGGATATCAAATTGATCCAATCAGGTATTTCGGCACTCAAAGTAAGGCTAGTAACCAACCCTCCAAAAGGGGACAGATCCATCGGGCTGAGCAATTCAAGCGTCGGTAAGCCGTCGAGTGTTGCGTACCCCGTTGCTATCACTGATTTCAGAGGTGATTCCCAAAAATTCTCATAGCGAAGCGTAACAAGAGAGGGACATAATCTCGGTAATGCTCTCATACTCTCGTAAGACATATTCAATGTGTTTTTCAAGTGCAAGTGACGGACAAAGTGACCAAGAGGTTGGTCCCTCTCCGCTTGAGTCAAAGTTTCGAAGAACAATTGTCGCTGTCGCTTTGTTGTTAGATACACAGTACGATATAATGTTTCGGTAAACGCGTCTCTCCACTGCCGACACACGTGCAAGCAAACAAACAACGTTTGTTGAGGTAGTGGAGGGATTATATCCATCATGATCTCCATCGGTAACCTTTCTTGTAACTTGTTCATAGCTGCGCAAAGACAAAACGAACCGAAGAAAGCATTATAATGCTCCATTATATTTATAATTAAATCAATGTTCCGCAGGCTACACAAACGCCACAAATTGTGAAATGGCGCAGCTATGATGGCATAACTATCTTTCTACGACATGTATTAACCATAGATTCCAAAGAAAAAAAGGCGTTGTAAAATTTCGTGACACATCTTGAGTCGGTTTTATCCCTTCTTTGTTGAGAATGGGTTCCGTCATGAGCCTAGTCAAAGTGGAAGTTGCACAAATGTCTAGCAAAATAGGAAATTTTGGATATTCTAACTCAGTGTGTAATGGTTTCTGTCCACCAAACATATAACATAGTGGCCTGGTTATTTTGCTACAGCGCTTTCCAGTGAACTCCCAATGCAAAATAATTGAAAATAGGCGGGTGATGAACATAATCTGGAGGTGCAATAGCTCACTGTAATATGGTATTTTTTTCCATTTCCTCAAAATCATTGGAAATCTGCATGGTTGGAATTAATGAGTGTTGATATTAAGGGGGTACACTGTATAGCTACGTATTTGAAGAATCAGTGGATTGTATGGCTACCAATGTCTATCTTTTTGACAGATCGACACACAATAGACAAGATGTGCATGTTCTCTGGAGGAAGGTCATATTCTGGATCAAATTCTGGATTACAATCTATTGATGTGCGCTCGTGTATCTCTTTGCTCAACATTTCGTTCAACCGATCCACTTCCTTGGGTCTCAATCTGAATATGTCACCACAGCCTTTCACAATATACCACCTTGTCCACTCTTCGGACTTGCTTTCATACGTTGATCCGTGGTACCCTTTTCTTCGTTGAAGGATTCTCTCGGACTTATCTATCTGTGTCAGCTTGAGCACAGCATAACTATCCAAGGAAATCGGTATTTCCAGGAGATCAAGGCAAACGTTGCTGAGATCGAATGAGTGTTGTTGTACTAAGGTTCCACCGAAGCTCTCACAGCGAAACGAAGATAGGTTTGGACAATTCCTTGCAAGGTATGGGTACATTTTATCATACCCTTCGTAGTTGAAATACCAGTTGCGGACATGTAGATTCTTTAAACCATGTGATTCTTCCAGAATCATGTTACCACAGTTTATGTTCTTCCAATCCCAGATAGTCAATGATTTCAAGTTCTTCAGGTACTTCAAGATATCGTCAAAATCGATGGGTCTACTCAGCCCCGTAATGACGAGTTCGGTCAGGGATCGACAAACCGATAGCGCTTTCAACATTTCCATATCACAATCCTCTATCCTGACGGTACAAAGTGTTCGCCTGAAGTCGTTTATGAATCCAACATAATCATCTCTCCTCCATCGATCAATCCACAAGAAGCGGGTTGATGCACCAATATCCCTACTTGCTGTCATAGCTTCTATATGTGCCCGCTTAGCGGACTCTCCATTAACGTGCATTTCTTTCAGAGAGGACCACGATCTTGCAAGC
This sequence comes from Saksenaea oblongispora B3353, assembly GCA_000697495.1. Classification (NCBI taxonomy): domain Eukaryota; kingdom Fungi; phylum Mucoromycota; class Mucoromycetes; order Mucorales; family Saksenaeaceae; genus Saksenaea; species Saksenaea oblongispora. The sequence goes on from JNEV01001638.1 coordinate 28,094, forward strand.
ATTGACAACTGTGTAGCAACTTCGACAGTAGTCTCGTCTGAGCAGGCTGTAAAAACCTCAACTTTTGGATACTTTCGAGCAAAATAGGGATAATACTGGCATCCGAGCGAATATCCTAGGAAGAATTTGCGTAATGCATAGCATGGCTCAATATTTTCTGGGATTGGTCCGCAGAGAGAGGTGTGTTCCAGACGGAACTCTTCCAAATCTGGAACTCCGGCGTGGATTCGTTCCAACTCCGATACATGTAATTCAAGAGTGAAACAGCCGTCGATTTGTAGGTATTTAAGCCTCGGTAACTGAACGATCACTTCAACCATGTCAGGAATCGTGGCGTCCAAAAATATTGTAGTAATACATTCTCTGAAATGGAAGAGATCTTTTGTCTCGGGCAAATAAAGCATCGGCAATCCGTTGATCGTTTCGTATCCGGCCGCTATCTCTGATTTCAGAGGTGATTCCCAAAATTTTTCATAGCGAAGCGTAACAAGAGAAGGACATAATCTCGGTAATGCTCTCATGCTCTCGTAAGACATATTCAATTTATCGTTCAAGTACAAGTGACGGACAAAGTAACCAAGAGGTTGGTCCCTCTCCGCTTGAGTCAAAGTTTCGAAGAACAATTGTCGCTGTCGCTTTGTTTCTAGATGCACCGTGCGATATAATATCTCCGTAAACGCGTCTCTCCACTGCCGACACACACGCAAGCAAACACACAACGTATGTTGATGCAGTAAAGGGATTATATCCATCATGATCTCCATCGGTAACCTTTCTTGTAACTCGTTCATAGCTGCGCAGACAAACCACTTGAAGGAAGTTCTGCAGCCGTCGGACACAGTATTTCCCAAAATCAATGTCGCAACCCCGTCAATTACGAAGTCGCGGGTTGATAAAAATAGAAGTCGTACATCCCCAGAAACTTTTGCACAAATCAAATGTCGTGTCCATGGAAAAAGTTGTCGCACGAGGCTTGGCATATCTATGCCTATACAAACACGCCGGTTTTGTGAATCCTGAGATCTACTTTTCAAAATGAGCAATCAGATTTTTTATGAAGATGGCCAAGGTCATGTTGATGAGCGTAGCTGTCCTGAACTTATGGACTATGTTGTTGATGAGGAAGTGTACGCTCTGGAAATGGTTAGTTTTCACAGAATATTTGCGTAGTATATCTTGCCGGCATAACTTTGAGTCTGTTGCTGCGCATGTCACCAAGCCAAATAATACAGATATTCGTATGGTTGACGTGGAACCTAAGCGTGTCTATACGACCTACACTGACCAAGATAAAATATGGTTTTTCAAACTGATGTTTGAGAGGGTTTTGAGTTCATCCGCTCCTGCAAAGCGGTTATGAATTCATGTTCACTCAGCACAAAGATGAGCATTACAGTACGAAAATGACCCTGAAAGCATTTTTAAAGAGCGTAAAAAACACTGGTCGTCCGCGTATTCTTTATGAAGAGCATAAAAAAGTTATTTTAAAATGCGTTGACGAGAATCCGTCGGTTGTCTTTGAGCAACAGATGGAGCAACTGCTTCAAAGGTTTTAGGGACTCAAAGTATCCAAACCTACGCTTCATCAGTTTGTGAAAAATGACTGCAAGTTGACATTGAAAAAGACTCGATTTCAGCCTGTAGACATGAATAGCGAGACTAAGATTCAAGAACGCCTTGACTGGTGCGTAGATGGGACATGACCGACATTGACTTCAGAAAAAACCGTGTCTTTCTAGATGAGTCTGCGTTCCATATCGACGTGAAACACAGCATGGCATGGTCCAAGAAGGAGTCATCTGCGGTGGTTACAATGCCAAAAACAAGAGCAAGGACAGCTACAATCTTGGGAGCAATCTCGGTATCAGGTGTCATTAAATGCAGCTTGAGACTCCCTCAGCCTCCGGCTAAGAAAAGAAAGAGAGCAGGCCATTCCGAAGTTGTAAGCAAGGGCACTGTAACCTGACATTATCTCAGCTTTCGTAAGGCTATAATGGATGGAATGGATAAGTATGAGCACATGAAGAGATGCTATTTGGTAATAGATAATGCTCCTATTCATAAGGCTGAGGATATCTCTAGATATACCGAGTTTAGAGGATATCGATGTGCCTATCTGCCATCATACTCGTCTGAACTCAATCCTATTGAGCAGTTTTGGTCAGTTGTCAAAAGCAAAGTAAAACGTAACAGACTCTTGAAAAGCGAAGCGCTGATGACACGAATCAGTGAAGCATCCAATAGCTTAAGACTGAGCGATTTTGAAGATTTCGTTTTTCATCCTTATGGATGCTTAGAAAACTGCCGTAACGCAGAGCAACTGTAATATGATTCTTTATGATTTTTCATGGATCAATAACAGTATATATATGTATATAAGAGCAAAAAAAAAAAAAAAGAGAAGAAAAAAAGAAGAAGAATACGGAGGACTTTAGTAGGCAGCAGCAGAGGCAGAATCCAAGTACGCGAGGAAAGTGGCGAATAGTGAGCTGGCGACGGGTGACGTCCGCAAAAAAGGCTAACAAAGGAGACGTGTCCACAGTGCATCAGATTGCAATCGTTCTGAAAGACATCACTCAGCGGCACACCAAGGCGGACGGATAAGTTAAGAAAAAATGTAGAATTAATAACGAAGTAACCAAGGAGCATATTTGAAACGGGACAGTTTGGAACGGGAAACCCGACATCTTATGTCCATATCAAAATATGATTCATACGAGCAGTATCAAGAAGGTCCATCAACAAAGAAATGCTTTGTCAAGTACTATTTTCATGCATTCCGGGATGTGGAGAAACCCGAACGTATGTCCGTTCAAAGATGATGCATACCCAGTAACATTGAATGTTCGCCTCCAGTCTTACCAAAAGTTTTTAGCAAGACCTTCTCCGACTACCAATCGCACTGCGGCTCCACACTGTCGTCCAAATGAGTCTCTTACCAGCATTACCTTCCAAACACAAGATAAAAGCTTTTCACGCAGATTTAATATGCAGCTGGCGTTAGCCACGATTTTAGTAATAAAAATATCCTCCAGCATGAAATAAGAGGATGCTTTTCGCCTCCTCACCTCAGAAAGATGTCTTTGGTTGCCCAAAAATGACTAACGAAGGAACTTATTATTTGGCCCGTTTTCCACCTGCGGCACACACACGCTCCCCACTCTCTTTTGTTTCCTCCCATGAGCCGAAATCCATTATATATTCCAAATATGCACAGAGACATAATATTGAACACAAATGACGTATTTTTTTTTTTGGTAGAAACGATAGTGTGTGAGAAGTCAATTGTTGTGGAGACTGCAGAGAAGAGGTCATCAATGTCCAAATCGCAACACATAGCTACGTGCACTACCGTGGCTTGTGTCAATTACGGCATCCAGAGCCTCGAAGCTTTCCTTGTATCTGGCTTCAACGACATCCGGCTTGGCTGACTTCTTGCAAAAACGCCAAAAAGATCATCGATTCCGAGCAGCTTTTTGAAATTTGTCAGAATAATGAACGACGGCAAATCCTCTAAGAACTGAGGAAAGCAAAGGCGGGCTATTTCACAAAATGTGTAGATGCCTTTGACTGTCAACCGGGACATGTAGAAAGTGATATTGAATCCTAGGATGCAAAAGAAGTGAAACGATAATTAGGTTTCCCTCTTTCATCCATGTAATTGATCCTGGCTTTTGGCTTTACCATGAATTTGAAAAGCTAGAGCAGCCTTTAGCTTGTAGACGTCAATAACATTTTTGTTAAATATTGCCAACCGAAGGGTACCTTGCATAAAGCGTACTTGCTTCCATTGCCTTGATGGATTTTAGCTTCGCCATACCCAACACAGTTTCCAAACTCCAGTTGCGCCTTTTCACGAATGACCGCATCGGGACGCGTCTTACCCTTTTCATGTGGGGTTGTGTTGGTCCAACGTAAATGAATAAGTCTTTAGGTCGCTGACTAAACATGACAGAATGGGAGCGAGGTAAGTGCTCCATAATTCACTTTCGCCGATTCCCTTGTAGTCTTCTAAAGGTGCATTTGGTAACTTCTAAATCCTTGATCGACAATAAAAACTTGTCAACGAATCATTGCAAACATAATCTATGTTATCCAAGTTTTTACTTATAAATTGGTAATACCACGAAGGATACGTTTTGGACCATAGTTCATGCGAGAATCCATAATTGTGAAATCAAGGATAATTTGCTCTCTTGTTGTATTTGTACTCGACAAGCTGAGGTTCGTGATGGATGTGGTGATAGCCATAGTCTCTTGTCTCTCCTTCTTTTGACATTGCAATCGTAGAAACTCTGCGCTACTCTTATACATTTACGCATAAACCATCCGGATCAAATCTCTTTGGGTCGTCATTAAGAGCTTGGTGATTGAGATTAAACTTAGATACGACCCTGGCTGTAGGAGAGTATGCATAATGGCTGCTAGACTGATCAAAGATGAAAAGAGCTTCGCAAGCAGGGTGCAATAACTCAAACAAAGGAACTGCGTTGTTCTTAAGTTGTTGAATCATGTTCTTGGATAACCAATAGCCATTTCGATTGGATCCCGTGTAGAATAATATCCTGGATGTCTTATCCGTATGTCCCATTGTGCCATGACGGGGGCACTGAAATTCACTGACCATGATAGATTGGCCAGGTTTCTTTTTGCGTACAGGATTTTCATCATCGTGTAGCCATACATTGCTTCTAGAATCATTCGAATGAAATATTGCTTCATCATGGATAACCACGACAATCTGTTAAGATTTACTCGGAATCTCCAACATCTTGGGACTGCTTGAGAAAAGTCGAGGTTGAAATAAATGAAATTACTGAGTGACCACTGTAATCATTGGAATAAAGTAGCTTGCACAGATTGATAGTCTACATCCATACAATATTTCCAGCTTGAGAGTGTGTTTTTACTTCCCTGAAGAAGTAATTCACTATGATGGCATTTTGTTATGTCAATCAATCCTACTATAATAACTTAGTCTAGTAGATGTAGATAAACAATGCAGTTGAAGGACGAAGGTATCAGTAAACCACTTAAAAAAACTGTAGTAAGTTTTCATTTTCTAGGAGATTTCTGTGTAACTTCCTATTTCAATGGCTATTATAGACGGTGATAATGAAATTATCCGTTGACATCTTGTCTTGTAATTATGCCTTGCGGGATTATTTGTATCATGAGCCTGATTTTTAACCTAAGGCGCATTCTGTCTTGACCGACATCACTACTCTGACAGTAGTCAGATGGACATGGATATAGAAATGCGGTTGAATGTCGAAAGTATAGCCGTAGCAACCCAAACAGATCTCGTACAGTGTAGACAATTCTGTGCTTGTGTTTAGCAGGTAAAATATCTTTTACTCCTCCAGTGTTGTTAGAATATTTTAGAAGTCAGGGGAACTGCATTTGTGTTAGAGAATATTCAGTATCCGCGATGATGTAGCGTAGGCAAGGATGCACTTACAGAATCTTGCATACAATTTTCATTTACCAGGATCGATTGTCATCCATCAAATTTTCAGAACTTACATTTGTGCTTCTATCTTTATAAAATAAATACTTCTGTTATTCGTTTAAATTCTATATCGCTTCAATGATAGGGTGATTTGTCCTGCAACTTTCACATGGGGTCCTTCTATCGAAACAGTGCTTCTTACGAATAGTAGGAAGTCTTGTCTCTTGATAGATCTCGACCATGATATATTGCTATCAAGGAAGATACAGTGATGGACATAGGTAGATCTGCTCAGGAAGTTTTATGCAAAGCTCCTTCTTTGTTACTAAACTTTGTTTCGTGCTTTCTCTGTATCCATCTACTCAACAAGGTAGCGTTTCGTCGAGCTTTTAGGGAAACGTTGGACTACATAGATATGGCTGCAGCACCCCACTCAGCTCGCCTTGGTTGCTTGCTGTATTAAAGCGATAAGCTTGAATTAGCCTAGTTGTGATTGGGGGTGGCGCTGCGGCCTGCGTGAGGTATGCAATTCAACTGTCCAATCATTTTTGCTAACAGACTTGAGGTCCCGCGGGGTACAAATAACGAGTCCCGTATGCGAAGGACAAAGCAACAACGATGGAGCGCAGAAAAGAAGAATTAGAGAAAAAAAGACAGAAATTAGCTGAATTAAGACGTGCCAGAGAGGAACGCAGGGCCATCTTCGATAGTCAATCGAGCCAAACGCAGGCTGTTTCGTCGGTACAGAGTATTATATATCTCCATCTGACGTTTACTCACTTTCATGTAGGGTTCATCTACAGGAAGGCATAGAAAAGAGATTGATGATCTTGTAGCTCTTGTTCTTGGCGAACGCTCATCGACGTCGGCTACCACAGGTGCAGGCAGTTCCGACCGTGGATCAGATACTGGCTCGGACTTCACCTCGTCGAGGCCGACATCAGCTAATTTTGGCTATTCAGGCCCAGGGACGCCTGTTAGCACGTATGTTTCACTTTGCTGCTGTAGGTGAAAGCAACTTACCTCCGTCGTAGTACCGACCCTCGCTTGTCCATGTCGTCACAGATTCCTGCCCCTGCACCGACCTATGTAGCTGAGCTGTCGGAATTCCACGGCACTCCTACCGATATTCCACCACTGGTGAGATCAACGGAAGTTATGTCATTTATTAATTGGGATTTGCAGGAGCATGTCGTGTACAGTAAAGAGATCCAGACGACGGAGGGATCCTTTGATGTTCCTCAGTTCTCAGAAGAAGAAATTCGACAGCAGATCACAGAGGAATTCGAGCAACGCGAGAAACAACGTTTGGCGCAGATAGAGGAAGAGAAAAAGCGCGCAGAACAAGAAAAGATGGAAGAGTACAGGGGTAAGCGACGAAGTAGACATGATGGTTTTTACTAATATCTTGCGAAAAGACTTGACGGAAGAAGAGAAAAAGTTGATTGTTTCGGCACCCGAGTTTATAGATTTTGTCGACACATCTTCCAAGATGGTCGAGCGAGCACTGAACGAAAGATACGACTTCATGAAAGATTATACCCTTGGCATTGACATTGAGAGGTAACAAAAAAAGAAAAATGGCCGAAGCGTCAGGCTATAATCTGTGGTATGGTTAGCGAAGAGAATTCTGGAAAACGCGTCAAGTACGTCTGCGAGTTCTGGGACGAGAGATGGTCGAAGCACCGATCCGTCACAGACGTTGACTGGTCTTACAAAGTAAGGTTTGCAGAAAAGAGTAATTGACATATAACCTTGCTTTTAGTACCCTGAACTCCTTGTGTCATCCTACAACAAAAACCCAATGGCTCTTAATGAGCCGGACGGTGTGGCGCTCGTATGGAACCTTCATCTACTAGAGCGTCCAGAGTTTGTATTCCATTCGCAGGTAAACATCCGTGGTGATCTGTCGACTTTGATACAGCGCCCTGACACGACAACAGTCGGATGTTCTTAGTGTCAGGTTTAGTAAGTTCCATCCCAACTATGTCATCGGTGGCACCTATTCAGGGCAAATTGTTCTATGGGATACCCGTGCGAAATCGTTACCAGTGTTGAAAACACCACTTTCGGCCGGTGGACACACCCATCCTGTCTATTCGCTGGAGATGGTTGGCACTCAGAATGCTCATAACCTCATTTCCGGAAGTACAGATGGTTTCATATGCTCGTGGCAACTCGATATGCTTGCCCAGCCTCAGGTACAATGAAACATTGATACCGGGAATATGCTGACAACAACCGCAGGATTATTTGGAATTACTTCATCAAGCACATAACAAAACAGATGAGGTGTCTGTTACCTGTTTAGGCTTCCCTGACAGTGAGACAACCACATTCTGGGTTGGTACAGAAGAGGGCAATATTTACCAAGCAAATCGTTATGACCGAGCTGGAAGGTAAACTGAGCTCGGAAAAAGTGGGGAGCTAATAGGTTTTTATGCTGGATTAGCAAAGCGGGAATTAACCAGCATGATACGTATCGAGGCCATTATGGCTCTGTCACCGGAATGCATTTCCATCCTCTGTTTGGTCCAGTTGATTTCTCCGACCTCTTCTTGACCTCCTCTGTTGATTGGACAGTGAAGTTATGGCGGGCCAAGGTAAGCTGCAAACGTGAGAGACATGGCGTGTGCTTATGTATCGATACAGTCTGGATCGAAGACTTCGACACAGCCTACAACCATCACACCTCTATACTCGTTTGAACAAGCGGATGACTACGTGTACGATGCGAAATGGTCACCATCGCATCCAGCCTTGTTCGGGTCTGTGGATGGCAATGGGCAATTTGATTTGTGGAACCTCAATGCTGATACTGAAGTAAGATACTGCTGGCTGAGTGCTCCAAACATACTGACATACGGTGCAGGAGCCTTTTGTCAGTACGCCTGTGGGATCTGGAAAGGCACTGAACAAGCTGGCGTGGGATAAAGAGGGTAAGAAAACGGCGATAGGTTCCAGTGATGGTCGTGTCTATGTATACGACATTGGAGAGGTAAGCGACCGCGATGGATAATAACACCGTATTGATTGCATATACTACAGATTGCAAATCCAAAACCTGAAGATTACCAACTATTGCAAAAGAACATTTCCGAGATGATATCTAACCAAGAGAATTCTGGAAAATAAAAACAAAAGCATCCATTTTTATTTCCATTTTTGTTATCTGCCGATCTATTGGGGAGCATGAGCGATGCTCCGTGCGGCAACATTTAATTCAATGGTGAACAAAAGTTACACATGCAGCTGAGCCAGAAGTTTTAAAGAAGATAAAAGATTTTGTACGTATAACCTATGAAGAACGCATGTTAGGATACCTACTGCCAAACAAAGCCGAAGAAGATTTGTGAGTAGTGATGATACCTTTTATGTGCTTCCGTTGCGAGACGAACACGTGGACTACGTCCTTCAAAGTTCAAGGTGCTATGCAATAGAAAGACTTTCTTGACACGCAATACGAAGATCTTGACACACACCATGAGGGTTTTCTTATTCGATGGTTACCAAAGTTAAATCCCAGCTTGGAATTTCATCCCTTTTTGCTGTTGCTATAAGTCAACGCGCATATCACTCATTTTGACGGATAGACACCGTTCCTTATTTTCTTTTCTTTTTGATATAGACAATTACATGCATCCGCAGATAGGTAGAAATCAGTATGATCTTTAAAATAACCCAGCCTCGTTTTGTGCATGTCTCTCCCTTCTGCTAAACAACCAGTAATATTAGGCATTGCTTTGGTTAGGTCGACGCTGAACCCTGTGACACCTATGAAAACCTTATCTTTTAAATTAAAAGAGAAGTTCACTGCATGAGTTTCTCGATCATGGTTTCCCGAGAACTACGCGATGGGGTCGACAGCGATGACGATGCTCGCAGCTTCCACCCGGGAGACGACTTCTCTAAACAGAAAGAGTCTATTTGGAAACAACTACTTGTACACTCCCCGGCGATAAATCACCGTACCCCTTCCATTTTTGAAAATTAGTCTCCACTTTCAATTTGCTTTTTCTCCTTCACTTTGAAACCAAACCAATAGCAACTTCGTACAATACTAGATATGACTAAGACTTCCCGAAGAGAGTTGACAGATTTCAAGCGTGGTGGCATCATTGCCCTCCATAGCTATAATGTTTCGCTCAATGCCATTTCCACACACATGGACATTCCGAAGAGCACAGTTGCTGATACAATCAGACGATGGAAAAAAGAGGGAACTACGGACACCAAGAACAGTCCTGGGAGACCCAAAATACTTACCACGTCGAACATTAACGCGCTTCGTTTGAGCGTTAGACGCCACCCAAAGGAACCGTTTGGTTATCACCAAGCGGCAATGGCAGCAGCAGGAATTAAGGTGCAATTAAACACGATTAGAAGGTACCTTCGGGAAGAAGGATTTACGTCTCGAAAGCCTGCTGAGAAGCCTCTGCTTACCCCCAAACACAAGCAGAACCGACTGAAATTTGCCATGGATCATGGGAATTGGACCATGGAGCAATGGCGACATGTGGTATGGTCCGATGAATCGCGCTTCATGGTCCGTCGATGCAATGATTCCGGTGTAAGAGTAATCAGACGCGAAGGTGAACGATTTCAGGAACGCCATATTGTGCAAACAAGGAAGTATGGCGTTGGTTCAGTAATGGTTTGGGGATGCTTTTGGGCCGGCGGACTTGGGCATCTTGTGGTTATGCCTGGGAAGATCAACCAGGAGGCCTATATAAAGTGCCTGCAGGATCATTTCCTCCCATGGCTTCAACAGACTATGGAAGAGGAAGATTCTGACTTCATTTTCCAGGAAGACAACGCAACTTGTCATACTGGAAAGGAGTCTAGAAAGTGGAAAACGTCCAAGGACATTCGTGGAATGAAGTGGCCCGCCCAAAGCCCGGATCTCAATCCCATTGAGCATGCATGGGATACTCTAGAGAGGCGTATCGCTGACCGAAGGCATCATATTCATAATACTATGCAGCTCGTTGCTGTCCTTAAAGAAGAATGGGGCAAAATTGCTGTCGAAGATTTAGAACACCTTGTGGAGAGCATGCCTCGTAGAATTGAGGCTGTTCGTAAGGCTAAGGGAGGACATACCAGCTATTAATATTCTGAATTTTTTTTTTATAAAACAAAGCTAGTCCTTCTTTTTTATGTATTTTCAAAGTTTAATGCAAGTAGCTTGAACTGTTCAAGAGATATTCAAGATGAAGTTAACGGACCATATTTTTTGGTTTTCCAAAAATGGAAAAGGTGCGGTGATTTATCGCCGGGGAGTGTATTTGTGTTAACCATGGTGGTGAACGTTGATTTGCCGCTGGCACTGTATTATGGATTGAAAAACACTATCGGTGTTTTGATTGTTTTGGTTGTGTCGAGTATTCCTCCTCTCCTGCTCGTTTTGTTCAAGTTTGTTCAGAGGAGAAGAACTGATCCGCTCGGTTACCTCTCTGCAGTTTCCTACATTTTATCGGGTATCATTACGTTGATCACTGGTAAAGCAGTCGTAAGCTGGTGACTAATTTTGATGCTGTGTTTACTTAGGTGATGCTCGTCTAGCGTTATTACGAGACTCTGCTGCTACGGCGGTTGTTGCTCTTATGTTTTTGATCACATTAATCCCTCTGTGGTTCAAGTGGCTGACGTTACGTCCCCTTGTGTTTCTTATATCACAAGAGTTGTTATCGGAGCTTCCACCAGCTACTTGGAGAGATCGAGATAATACCAGTCATGCTATGCCTCCCATGGAATGAGTCTGGACGTATGTCCGCGAATCTCGAGTCTATAACTACGTTCTCACAACCCTTTGGGGCGTATGTCTCTTGAGGGAATTTGCCATGGTGGAGAGCCTCCTTTCTATCGATCAAACTATACTTTACGGAAATATTATTATCGCTTGTGTTTGTGTTATCCTAAGTTTGTTGAGCAGTATCTGATCCGGATATCTCCAAAAGCTTATTCAAAATCGCGTAAAAGAATGGATTTCAGCAAACCATTTCCCCGAGGAACAGACAGAGATCATTAATACATAAATTTTACGGTATACGTATGCTATTTATTATAAAGAAAGAAAAATCCTACTGGTATCGACAATCCATCATTTCCCACTGGTTGGTTGTCAATGTGATAAGAGATGACACAATCCTCAACAGACCCATCACCAGGGCCCAACGGAAGTTGTACGTGCTCTACGCTTACAACAACGAAACGCGCGATCATGAGTTTTTATAGTATACCTATCCCATCTAAATAAGTTCGGTAGGACTTAAATTGTCGAAGCAGTGTATATACCTTAGCTCGATTTTAATGTTTGATTCTCAGCAGCTAGGGTTTATTTCACATAATACAGTGAAGGTATGTCATTTCTATGGTAACAGTTTTTCTTTGCACGTAGTAATTCCCTTTGTTTGGTTAATACAGTCATTATTTCAATGTTACTTTGGACGGCTGTGAACAATGACTCTTTCCAGAGATGATAAAGATGTTTAGTAAAACCGTTTAGAATGCCTTTTGGAGCCTCTTCGCTTATTACGGAACCAAGGATTGGATACACCTGCGACTGTCTTTGGCATGAACATCCAAACGTCTATGTCCGCTTCGAGTAGAATAGAAAGGGACTTATAGCCTGTTTGAACTGACAATTTTTGTCCTGTTTTTGGGTTCGTGATCCATATTTCCTGTATTATTGTATAAATTGTTAACAGTAACGAGAGGAAAAGCCTGTTTGTCAAATATTGGTACTGATTAACCCAGAACCTGTCTAGAGCAATAATCGTATCATCAACAAATGCTGAAACCTCCTTGCGAGTAATAGTTTTATTTTTTCGTATCGCAGAAAGGCGTGTTCAATTGCGCTTTATGAGTAACTTTCGTAGGGGGAATGTACGAACTTCTTGTCTGCTGAAGTTTCCCCTTAATCTAATTGCTAAGTATCGCCACTGTTCAACTTATCTCCACCAAACATAAATTGGAGCATTAACATGATTCCATTTGTGAGTGCCTAGAGATATCTCCAAAAAGGAAAAGGTGCTAAGGACATTTGAGGAACCGAAAAAAAAACTTTTTATTATTATGATATTTTTTCCAGCACATGCAAGGGAGAAGGGACCAAGAAAAAAAGGGGAGAGAGAGGATGTTGTTACAAAAAGATTTTTTTTAGAAGAAAAAAAATTAGGAAATAATGCATTGTTCGTCCGATCCAGCGTTCGCTTTTTTGCCTCGTTTCTTAAGGAGCCTGTCCACAACTGCTGGATCTGCATGATGAATATTCTCCATTGCCAATGTATGGGAAAGTAATGCAGGGTTATCCATCAGAGCTCGCTGCTCTTGTGGGGTCAATCCTAGAGCTTTTGAGTATTTTTCAATGCTTCTTGCTTGAGGGTGGTCAAGTAGATCGTCGCTGTTCTCCCGATATGTTGTTGAGGCGCCAGAAGGTCGTCTTTCTCGACTACTTTCTTGATTATACAATTTTGCAGAAAACACCCACTGTTGCTCGTGTTAGTCAGATCCTTAGCGCCCTTTTTTTTTATAGGTTACGTACATCATACGAAGGTTGTTGATCATTCACTTTGGGTGGACATGAAAAGGCCTGCTTTTTGCATTCATCATGGCAAATTAAAGCGCACGCTAGGGAAAGGAGAAAAATAAGCTTTGTTTTTTCATTGTTTGTCTGGTACTACCTTCGCAGAAAATAGCTTCATCAACCATCAGTTCACCGCACACCTTACATTCCACAGCTACGCATTTCAAGTGAATATTTTTTTTTTTTTTGGATTTTACTTTAAGAAAACTCACCTTTGCCGAAGGAGGTTGCAACATAACGATGTGATAAGTCGTCTGCATCTTGTTCTTCTTGTTCTTCTTGCAGAAAAGCTGTTAATGACATCTCGCTGTCATCACGATTTGCTGCAAGTGGCTTTGGTGGATGGGTTTCGTACGTGCTGCGACGGATATGTCCTGATGGATTGGATATATTTCGACGCCGTGTATCCAAATTGGCAGTAGACAGACGGTTATGAGACGAAGCGCTGCTATCTAAGAACAAAGATGGAGGTCAATGCTTTTTTTTTTGTTAATCGCTTGTATTTACCCCGAGCGTTGGCTTCGTTGTTATTCGTTGCCTTTTGGTACTTTTGGAGCCATTGATGGTTAAGCAGCTGGGTAGCTGTGGGTCTGTCTTCTGGGTTTTTCTGGAAACAACACAGCAAAAAGCTATGCATCTCCTATAATGTTGTAATCGAATGAGAAACAATGCAAGGATATTCCTTTTGGTTACCTTTGAGATGTTCTCAGGTAGCGGAGGATAATCATCTTCTACAATGCGGAACATAGCCGACATAGCAATCAGATCCGCATATGGTGGCTTTCCGGTAACTAATTCTACCAGTGTACAACCCAACGACCTATAACAGAAGCGCGTTAATTCATCATCGCAGAATTTGACACAAATTAGCAAATGCTTACCATATATCTGCTTTTGTCGATGTTCCCTTCAGTTCAATTACCTCCGGGGCCACTAGAAACACAGTTAGCCATATTCTTCTTGGAAAGTCTTTCAAGAAACCTACTCCAGTTCGGCGTTCCTGACACCGACCCAGCATCGGCGGTTTTCAATTTCAAATTAAGGGATATACCGAAATCCGTCAGTTTAACGTCACCCGTCTTTGTCGTCAAGATATTGGCTGCTTTTAAATCACAGTGGACGACCTATAAAGAACGTCAGTAAAATGAATTGCTATCCTCTTTGTGCCTACTTCGTTAGAGTGAAGGTACTCAAGACCGTTTAAGATTTTAATACAGAAGGATGCGACAAGCTTTTCGGGGAAGGCACCAAAGGCCTTCAATGTCGAGATTAAAGAGCCGTTCTCTGCATATCTAAAGACGAGTACATGTTAGAAAAAAAAAGGAAAGAAAAGAAAACGTTTTTAGATTAGCTTACTCCAAAACAATGTTGATGTTACGATCTGTTGGAATAAATCCCAGAAATTGGATGACATTCTTGTGTGACAATGTCTTCAGCAGACTCACTTCTTTCTGTCCGTTTGTTGTTAGTATCTCGCCTGTTCACTAACATCGGTATGTAGTACCATCATTTCTTGGTCAAAGTCGCCCTTATCGTCCAAAGCGATTCGTTTGACGGCCACAATTTCTCCCGTCGCAAGGTCCAGGGCTCTGTACACTGAGCCAAATTGGCCTTTGCCGATGCAGTTTCCTAGTTGCTGTCATCTAGGTAAGCACCGATGTGCGAGTAGTCTGGTGGCAGACTTACGTATTGAGCGGTAGGGATACCATCTTTGTTGCTAAGCAAAAGCGTTTCACGGGATGGATCGCCGTCATTAATTTCTTTGATTGTTTTCATTGTATGGTTGTCCAGTTTATGCCCGAGACTTCCTGCCAACGACGCGCGATGCTTAGCCGGCACTGCCAGACTTTGCGGTCGTTTGGGAGTGGAAGGCGAGGCGTTGTCGAATTGCTTTGGTGACGTTGGCGTTCTCGGTGTCGCGGCACTGGAGGCTGGGTCGTCGTCTGGCTCGTCTGGGCGGCGGAACACCGTGATGATCGGTGCTGAGGGTCGGCGGCCCCAGCGAACGCCGGCAAGCTCGGGATTATTCTGTAATCGAAGGGATCCGGATGAATGCTTATCACGTACCGTCATATCTGGCGACTGCGTCTTGATGGATGGACGCAACGGTGACTTCGGCGGTCGGCGCGCGTTGGACGCTAAAGAAGGATCCTCGTACCAATTCAATTCATTCTCGTCGTTGTCGTTCAGTTCCTCGTTTTCGGGTAGCGCTTTTCCTCGTAATGATGACATGGAGCGGAAAGTAGACCGCAGTTCGAGTGCGCGCGTGGATACAAACGAATCTTGCTGGAACATGGATGACTTCTTCTTGTTGCTTTTGACTGTCGCAGCATCAAGGCCAGCAAAGATGTCGCGAACATGTCGATACTTTCCATCATCGTCCACGTTGCCTGATCTGGAAGTGCCGCACGAGGCAAGGTCCGTGGTCACTCGTTCTAATTCATCGACCCCCCGTGTAGATGTCTCCTCGTCGCTGGTAGCCTCTTCCATGGCTGATAAATTATTACTCTCCTTGGGCTCATCGGCGTCGTATGTCGACGGATGTAAGTTCTCCTTCTTATCATCACTGTGCTCCTTCCCGGCTGAATTATCTATTTCATCAGAAGGCTGCCTTGTTGCTATCTCGGCCAGCGTGAGGATAGTATGGATCACCTGCAAGTTTATTGCTATTAAGGTTCATCTTCCAGTGACCCTTCTGAACTTACTGCTGGCATGTCTTTGGCTTCAAACAGATCAATCGTATTAAATAATTGGGAATCATTAAGACCAAACTATTGTCCAAAGTCAAACATCTCCTATCCAAACGCAATTGGCTAAGCCTTACCTGCCTGGCTCCTTGCAGAAACCGCGTAATGTTGTCCATCTACCAAGAATGAATAAATACACAATGAAATGCTGGCTAATTGTTGCTATACTTTGACAAAGGATAGATTTTTCTGGCCGACATTTTTTATCGTGCCTGGCCGCAGCTTGTTGAGAAGACTGAAGACAAAAATTTAAGTTGGATACAATAGAGATAATCGTGTCCCTGGTTTGCTCCTCCTGTTTCTTTCCATCCCCGGCCAACTTTCCCTACGATCCCCGACTTAAAATTGGTTGAGGCTTACTTGCACAAGATGACTCCATCCTTCAGCTCTTGATGTAGCTGGTTGCCGTTGATTGGTTGATCGAGGGTCGTGCTTAAAAAGTCAATGGCTAGTTTTTCGTTTTGCTCAAGTTGTTCCTGCTTCATCTTGTCGAATAGAAGGTTTGCGCCGCCCTTGTTGGGTAGACCAATGCGAGGGGATGCATATGTTGCTGTCATAGCGACAAAAATGAGACTTAAAACGGTGAGAATCGCCAGGATGAATCACGGGAAAGAAGCAAATGGCAAAGTAGCTGAAACTAGACCGTGCAAAGTTAGCTTAGGAAAAAAAAAAGAGAGAGAGAGAGAAAGAAAGAGAGAGAGAAAAGGAAGTGCTATTCTTTTTTATCAGATCCTTGTTTATAAAATAAGTTCCTAAAATTATCTTATGACATCCGCTCACGCACACAAATGGTAGGAGTCTATTTGGGAAAAGAAATGGCTCCTGACAACGACTAATAGAAGTCATCCAAAGAAGAAAATAAACCACATACCTTGTAAGTATGTATGAATAGCATATCAGGAGAGATCAAATGCCGTACATGCAAGCAGCGAAAGAGAATACAGCACAGTACAGAAAAGTTCTGCCAAAGAAAACATTGGTCTGGCAGTTGAAGAGTCACTAGAGAGTTAGGCTGGTAACCTTGTCGCTAAGCCAAGTTTTAAATATCATCATCTCCTAAATAAGAATAAGAGGCAAATAAATCGAGTGATTCATTTAGGTTGTGCCAACTTGATCGACGATCGAACAATGGATTTGGGCGTTCGTCGAACATGTCAAGCTAAACAACCTGTGTGACCCGTTTTATAATTGGGTAGGACTTGTCGAATATGCATGGAAAAAGAAAGAAACAACTTAATGAATGATCCATGCGTCTGCTATTCTTTTAGTTAGTGATGATCGCCAATGGAAAGTCCTTGCAGCTGTAGATCAATTACAACTAAGAAAAAAATTTTTTTTTAAAATTGGCACCAAAACAAGTCTGTATCATTGTACACGTGCAATACATATCGTCATGTCGTGGCAAAAACGAATGCGAAAATAAAAAAAGAAAAGAAAAGAAAAAAGAAAAGAAAACAAAGAAAGAAGAAAAAAGACTAGCTGGTTTGAACTAGTTTCATTTATATCATTGTTTAATATCTGGAATGACAGAACGCAACCTGCAGGAAGTGATACATATGCAGATATGTACCCTGTAGGCGAGTGTCGCAGTCTGTCAAATGGTGACATTGTGCTTGCTGGAAAAAAAAAAAAGAGTTACCCCTTTGCCAAAGCTAGTTAGGGGGTTACTGAGATTTAGATTCATAGGACTCCCGTCAAAATATACCATATTGACAAGCGTAATAAGAAAAAGAATAAAGTATACATACGTAAGTTGGCGCTGTTCCCCCAATGTATATGCTTCACGTTCCCTTTGGTCGACATCCATCGCTTTAGGAGTAAAGGATGCTAAAAAAAAAAAGGTTATGCATGTCTTTTTCGTTTATGCATATCAAAGTACATGATCGTTTTTGAAAAGCTTGAATGATAAGCAATTGTAGGTCATTGCTAACAAATCACCTATTAATTCTTCTGAAAACACGCATGCTATTCTTATGCTATGACCAAACGAGCCGAAGTTGGAACGCTCTTGAGATAAACGGTACGTGAGGTTGGAACAAAGAATAGTGACAGGTATAAATGGATTTTATTTCAATTGGGTTGCAGAAAGGTCGCGGCATATAATACAGAAAGGGAAAAAAAATTGACGAATAAAAACACGGTACCAGATAATCAAATCAAGTCATGTGTTGCGAAAAGGAAAGGGAAGTGTAGCATTGTAAGCGTATCGTCATGCCAACAAATGGGTCGAGACTCCTACACTGTGAAGCGAAAAGTACAGGGGCTTTTCTGTATGTTTACATTTGTCTGAGGGACCTGGAACCCTGATAAAGCAGTATATGTCATTCTGTTTGTACAATGACCAAACCACTTTTGTAAATAGACAGGCAGTAATGAATCATACAATAAAAAGACCCTGTCCATAGTTAAACTATGAAGCAGAAGCCGCGTTGAAGATGTAAAATAACTTGATGCACCAAGCAATGCAAGCCTAACATATCCTTTCTTCCTTGCATATTCAACAAGGAAAGCAGACGAAGAGGGTCTATCGAGGATAGTGATGAGGGTAAGGAGATCTTTCCTAGCTTGATTTGGAAAGTGCTTTGACGAGAGGACGCGCCATTTCGGTTCCGACGGATCCAATCCGTTGAAAATGATAAACATATTCATGTTGTTGCAGTCAACTCGTTTTGTATATCCAAGTCTCGAAAGGCATTTATTGACTTACAGGTTTTTGTGGTTTTTTGTGGGTTTTTTTTACGGTTATTTCACAAGGCCAAGTACATTTCAGTAAAAAAGTAGCATGTGAAGTATCATTGTAGTCTGATTTCTACGGCGTACATGTTGATCTGTGACTCCTATTGGAAGTCTGGGACCTTAGCCCCCTTTCCTTCTTTCCATCCTTGTTCTCCCTTCATCACAAGACAAATCGAGGCAGAACATACACTTGTCATCACCACACCAGAACATTGATGCTCCCCGGTCTACTCTTTCTATTTTAGTTTCTTCTGCAGTCGTTCTTATCTGGTTGGTATCGCAGCCACAGGCAGTGACGACGAGTCAACATAGTGCATGCATGGCGACTAGCTAAGTTGCAATTGTTTGTCGTACCGCACAATAGACTTGGCCAATTTCATATTCTCGAGAAAACAAACGATATGACGTCGGCTGTCGCAACCATGATCGCGTGTAACCAATGCCAGGGCGGTTGAAATTAGCCCACGTTCAGCGACACTCGGATGTGTGGGGGACCCAAGTCGTATGACTGGATCGTCAGGATGTCACACCGCTCCGTCAGGTTGGAAATTTAGTCCTTTACATATGATGATTGCTGCAATGAATATCAGCATCTACAACACCAATGAATAAGCCATAACGGCTTGTCTTTTGACTCGCCACTGTTACATCTCCTATTTGTCTTACCCTTTGGCCATCATCATCGAATAGGAAGCCTTTCCTCACTCCCGTTCAAGCTGACTAGAAGTAGAACTTACGGCCTATTTTGATACCCCTTGATCCCTGCCGCCTTCATTCTTTTTTCTTCGTAGAGGTGTCCTAAAAAAAGTTAACTCGCTATTGTAACCCAGGTTTTTATGTTATGTACTCTTGGTGACCTTTGCACCTTCTTATTGGTTACCTACCAATCGTTCTCGATCTCACTCCTAACCCATCTAGCAAAACACTCCGTTATGTGCACATTCCAAATTGATAACACATCCCTCTATATATAGGCATATCAATAGCTATATGTGCTGCTTTGCTTTTTATTTCTTTTCTCTTTTTCTATTTTCTATTTTTCTTCTTCTTCTTCTTCTTCTTCTTCTTCTTCTTTTTTCGCTGTAGCAGTTTCGCGCATCTATGCGTCCAGCATAGGAACTATAAAGTATCATATATACGTGCCAAACTCATTCTATGCCCAGTACAAAACACACAATCACCCAACACACACACGACATTAAAACACTTTTTTGAACGACATTGAATCTGTCAACTATTTATTTGTACAGCAAAGCTCCATAATTATAAAAAGACAAAAAAAAAACAAACAAACAATATTCATCAACAATGAGCGACTGTTGTGATTGTTTATATGAACATTCGTCATTATCCGTGTCGATCCAGGAGGACAAAGCTGCTCCCATCAAGAAATGTTCCAGTTCCCAGACAAACTTTAAACCAACCTTTTATAATCCTTTCGAGATCAAACACCGCAGACGTACTTCACGAGCACAGTTCAAAGTGCTTGAGAAAGCATTCCAAGAAAATCCCAAACCAAACACGAATGTGCGTCAAAACCTTGCTCAGAGACTGTCCATGACCCCGCGTGGGGTACAAATTTGGTTCCAGAATAGACGGGCGAAAGCCAAGAATCAAAAGCAGCAGCAGCAGCAGCAGCACCAACCGCAATCACCGCATGTCAGCGACCTGCCTGCTCAACCATGTGCATCACCATTCTCATCGCCAAACAGCATGTACTCGTCGCCCTCTCATCAGAATCCGACAGGCAGCAAGAATGACGCACACGTGCCAGATCCAGTCGCATACTCTCCATCCAAGACCCAACCACATGCTTTTTCCAATCAAGGTGATTCCTCCACAATCTGCGATGACAATGACAGTCTTCAAGACAAAAGCGGCCGGTCGTCGCCCGAAGAACAGCTTGCAACCACCCCTATGACACCACACCAAATGCTACCTTTTGCTGTGGACCCGATCGATGTCCAGGGCCTCGGTAACGGTGTGACGTCCTTCGTCGATCACCAGGCCCTTTGCTCTGTCAAGAGGCGATGCGACTCTTCTTGTAGCGGATACACATCAACCAGCACATCGGCGCATACAGCAATGCCGCTCGGTCATGAGTACCTCTTTGAATCGGACGTCATGGCCTATCTAAATACCCTTGATCAGTCCCATCTACCCGATGCCGTGCTGCTCGGACATCCATCCTCGTCTTCCTCGTCCTCCTCTTCCATGCCGCTGATTGGTCCCTCCACCAACAGCGGCGAGGGCACGAGACCCACCGAGCTGGCATATAGCGGCAATGTGGCCGATTGGATCCAAACGGTCCCAACGCACCAGACCATGTCATACACAAACAACGGCGATGCTATGATCTGGAATATGCATCCAATGGATAATGCATTCAATGCGTATGGTATCCAGGATGTCCAATCAAAACGTCAAGGAAATACACCACGGAGACTCTCCGCCCAGTCTAAATTCATGCCGCATCAACAGAAGGCGTTCTGGAATAGCCATCAAGTAAACAAACAGCCCAGGAAAAAAAAAAGCGCGTCTGACCGTTTTCTCTTTTAGGTTCTGCAAAGACCCGTCGGGCAGATACATAGCATCGACTTCGATCTTCTCGATATGCTTGCAAGTTCGCCTGATTATTTCGCTCGCAAATCTTTGGGGACATCCATAGCCATTGTTCCTACGCCAATTTATGGATCCCAGTAATTTCTTTTTATGTCTCTCTCTTTCTCTTCTTATCTATATGCTATTTAACGACTGTACCTTTTATCCTATGCATTTCTCCTCTTTTTTTTTTTTTTTGCTTTTACTCTTCTATGATCTGCAAAACACCCATCTATGACCTTTTTTTTTCTGTAGAACTATGCCTTTTTACATTCAGTTTCTCTCTTTCTCTCTCTGTATGCCAATGCTTTTTCTATTTGGTCTTCAACATCATCGCGGCATGCCGCTTAACGCCAGATCACTTGGTTGATGAATGTTGCTTTGTGTACAGCTCAAATTAATTTACATGTTATTAATAACACACCAATGCCTTTTTTTTTTCTTTATATAAAGATATACCATTATTGTTTGTGAACAACAAAAATCATTGGACTTTTTGTGTGGGGTAATGATAGATAGCTTTGCAGGATCGGCATGATAAAGTTACAAACGAACTGCACCACCCTACTTTTCCAATCATTGGCATGTTGCACTGCATAGGAACTACGACATTGCCTCCAGGAACGAACCTAACGTCCTAATTTATGCTAATGTTTCTCCAAGCGATGTGATTCTCCCGGTGTATCATTCCGCATGCATTGGATTTCCAGAGAGATTTTGCACTGCAATCATTCTATATTCAGCCAATACAAACATATAATTAATGCCAAGTGGCGCAATTACATGCAAAGGAAACCCTTTGGATATTATGCAAATGTAAATGTAAAAAAAAAAAAAAAAAGGGCTGGCAACGGACTCAGCTGTGACGTGGCGTTCATCTCAATCCTTAATCAGGCAAAAAAAACCATCCTCGCTTTTTATTATACTGCAGCATGGCCACATCGACAGATAACAATTCCCTTCGAGCAGCGCAATATGGTAAGCATGATGCTCGTGGTCCATGGCTTCTAATTTTCCGTTATTTTGGGCAGCTGCCATCGCATCCATGCTTAATTTGAATGCACCGCATGCCAGTGCTCAGGACACTTCGCTCGAAGAACATGCAGGCGCGTTAGCTTTGCAGGACGAGTCTGTATGGAAGGTGTTGGTATTTGATAAGTTTGGACAAGACATTGTATCATCTATCATGAGAGTCAACGACCTTCGCGAAAATGGAATCACCGTACACATGTAACGCTACCCATCATCCATCGGCTGCAATAACATGGCATTTATGTAGGCTTCTTAACCAAGATCGTGCGCCATTACCCGACGTACCTGCTATCTATTTTGTAGAACCTACAACCGAAAATATCAAGCGGATCAGCGATGTAATTTACACTAACGCCTCAAATTCAGTCATCCCCACTCAACCGCGGATACCATAGGATCTGAAGCGTAACCTGTATGATTCCTTTTATATCAACTTCTGCTCAACCATCCCACGGCCGATTTTGGAAGAATTTGCGACGGCAACCATCACAAACAATACATCTGATCTGGTCACACAGGTAAGACAACGTAACAACAAAAGCCGTTTTCTGAACGGCCCTTGTGCCGCTAGGTGTACGACCAGTATCTTAATTTTGTCTGCACCAACCCTGATGTTTTCTCGCTGAATCAACCCGATGCATTTGTCAATCTCAATAATCCCAGTGCACCAGAGTCGTTGATCGATGAAACGGTTGATAGAACAGTCAACTCCCTATTCTCTGTGATTGTGACGATGGGTGTTATACCTATTATCCGTTGCCCTCGCGGAAATGCTGCCGAGATGATTGCCAACAAACTCGATAGCAAGCTGCGAGATCATGTCATGAACTCCAGAAACAATCTCTTCTCCGAAAGCGCCAGTTCCTCCTCCACCCTGCAGCGGCCTGGTAAATGATTATTGGCGATAGAGGAGTCCTGTTATTGATATGCGATGTGTAGTGTTGATCCTGTTGGACAGAAGCATGGATTTGACGCCAATGTTGAGCCATTCGTGGACATACCAGGCTCTGATCCATGACGTCCTCGCCATGAAACTGAACCGGATCACTGTCGAGGTAAGCAGGTAGTAAAAGCAAGGAACGGCGGTTGATGTTTTTCCCAGCCGGACGAACAGAACGCAACACGAAAAAGTTATGACATCGAAAGCAAGGACTTTTTCTGGACGAAAAATGCCTCCAGCCCTTTTCCCCAAGTGGCAGGTTAGCAACATCCACCGTCGTTTTTTTTTGTTTGCTTATGCGATAGGATAGAGGATATCGATGTAGAGCTGAACAAATACAAGAAGGATGCGGCAGAAATAACACGTACCAGTGGTGTCAGCTCACTCGAGGATGTCAATCAAATGTAATGAGGAGGGGGAGTAATGCGAGATCGAGCTGAGTTTGTTTTATAGTGATCTGTCATCCAATGCCAAGGTTCTTAAATCGGCTATCACTGCCTTGCCCGAGCTGACTGCTAGGAAAGCAACCTTGGACATGCATATGAATGTTGCAACCTCTTTACTTAATGCGATCAAGAACAGACAGCTGGACGCATTTTTCCAAATAGAAGAGAACATCACCCGACAGGTTCGCTGGCTGGCTCCGTGGAAAGACGAGCTCCTATCTAACCACTCAATAGAACAAGAATCTGCTGCTAGAGGTCATTCGCGATGCGGAGAAGAAGAACCCGGAGGACAAGATGCGACTCTTCTTGATCTACTACCTTTCGACGGCAGAGGAGATCGCCAATGAGGACATGGAGGCCTACGAAAGCGCATTGGCGGAGGCTGGCTGTGACCTGGCCCCATTGTATTACATCAAAAAGTTGAGTTCTCTCTGATGAAATACCGCATGACTTATGTGTACATGCAGAGTACGCGCATTGATGCGCATGACGTCCATGATATCTGCACCTACGCCTGCCCCCTCCGGATTTTCACAGAACGATCTATTTCGAGGATTTAGCAGTATCGGTAACAAGGTAAACATGATGTCGGGACCCATGCATTTTGCTCACGGTACGTTGAAACAGCTGACGGATCGATTGAAAGAAGGTGGGTTCGATAACCTGCTCTCTGGCGTCAAGAACTTGTTGCCGACGCGCAAAGAACTGGTTGTCAGTAAGATTGTATCCGACATCATGTCACCGCCACAAAATGAACCTTCCAAGGCGGATGACTACCTTTACTTCGATCCTAAACTTAGCAAAACATCACGTTCACCTCGCCAGCATAAATTGGCTTTCCAAGAAGCAATTGTATTTGTTGTCGGTGGTGGTAATTACGTGGAGTATCAGAATTTACAAGAGATTGCCACAGTAAGTACAAGTCAACGGATATGCTAAACCAGACGAACTCAATCCATCTCTAGCAAAATAACCAACGGAAAAAGATTACGTACGGCTCCACTGATATATTATCGCCACATCAGTTCTTACAACAGTTGCACACGTTGGGGACTGAATCCGCATAAGTCTAATGAGTAATAATAAAAAAAAAAAAAAGGCATTGGCTTGGCTCAAGCCTTGGAAGATCCAAATCCTCCAAATCCCATGATCTTTGCCATATCATCCTCCTCTGGCGCGGCACCCTCTTCCTCTTCCTGGTCAGCACTGCTACTCTTCTTCTTCTTGGCTTCTTTTTTCTGACGTTTCTTCTCTTTTCTTCGTCGTTTGTCTTCTTCCTCCTGTCGCTTCAACTCTTCTATCCGTGTATCCAGATCTAGAGAACAATAAGATGCATGTCCGTTTTGGCTCCGTTGCGAACATACCATACTCCACTTTTGGCTCTTCTCTCTTTCTTTTCAGCATAGCCAAGCGTTCTTTCACCGATTGCACAGAGGATCGCTCAACCTTCATGGAGATGCCCAAATTCATCTGATCTAGAACACATGGACATGGCATCAGTAAATAAAAGCTAATCTCATTCGAAATAGTTACGTTTTCGTCCGTTGATGTGATCGATGAAGTTGACATTATCCTTCACAACGAGATCACACTCTTTACAATAGAAACCGGGTTGACGAGAGGCTTCGCCTGCAGCACCTGCTTGCACAACAACTGTCTTTCCAACATTGGCGTCCAATTTCAACTGTTCCTCTCGATGTTTCAACAATTCGCGTGGCTCTTCCGGCTCTTTCTTCCCCTTTTTGCGTTCATCGTACTTGGCTTCACGGGCCTTAGCTTTCGCTGCATATTCTGCTTTGTCCCATGTCCTTCGAAAATCTGTATCAGACTACAAAGATCGCTTAGTTCTCCATGTTCTAACCGATGGAAGGACTTACGGCCTTTCCTGATCCGTAAGCGCTAGACATGATGAATTGAAATGGCAAAAGAAATCAGAGGAACTGTTTCGCAAAATAGCGGGCTATGAAAATCAGGGAAAGAAAATCAGCGACCCTGACTGCGGGCTTACTTGATGGCCTCAGCATGGGGGAAAAGGACGTTTTGCATAGAGTATAGCCGATACAAAAAGGGACCAAGATGTCTTGGTGTCTTTCGCGGGAAAAATATCTTGTCTCTTATAAAAGTCTTTTTTACACCCAGTGTATTTAAACTGCTGCCCATTGGGTTGGGTGTCAAGATCTTCAGTGGACTAGTCTTTCTGTTGTCATGTTGAGGAAAGCGGCCTTAACCAGCTTTCCATTTGTTCGAGATGCTTCCAGCGACCGTTGTTCCATGCATCAGCTCTATTCGGGTTGTTTCCGGAAGAAGAAAAGCTATCTTACAAAATGATGCATAATGAACCTAATAATTTAATCTTATAGTAGACAAAGAAGTATGGACTTGACAACGATTGTCCTTCATGGCCGTATCGATTTCTGTTTGCTTTGCGAAAGGACGTTTTACGAAGTGTGCAATGTCGTTACATCCTTCTCTTCATTACTGAACAAGAAGAGGGTCATAGCAAGTCCATGCTATGGCAAGCGCTGTCTTTGCTCCCTGAGAACGTCCGGCCACTGGTAGGCTTTTGAAAAATGGCAATGCCGTACCTGCCTTTCCTTTCACGACAGGGTTAGCCCTTCCTCTAGACATCGTTTTCCACCTCCTAGTGGAGCATTGAACCTTGTGTGGATGTAGAATTAAGTTTCCGAAATAGTGTTCTTTATGATTTGTGTCTTCGGAATATCTTTGAACAACAAACCTCAACAAGCTTTAGTGGATTTCCTCTCCTTTTCTTTCATTGGTGTTCATCTCTGAGCCACAAAGCGTAGGAATCTTCCCAAAATGGAAGGTATCCGAGGCGACCCGCTATCGCCACGGTTTAATTCTTTCAATTGAAAGCGCCTGGCATGTCAAACAAAATGGCGTTGTCCTTCTTGGCTTTCTTCTGTTTTTTTTTCTTGTTCTTTTGCAGCGGTGCACGGTGACATGCTTTGCATGTTCGAGAACAAACGGATGACGCAGAACTATTTTAAGCGGCGAAAACAAACGAGTAATTTTTCTTCCAACCCAAAACGTCAAACTTGCTTTTTGCTTTAAAAAAATTAGATGTCGCATCAAGCTCGTATCGGTAGTGTGGTTGAAAGTCTGACAAGGACGGCCCGTAGCATCGAGTTTCCGTCAAAAAATGGACGTCTCCAGTCTGTCTCGGAGATTTTTGGTAAAAACGTCTTTTCCCTGAAGGAGATGGCCGAAGGATTGCCCAAGCCGGTGTTCAAGAGCTTTATGAGCCAACTCAAGGGAAATCAAACGCTGGACAGGGTCACTGCGGATGCCATTGCCCACGCCGTGAAGGTCTGGGCCTTGGACCGTGGGGCGACCCACTTCACCCACTGGTTCCAACCGCTGAACGACTCCACTGCAGAGAAGCACGATTCTTTCCTGACGCTCAAGACAAACTATGTGAGCGGCTTTGAAGAAGTAAGGCAGCGGCAGCAGCAGACAGCGCCTAGACGAACAGCTGACTTTTTTTTCTTCCATTGTCTTGACAGGTTACTGCATTCGATTCGTTCTCTGGATCTCAGCTCTTGCAATCAGAGCCCGACGCGTCGTCCTTCCCTTCTGGAGGCATGCGTACCACCTTTGAGGCACGTGGTTACACGGTGTGGGACACAAAGAGGTAGGTTGGTTGGCCGATCCACCAGAGGATTGACGTGGCAATAGTCCAATGTTTATTCAGGATGGACCCCACGGCACTACGATCCTGTATATCCCATCTGTCTTTATCTCCTACAACGGAGAAGCCTTGGACGAAAAGTCGGTGCTTCTTCGGTCCTCAGAGGCGCTGAACAAGGCAGCCGTCGACGTCCTACGTTTGATTGAGCCGGTGGATGAAGGTTTGTGACACACGCACGTACACACAGCGATCGCTGAACCCTAAATCGCGCTAGACAACCCACGGACCAAGTCTGTCTATACCACCCTCGGAACGGAACAAGAGTATTTCTTGATTGACCGTGCGCTGTACACACTGCGTCCGGATTTGAAAATCACTGGCCGCACGTTGATTGGCGGCCTTCCTCCACGCCACCAGCAGCTGGAAGACCATTATTTCGGCAAGATGCCCACACGCGTCCTTGCGGCGATCAGCGAGTGTGAGCTGGAGCTTGCGAAGCTCGGCGTTCCCGTCAAGACGCGCCACAACGAGGTTGCCCCGGCGCAGTTTGAGGTGGCGCCCATCTTCGAAGAGGCGATGCTGGCGGTGGACCACAACCTGCTGACGATGGATGTGCTCCACCGCGTCGCACATCGCCACAAACTCAAGGTGCTTTTCCACGAGAAGCCGTTCCGCGGTGTCAACGGCTCGGGCAAGCACTGCAATTGGAGCATGTCCACCGATCGCGGCGACAACCTGCTGGATCCCACGCGGGAGCCCGAAACCAACTACCGCTTCCTGCTGTTCCTGGTCGCGGTCCTGAAGGCGGTGCAAGACCACGGCGACCTACTGCGCGCGGGCATCGCATCCGCTTCCAACGACCACCGCCTAGGTGCGCACGAGGCGCCGCCAGGCATCATCTCCGCTTTCCTCGGCAGCCAGCTCAACGAGGTGCTGAATGCAGTGGAGGAGGGGCGCTCGGTCAACGACCTTGCGGCCGGCAAGCAGATGCAGCACATCCGCGTCCAGGGAACGGTCCTGGATCTCAAGGTGGCGACGCTGCCCAGCATAGACCGCGACCTGACCGACCGCAACCGCACGTCGCCGTTTGCGTTCACTGGCAACAAGTTTGAGTTCCGCGCGGTCGGCTCCAAGCAATCTGTGTCGTTCCCTGTGACGCTGCTGAACTCAGCTGTTGCGTCGGCACTGCAGGCGGTCCATGCAGCGCTCAAGGAACAAATGGGGGATAAAGTATTGGCTTCCCCCGAGGACCAGGTGGCGGTGATTCGCAAGTTCATCAAGGAAACCAAGCGCATCCGCTTCGAAGGCGACAACTACTCCGAAGCGTGGGTGGAGGAGGCCGCCCGCCGCGGCCTGCCCAATATCGTCAAGAGTCCCGAGGCCTTTGCCCGTCTGATCCAACCTCATAATGCAGACATGTTGACGCGCATGGGCGTATTTTCGGAGCAGGAGCTGCAATCACGTTACCATATTTTGATGGAGAAATACGCCAAGGATGTGATTATCGAGGGTCAGACGCTATTGACCATGATTACGCAGCAGGTGCTCCCTGCGACCTTTGCCTACCGCCGTGACCTGGCGGTGGCTGCCTCGTCGATGAAGGAAATCGGCGTGGATGCGGTCCCTGAAAAAGACTTGCTGAACGAATTGACCCCCATTGTGGGCGGCCTTCAGGAACGAAAGGTGGTGCTGGAGGAAAACCTGATAGCAGCCCAGACCATTTCTGAAGATACGGAAGCATTGGTCTCGCTGGTCAGCACGAAGATCCTGCCCAGCATGGAGACCGTACGTGAACTAGCCGACAAGCTGGAACGCTTGGTCGCGGATAAACTTTGGCCCCTGCCCAAGTACACCGAACTCTTCCTGAACATTTAATAAGAGGAGAAGAAGAAAGAAAGCCATTTTCCTTTTTTTTTTTTTTTTGTAGAATAAATGATAATTAGTTGTCTAAGTTATAGTCTTGTTGGGGGAAACAAAAGTTTGTCCCGATGTTTTTGGGTAGAGGCTAGTGGTTGCAGTAGTGGATCCTGCCACGGTGGATGCAACAGTACGGGTTGTGTTTTTGAAACCGATTCTTCTGCAGGGTAAAACACGGTAGGTTCAGGTGCATAAAACAGATCTGGTTTGTCTGAAACAGGTGAGGCAAGTGAGGTAGGTGTTGCAACGGAGTCAGCATTGGAGGCCAGGGAGGTTGAGGAGGTGGACTGCGAATGAACTCTCATTAACGACGGGCGGCAAGGCAGCAGATCATGTGCTTCCTGGTCCCCGACGGACAATGGCGGCAGCGACGGCGAGGCGATGCGGTGGTAGTACGCCTCCAGACCCGCGTAGGCGTGGCACAGGTCGTCTTGGGAGATGGCGAGTTGATAATTCTAAGCAGAGGGAAGAGAGAGGGTCAGCTAAAGCAAGAAATTAGGTTGCAGAAGATGTACCATCAGAGCCAGCAGTTGAATTTCCATCAAACCAACTTCGGATAGATTAAAGAACATGGCATACTTGGCCCAATGTTTGTTCTTTGGTGAGGAGTCATGGATGGCTTTGGAGGTGACAATTAACGTAGCTAGAAAAATACGATGACAAGTACACGGCATGCCTTTGGCAATATGCGCCAGCTGTTTCTGCAGCCTATCCAAATAGACCAGCGTTGCTAGCAAAGTGCCGGCCTTGGCTGATGACCGCTTCACCAGCATGGTGACGAAGGTATGTAGAGGTGGCAGGTCCATCGTTTTAGGCTGATCTTCTGGATACCGTTCGCAAGGTATGACCAAGGATGTCTGATGCACAACATAGGACACGAGTTCAGGTGTGACAGGCTGTCGGATCATCTCCAGCATCCCGGTTTTCAAGTCGTGTTGTAACATAAAAAAAAAAAAAGAAAAAGGGAAAAAGGAAATATTATAATAATAATAAAAATAATAAAAAAAAAAGGTTCTGTTTTAGGGGTAGTCAGGTTTGTTGTGTTGGGTTTTTATTTACTTTCTATTGTCCCTAAGGTTTTTCGTACATACAACTCTTTTCTAGTAGTAGCCTAATAAAGAGAGAGAGAAACATCTGGAATAAACTTTACAAACATTCGGAAAAACTTGCAGAAGGTGTGTTGTGTTGTGTTTTGTGTGTTGTTTTTAGTCTGTAATAAAATCTTTCTTTTTCTTTTTAGCCCATCGAAGGCCACATGCATTACAAAGTCTAAGAGATGCCATATAAGTTCCATCTTTGTTTTATGTCTTGTCTCGGCGCTTTTGTCTACTTACGTTTTTGGACCTTGTGGCCCTTTCCGCCATTCCGGTGAAGCAGTTGTTCCACAATCTGTACACACATAGTCGGTGGTTTCTCTTTGTTTCTTCTATGGTGAATTTATTAGTGGAAAGACCTTTTGATGTTTCTGTTTTACCCGTCGTTTCCATTTTTCTTTCCAATCTGCGGTATCTTCATTTAATCGTTCCTCTGCTTCTTCGGAGGGATAGGTAAGCGTAAGTAGTGAATCATCCATTGTAGAAATGGATTGCCGTCGGTCTGCTGTCGTTGCTGCTGTCCATGGCACGCTCTCTTCCATTTGAAAAAAGGTGCTGGATGCCCGCCGTGAGGTTTGTGAACTGGTTGAGCTGGTTGAGTAGCATTGTTGGAGTGTCATCATGGTTTCATCTCGTTCGGCCGTTACTTCTTTCAGCTGCCGGCGCAACCAGTCGTTTTCCATTTTCAGTTCTAGAAACGAGTCCAGTAGATTGATGGCTGTGTTCGCGGTATAGGGACGTGCAATGCTGAAGAACGAGGGCGGCTGGCCTGACCGTGGATGGCCAATGGATTCCAAGAGAATGTATGTTTCGTCTTTTTTGCGGAAGCGGTAATGCATGGTTGTTTGTGATTGTGTATGAAATGAGACGTTGAAATTGTGAACAAATGAATCCAAATCTTCCACATGGAGATAATCTGTCAATAATTGACCCAGTAACTCGTGCGCATCATAGCCCGTCAACTCTGTGCATGATTCAGAACAGTACAAAATTTTTCCGACAGGTGATAGGACATGTAGCATGCCGTCCTCTTCGTTCTTTATCCGCCGTCGCCAGCGATGGAAGGCTTGTTGCTGCTGCTGAGGATTTTCCGATGTAAAATCGCCGCGGATTTCATTCCTATTTGTCATGGCGGGTTGTTGTTGATTGACAGGTGGATCCACCAGGTAAAGATCGGCCGTATTTCCAAGCGTGAAAGGATCCTCCAGGTAATAATTATAGCCATCCATCGGCACAAAAGGTTTGGCTGATGGCAATTCAAAGAAAATAGGTGGGATCGTATTCATTCACAAAACAAAAACAGGCAAAAAAAAAAGTAGTAGGAGTTACTGTGTGGCATGTGAGACCCCGTCGAGATAGAAACGGTTGCGTTTGTTTACCACTATTTCAGCTTCAACACATGAATGTTGCTTTCATGGAAAACAAGAGAAAAGAGCTAAAGCGAGAAAGAGAGAAGAAGAAAAGAAGACAGAAAAACGGTTGATTATTTATCTGTTCCCGAAATATGGACCCAATTTTCTTCATGTACGAAAAGGACGGTATGCCGTCATTGTGCTACCAATCGTGGTCCTGTAGACACCGTATATGGAAATATGTGTCGTCATAGTCTAAGAAAAAAGCCTTTTGCAAAGAAAAAATGACATATTACGAACCGGAGTTCGATGTCACTTTCCCGTCTTGGCATCCCATAAAAAAACAGGGGAAAGCCCTAGCTTCCTCTTCCTTTCGGTTTCTGACACAACGAAAAGGTCCATGCGCCACTGTGGCTCAATGGCTCCTCGTCTACCGTTTTATTTTGGTAATGTACCTGTAAAGCGGAAGAAAAGAAAGATAAAAAAAAGTGCTTTGTTTATGTCTGTCCTTGGGAAAACTTTCTTTTGCCTTTTGACATGTCCAAGAAACGTTTCAAAAAGTCCAGCATTTCATGTGAAAACAGGGATCGTCAATCCTTATTGCTAAAACAGGATAGAATGATATCATAACTAGAACATCACCACCAATCGTCTGCAGTTGCCTATTTTCTGATGGATATGACGTACACGCGAGTTAACTGTCTGAACACCAACTTCGGCATCATCTTGAATGTTTTTGCATGACATCAACGGACTTGTTGATCCACATTGCATTCGCCTTTGCCTTACAGAAAAGCGACAAGGACCGGAGATTCATTTCAACCCCGAGTGAAACCGCTAGAATTGTCGAATGATTTAACCGAAACCAAGGATAAATTGCATGAAGCGTTGGAAAAACGATCGACGTCAAACGGCGGTGGTTTATTTAACCGCATGTTCGGTTCTGGTGTATCCAACTGGTTATGGTGAATAAGTGTAAAAAAAGAAAAGCAGGTTCTGTATTTCCCTTTTCTCGCCGTGAACATGGTTTACCTTAACCAAAATTCTGTCCAACGAAAACAACATGTGCCACCGGCAGGACGAATCAAAATACGTTATTCCGTTCACGACCTGGATTGATTGGGCAGTTCGTTCCCATTCCCCTTCCTGTTTTAAATAGCAATATCCTGCTCATAAAGAGACAAGGAAAGAAACACAAAGCCCTGTGTTTTTTTTTTTTTGCTTTTCCTTCTCTCCCTCTTTCTTTCCCTCCCGTCCTCCTTCTTCCTCTTTGTTTTGCAATCATGACCGACTATGACCCTTCTGCATGGCCAAGCAGTTACTATGGTCGCACACGGCATATCGATCTAGCTAAATTTTATCAGGATATCCAAAATCAATTAAGGGGTGACGATGATAAACCACACGAGCATGGCCGGCGGGTAAGCTTTTCAAACGAACCACCCAAAATACACACCGCCCGTCCTGGCGGCTACATGGATCGACTACGCCGCCACTCTGCGCCTGCCACTTGTCACTTCTCTGACGATGAGGACGAGGACGACGAACATGTCTGGGGATGGGACGACCCGCATACTTCGATCAACTATCTGTACGTCCAGAAACGGAGTCATGGGCTCTATCCGCTGGACCTTCGTCCAATTCCAAACAACGAGTATCTGTCATCACAAGAAACACGCCACCGACAACGGTCGTTACCCACGAAGACGCGGCCCCCGTTACTGGTGTCCTCGTCCTACTCCTCGTCCTCGTCCTTGTCCTCGGTCTCCACAGCCCTCGACGAACCATCCGATACGGACACGGAGTACTGGTTCGAAGACGATGACAGTAGCACCTTTGGAACAGACGATGAAAACGCATTAATGTATTCCTCCTACCAACCCGTCAACATGGTCGACGTGGCCAAGAAACAATTCACAAAAACCTACCTCTTCCGTACATGGACCCGTCTACGCACATCCTCCCTAGGCACCATCCGCAAACGTCTATCCTTGAAACACTAATTACTCTTTCTACACAATGTAACCTTGTTTTACTCCCCACTGGGGGCCCACATGATCTGCGTCTTTGTCTTCTTCTTCTTCTACATGCTACTTCCTCTTTTTTTTTTTTTTTTTTGGGCATACAATAAAGAAAGAAGCGTAGCCTCATAGCATTACCAACCTCTTCCTATCATCCAGTGGATGTAGAACAGGCCATGTGACGGTGTTCATGCGCGTGCCACTTTCATGGCACAAATCAATGGATGGCCTAAAAGCAAAATCCCTCCCGGCTCTTATAGACACACACACACACACACACACACACAAGCACATGGCCGCACAATGCAAGGGGATTGTTTCGTCCTAATGTCTCCGTGAAAGGGGAGGACAAGTCTGTCAAAGCAAGAGATAACATTTGTCTGGGAGAAAGTGCAGTTCATTGATCCCAATTTGCCATGTGGTTTTGATTTGTACTAAACAGTGGATCCAACCACGATAATGATGCATAGAGCTCCATTTTCTACAGTCGTTCATGCATGCAGACTACGCAAATGTACAATCAAATAACAAAATCAATGTTTTCTTTTTCATCGTGTCGCAGACAATTTTTTTTTTATCATGAAAAAATCTTCTTTTTTGGTGTACGTAGGCAAAAGGGGGTTGCGAGGGAAACAAAACAAACGAGGTATATAAAAACATGTGCAGGCTTCTCTTCTCTTCTTTTTTATCCGTCCGAGCTGTCTCCTTTTTTGTTATAATGAAGGGTATATTTGTTAGGTGCATGTTGGTGTGGTTCGATTGGTGCACTATCGCGCCAGCGGCAAGCTTTCAACATATCTTCCGCCCGCGCAAAGACCTCTTTTGCTGTGTGCAAAAACTCTTCATTTCTGTACGACCGCTGACTCTCGATAAGATGACCGAATTCCATGATTCTTTGATGTAACAGATCAAATTGTTCATCCATCTTCTTTTGTTTGATCAAGCGTTGCCGTTGTTGCTCCTGCTGTTCCTGTTGCTTTTGCTGCTGCTGCTGCTGTTGTTGTTGTTGTTGTTGTTGCTGTTGTTGCTGCTGCTGCTGCTGTTGCTGCTGCTGTTGTTGCTGTTGTTGTTGTTGCTGTTGTTGTTGATGATGATGATGCTGTATTTGTTGCTGTTGTTTGTTACCATTGCCATTGTTATTCGAATGATGATGCTGGTGATAGTGATGATGAACAAATGGGGGGTGCGTGTGTTTATGAATCAATGTCACATGGGCTGTTTTCTTGGTCAAATCAATGATGATGGTCAGTGCGCCAGCGCAGTCGTAACGGTTTGTTGCCTTTGGATGGTCTGATTTTCGAGGTTTGGCTGTATCAGCTCGTTGAGAACAGTAGTATCGCAACGTAGACAGCGTGTCTGGAGATTTTGTGGATCGCCGACGATCTTTCATACTACGTTTGCATCAGCGGGTACATTCTCGTTTTGCTATGTTTCTTACCTAAAGTTGAATTTGGTACCTGCCAAAATACGTTCGCAGATAGCACGTCCGAGTTGGGTAAATCCAGCGTTTTCGCCTTTTGCAAGAATCAATGGCTTGATATCCACTGTGTACTGTTTTCGGTCAAATTCGGTCTCTTGCTGAAGTGCGTACACAAAGGTTTCTAACGAGATGGTTTCCTGGTTGGATTTGTCATTGGTGGAGAGGGAAGGCGAAGGCGTAGATCGATGGACGCCGTTCGATGCCGCTGCGGCGGCTGCAGGTAACATGACATTTACTGCTTTTTGCTGTTGTTCGGTCGGGCGACTCTGAGGAATTTGTTTCATTTCATGTGGTAAGGTAGAGGGTGTAACAGATGGGTGTGGTACAAAGAGCTGGTGCTGTTCTTGCTGTTGTTGTTGCTGTTGCTGCTGCTGCTGTTGTTGTTGTTGTTGCTGCTGCTGTTGTTGTTGTTGTTGCTGCTGCTGTTGTTGTTGTTGTTGCTGTGATAATGGTGGTGGTGGTAGCGACATGGGCGACTGCATCATTTGTGAATGGCCGTGGGATTGGAGTTGCGACTGCGTACGCATCGCCGAGGCTGGAAAAAGATGCGGTGGTGGTTTACTGACCTGCTGCGGCATGGCTGACATCATGGACGTCGGTGGTAGCGAGGGAGGAGGAGGTGGAGGGGATGGTTTCGCTAGGGGGGATACCTGTTGCGGTGACTGGTGAGGAAGTACCAGTGGTGTCGACGTATGCAGCTGGGCCTGGATAGAGTGTGGCGATAGATGATGATGCAATTGAGGTTGGGTGGATGCTGATGGATACTGAGTAAATCGAGCTTGCTTCATTGCACGCTGGTGCTCTTCGAACATTTCAAAGCGTTCCATCTGTTTTCGTTTCTGCATCATCTCATGGCCGCGACAGTAATCACAGATAGGATACTTGAAATCTCTCTCATAAAAGGTCGATACATGGCGTGGTCGTTTGCAACTGTCACAGTAGATGGTGTCTTGGTTCGTCATTAATCCACTGCCATTTCCTCCCTGGCCTGCTGCTCCTGCTCCTGCTCCTGCCGCTGCCGCCGCCGCTGCTGCCGCTGCTGCTGCTGCTGCTGCCGCTCCTCCTCCACCTCCTCCTCCACCTCCTCCTCCACCTCCTCCTGCTGCTCCTCCTCCATTGCTTCCCGTTCCTCCAGTGCCTCCAGTGTTTGCTCCAGCACTACCTCCTCCTACGGCTGCCGCCGCCGCTGCTGCCGCCGCCGCCGCTGTAGGTGAAACGGCATTGGGATGAGAAGTGTGCATGATGGATGTTGATTGAGGTGATGTAGTCGTGACTGTCATGGTTTGAAACGTTTGTTGAGGATTCAGGACAGGCTGACGACGACCCTGGACTGATAAGTTAGTCGGATGCATCGCCGGGTAAGCATGAGGCGGAAAGGTACGTGGCGGTCCGTGAGACATGACAATGACAAATAGTTTCTTTTCCCCTAGACGGATAGAAGATTCCGTAGATAGTTATTCTTCTTCTTCTTTATATTTCTTTTTTTCGTTTCTTTCTCTCTTTGCTCTTCTTTTTTTTTTCCTTCTATTTTTTTCGTTAGGTTTGCAAACGTCGGTGTTATGAAAAAAAGGAAAAAAAAAAAAATAGGTTTGCGAAGAGGAGAAGTTTTTTTTTTTTTGGAGCCTCGTAAACACTTTGCTCTGTGCACATGATCTCCTATTTTAACCAATGAGAGCTCTCGTCCTACCATGCTTTTGCAACGGACATTGACCACTCACGCAACCCACACAGGAAAAAAAAAGCGGCTTTATTTTTATTTTTATTTTACAGGGTTCTTGGAAAGAGAGAGAGAGAGAGAGAGAGAGAGAGGATAAATAGGTTGGTCGGATGGAACGAATTGTTTTCCCTGTCAAATTAGATAAACAAGATGTCATCTACGCTTTATTTCCTGAAGTGAGGAAAGTAATCGCCAGAAAAACACAGGGGCTTCGTTCTTATCAAACTCAATAATCTCTTTCAGATGGTCTGGTAGACATGCCATCAACATGGCATCCCGTCGGTCATCCAAGACTGGAATATACCGTACATCTGCACCTGAAAGATGTAGTAATTTGTAATGGATAGCTAACATCATCATACTAAGTACACCAATCCCCCTTCTTCTATTGTTTACTTACTTCCATTCCTTCCTGTTTGAATACAGTTATACATATCGCCTTCTTCGGTTGTCTTGACATCTCTGATCAATAAACCTGTCACATCTTCATACATATCTTTGATTTGTCTAGTCGCATTTGGTGTTGTTCCCGGTGTATGTTGAGCTAACCTCCGCACTAAATCTCGATTTGTTTCAGTCATGGTATCTCGTTCCTTTTGGAGCGTTTTTACTAATGCCATGTGAACACAACAAGACTATATTTTTTTTTGTTCTTACTTGATTCGTTCAGTTCGGCAATCTCATGGAGATAACATTGACGTTCGGTCCGCCACAAGGTATCTTGCTTTTCCGTGGTTTCTTCCTCCTTTGTTTCACTTGTACTATGCTTTGCTGTTTCTTCAGTATGGTTACGTGCTAATTTGACTTTGAGCTCTTCTATCTCTTTTTCCTGCTGACTCTTTGCTGTTGTCAGTACTTCCACCATTTCCATCACGGCTAGTCTAGTCAGTGAAATTTTTTTGTTTGTTTGCCAATCTCTTGTTTTACCTTTGAAACGTTTTTCTGCTGCTTCTCTGTAATTTTGGAGAGATAATTCAGCGTCTGTATGGCGTAACTTGGTGAGGGCATCGCACTGTTCTTCTGCAGAAGCCACCCGGCTTTCCAGCTACATAGGATAAGTTATTTGAAAGGTATAAAAGGGCTTACCTGTCGGAGCTGAATGCGTAGCCGTCGATTTTCTTCTAAAAGAGTGCCTTGCGAAGCCTCAGCATAGTCCAGTGGTGCAGGTGAGTGGTTTATGGTAGTGTCTGGTAAGCCATGGCGACGGATTCGTCCGTAATCCGCTTCTGTATCAAGATAAGGGTCATGATGTATCGGGTAACGTGGCTGTGATAAAGCGTTTGTTCTTGGTGCGAATGTGTCATCAAACGCGTCATCGGTCAGCATGTCATTGCGTCGGCGTATACGGCTACCTGTTGGGGTCATCAGCAGGTCATTCCTAACCGATCTTTCATTCCTACCCTGCAGATGAGGTGTTGAATTCAGCATAATGTAATGGTTCTCCTCCTAGGTGTTTGCTTTAGCATGATCACTTCCGTTTGCCTGGAATCGTACCACACTTGTTTGATCAGTGCTTGAAGTCAACTACACCTTGGTTTTTTTCTTCTCCGCCTAAACTCAGCCACTGTTTCAAGCGTGTGATTTCCGTTGGTTTCATGCATGCTGGATTTTTTTTTTTTTCGCCTTCTTTCTACTGTGTTTTTCCTATTTGTTGGCGGCAATCATAAATGTCTTTTGCGCAGTTGACTAAAATGCTTTGCGGAACGATTCATATCATTTTTGCGTTGGCTCCAAATATATTTTGCATTAGAAGCATTGAGTACGAATGTATTTTTATGCTACTCGGGTGAATTTTGCGCCCACGGAAGGGGCAGGTTAATGTAAGCAAAATATAGTTCCCGTAAAACTGATTTGTTAATGACGCATATTTATTTTATGTTTAGCGCAAACTTGGGCCCTTTCCTGACGCAAAATTTATCTTAGAGTAGCGTAAAATATCGATCAAAACTTTATTATTTAACTTTTGATAATGACCGTGAGCGCGTCGCTAACTAAGCATGTCCGCTCTAGCCCGATCTTGGAGGAAAAGAATGAAAAAAAAAACCCTTTAGCGTAAAGGGAAAAAGGCAAAGGCGGGAGGAATGGGATCTATAGTATTAGGGCAGAAATGAAGGTTAGAGGATCTGTTCGGGGGCGGGACTTGGGGAAGAGAGAGAAGGAGAGGGAAAGATGAGAAGATGAGAAAAAGAAAAGAGAAAGAAAAGAGAAGGATCGGAATCAAGTGGCAGGTGGAGAGGGAAGTAGGGAAGTGGTAGAGGTGAGGGGTCGCGCAAGCCAGAGGAGGAAATCAGTGGTAGGTGTGGATGGTCCAGTCTGGTCCTCTAAGAATTGTTCTGGTGGACGGGTAGCGTAAAATATCATTCAATAAATAGTAGGTTCCTTGGTAGATGTATGTACACAGGTACAAGGAACATACCTTCCGATATTTCTTCTCTTAAATTTTTGTTTCTTGTCTGAGAGTTCGGTGAGAGGGTTCCGTTGTAAACAAAAACAAATAGCCATGCGATGTTACACCTGTAAATGGGCCCCACGTTGTTGCAAGTGATGTACATATTGCTTTCTGCATATGGATGATAATTCATTTTGTGCAATGGCTATAGCATTGGGCGCCAAACATCAAGACATACTAGCTTACAATGTATTCAATCATCTTAAAAATAGAAGACTTGTCTGTAAATCACTCCATACCGAAGTTTAACCTTATGGCTCTTGTATTACCGACTGCACGGCTAAGAAGCCACTTGGGCTGAAGATGAGAGACATAGCTACCTGTCGTAACCAGAAAAAAACCAAACGAATGGGTTTAGCATAGCGTTTATGGACAGAAATAGTACAAGACATTTGTGGTACATTGAGAAAAGGACTTTTTTTTTATTTATTTTATCTTTTTCCTTTCCGATTTTTACGTGCATGAACTGGCGTTGAGCGTGTTTCCACACTACCACCTTCCATCTCTGGATTGTCTTGAACTTTATCCCGTGCTTCCAAAAAGAACATGAGATCTCGCACTTGATCACGGAGTTCTTTAATTGTTTGCTCTTTGTCTTCAACGTCTTTTTTGAGAAGGTCGACGTTATGAAGAAGAGAGGATGTCATCTTAAAAATTGGATGAGTCTTGGTGAGCTTGTTGTGTTGCATAGTTACCTCTTTTTCTTCTTGATACTGTCGTTTACATGTTTCGTTTTTTTCTTTGAGGGTATCTAGTCGCCTTTCTATTTTTTCTTTATCTTTTGATAATTCGCTATATTCTCGTTCTATTTTTTTGTTGCGCTGACATAAAGCTTCATTATCATTTTTTACATTTTGAACTTCAGTCATTAACCCCTTGACTTGGGTCGTGAGAGCAGATAGCTGCGTGGTGACTTCAGTAAGATGATCTTCATAGTACATACGCTGTGAATCGAGTTGTGATGTGAGAAGATAAGTATATTCTACAGACATAGCATCCAGTTTTTCCTAAAACGAGATCATTAAAAAAAAAAGTTGGATTGTCTTGGGTTACGTACTTGTGATGCCATTTGGTTGGGGTTATCCCCCACCGAACCGGTTGCACTGGGTAACTCAACCAGTTTACCATCCACCATATTTTGTATTAAGCGATGAACATAACTAATGAATAAGATGGATGAAGTGTAAAAAAAAATTGTAACTTACCCATCACTAGCATAATCCCAAACACGTTGTGTTTCAATTTCAAGTGCGTATAGATGGTTTGTTTCCATATAATGGTCATAAGCGTGTGCATCTTGATAGCGACCGCAACCAATGTGACCACAGATCAAGCAGATCCAGAGTGTTTCTTTTGCGCCGCAAACAAAACATTCATTTGCATCGTCTTCGGCTGAACTTAAGGCGGTGGATGAACCTTGGATGGAGCGACTATTTCCAGCTTCAAGTACTGGTTTTTGAGAATATCGACATACAGGACAACTCGATGGATTTTAGTGCTACTGGTAAACATCAAATGATTACTTACCTTCCATCTCCCCATTTACTCAGACAGTAACAGTGAAAGGTATGTTGACAGAGAATGGTGAGTAAACCAGTGACATTTTCATCCATTCGTTCTAAACAGACAGGACAAGTTGGTAGTTCATACAAGGTATCTTCTTCGTTTTTTTCTGTCAGGGATTTTTTTCGTTGACGATCTTCTTCTAATGTCTTGCTTAAGAAGGGAAAGGTATAAGGTGGGATTAAGACAGAATTGATTTCAACGGATTTAATATAGACGACGTGACAAATCTCTGGCTTTTGTGAAAAAATGATAAGTATTTAGAATGGGTTCAGCTTCATGCTTTACCTCCATGGAACTAAAAGGTCTTCCATTGTACTGTTTATAGTAATCCTGAGCAGCTTTTGGATCACGGAATTTCATAAGAACCATATACTTATTTGGTGAAGCATCACTAGGTAATAGTTTTAGAAAAAGAAGAAAAAGAAAAACTTACCGAATGATACGGTAATGACTCACGAATGGATCAACGGGAGCAACAAAATTAAGAAACTCGGGTGTTGAGAGATAAGTTGGGACGGCTAATGTACAGACAATGGTTCCAAGGTCGTCTTCTGTTTCTTCTAAAAGTTGTTTTTCCTGGTTTTCTTTTGTCATTTCGGTTGCATCACGATAGAGATGCAAAATGCCATAGTCTAAGTTTGCGGTTGCTTTGACAGGAACGATAGTTCCTATTGGAGGACCTTTGACGGTTGGCATGTCAATAGCTTCTACTGTGATCGGACCGAAACGAAAGTCAGGGTGGTCAGTTGTAGTGTAGTTTGGTGTCTGTTTTGGTGAACGAATAGGGGTTGGTGGTATATTTGGTTTGTTATGCGTAGGATGTAATTGTTTACGTGATTTCGTTACTAAAGTGGTACGATTCGGATAATCTTTTAAATAAAGAGATTCTTCTGTTGGACAATGATTTGTTGGTAAATTATCAAAAATGGAAGTAATATGTAATGGTAAAGGAGTAAAAAGTGATAGTTTGAGATGATAATAATAACACATTGACCGTTGGTTGCGTGTTGAAGAGAAAAGATCTTTAAAACTCAGCCATCCAAGAAAAAAAAAGAAGGAAAAAAAAAGTTGGTGTTGCTCGTGATCTTCAAAAAAAAAAAAAATTCTTTCGTCTTGTTAAAACATATAAAGAGAAAAAGAACAGGCTTTATTTTCTTTCCCCCCTTTTTTTTTCCCTTTTCTTTTTCTCTTTTTACGTAAAAAGTTATAAGAGAAACGAAAAGAAAAAAAAGTGGATATGTCGGCCAAGAGACTACATGATGAGGCATTTGAGATGCGCCCTCAACAACCTCATCCATTTAGTCCTCGTCCGGAACACCGACCTATCCGCCGTGCTCGTGGGCAACATAGTATTGCATCTCGTTTTCAACTTTTACGTCGTCAATTTTCTAGTCCCACTTACTATGATCCTTATCAACGTGAACAAGTACAACAAGAAGAAGAAGATGAAGAAGTAGTAGAAGATAATGAACGTCCAACAAAACGACATCGTTCTGTTGCATCTGTTATTGTGGATAGTGTTGTACAAGGATTTTTATATGGTTCTGCAGTGGCACTTACGGCTTATGAATTCTTATGGGCCGAAAAATTACGCATGAAGTCCATCGAGGATAGGGGTGCATCACGCATACGAAAAAACGAATCATCACCAAAGATGCGTGGAAGAGGTGTTGATTTTTCTTATTTTCAACGTCCACCAGCATTAGATTTTCGTATGCAACAAGCTGAACAGACAATACGCACAATCTGTTTACAATCACAACAAGCTACAACAAGAAAATTCAATCTACCACTTTATCGTCCATCTCCTATGGAAGACCCCTGGGGATTGATTGACAAGAACGATTATAATGTTCGATTCCTTGTAAGTATAACTACTATTCCTATTTATTATCATTATTAAGATGAATAATAATAATAATAATAATAATCTTCCGTTTATAAAAAAAAAAAAGACTTCCACTCCACCGCCTAAACCGAAACGTACGTTTGAAGCCAATCCAAGTTTAGGTCTACCAATTCCACCAAACGCGAAAACAACACGACCATAACAAAAATATCTCCTTTTCTTCTTTTCTTTTTCCCTTTACTCTTTTCATGCATTATTTTTCTCTTTCTTCTTACTGTGTCTCATTGAAAAATCATACACTTATCTTTTTTTCTTCTTCTTTTCCTTCTTCTTCTTCTTCTTTTTCATCTACATAATCCCTTTTTTTTTTTTTTTTTTTTAAAAAAACAAAAAACCAAAAAAAAAAAAAAAAAAAAAAAAAAAAAAAAAAAAAAAAGGAAAATGTAACCCATTGGAAAAATCGACCATACCAGTTTCACATTCACGTCATGCTGGTCGGTACATTTTTGGTAATCTGTTTTTTTTTTTTTTTCGCAGGTGCAACCCGATGATTTATCCAGTGGGGGTTGGTAAGAAAAGAGTTGTATTAAAGCTCCGACTCTTTCATCGTTGAATGACTAAAACCCGCGGAACCGTGTGAAATCATCTTTCACCATGCATCGCATGCAACGTCTTTGGCCATGTTCGTCATGGGTAAACCTCTCGTACCGTCATGTATGTTTATTTTACATTGAACTGCGTTTTTATATATATATGTATATCTACCTATCTCCTGTCGTGCAGGAGTGATACTAATACACTCATGTAAATTGATAGCTGACTACTTCGCATGGCCCAGGGACAAAAGTAAGAACTTGTAAAAAAAACTAAAAAAAATTAATACTATTATTTAGCTTTCCCCTGTAATCACTGAATCTATCGGTGGATCCCGTCACATCATCTTGAATAGACCGCGTCAATTAAATACCATTAATATGGATATGGTCAAGCTTATTTGGCCACAACTAAAAGTATGAATTTTTTTACTCTCATGTTTCTCATTATAATTAGGCATGGGAAGCATCCGATCAAGTGAACCTTATCTTTTTAAAAGGCACTGGTCGCGCCTTATGTGCTGGTGGTGATGTAAAATGTAAAAAAAAAAAAAAAAAAATTAGGAAGAGTAGTAGTTGATCATCCGTTATTTAGATGTTGTGGAACTATGTAAAACTGGAGACCCCGAATTACTAGACCTTCTTACTACAGAATATCAGATGTTCCATTTTATTGGTACAATGAAAACACCTTACATCGCCGTGATGGATGGGATCACGAGTAAGTGGAACACACATTACTACTACTTGGCTAAGGATGACTCACACACATAAATAAGTGGGCGCGGGATCTGGATTATCTGTTCATGCACCTTTCCGAGTAGCCACAGAAAATACTAGATTTGCCATGCCGGAAACTGCCATAGGCCTCTTTCCA
This sequence comes from Saksenaea oblongispora B3353, assembly GCA_000697495.1. NCBI lineage: Eukaryota > Fungi > Mucoromycota > Mucoromycetes > Mucorales > Saksenaeaceae > Saksenaea > Saksenaea oblongispora. The sequence continues at coordinate 72,200 of JNEV01001638.1, forward strand.
GATGTAGGCGCAAGCTTCTTCCTATCCCGTTTAGACGGTCAGCTGGGAACTTATCTGGGCATGACTGGAAAATCCATCCAAGCCGAAGATGTCCTGTAAGTACTATATCTCTTAAAACAGGTCACAAGGAACTAAAACAGCAAAATTCCCACTGCGCCAGATACGCCGGCATTGCTACTCATTTTATCCCCTCGTCTCGGTTAGAAGCCATGGAAGCACGGCTGGCGGAGTTAAACTCGTCAGATCACAACATCCTTCATGCTGCCATGGATGAATTTGCTGCACAAAGAAGCGAACATTCATATTACACACTACATGGAAACAAACGCAAAATCATTGACAAGTAAATGAAATATCCTAAAATACTTCTTTGCTAACTTTTTTCCTAGTTGTTTCCAGTACGATACCGCCGAAGACATCGTTGCGGCTCTCAAAAAAGACGGCAGTGATTTTGCTCTCGATGCAAGAGATACCATTTTATCACGTTCACCCACCTCTGTTAAACTGGCCCTGCATAATCTACGTACTGCCGCCCATCTCAACTTTGCAGAATGTCTCCGTCATGAACATGCCTTGTGGCAAAGAGTAGCTACCCATCATGATTTTATCGAAGGTGTCACTGCCCACGTCGTCAACAAAACACAACCTCAATGGAAACCAAGCTCCTTCGCTGAACTCACCCTAACGGATTTACTCACCAACTACTACCATGGCCCCGTCAAGGAACCGTTGGAACTTTTATCCGAAAACGATTACTTTGAACATCCTTACCGAAAGTTCACACTACCTTCGGAGAAGGATATCCAAACCATCGTTCTAAAAAAGAAAACAAACCACCAGGGCGTTGTTGATTATTTCATGACCGCATGTAAAAACAGAATCGGTGTCTATGAAAAAATCATGGATGTGTTGCATCGCAAAACAAAAACAATGACAGATGGTAGCATAGAATGGAATTATACAGCCTAGAGAAAATAAAATAGACTCGTTTTAGACAGGCCCCTCTTCCTGCTCCTCCCCATGGTTGCGTTTCTGTTGCTGTTCCCTTGCCGCCCGCTGGCGCATGCCCTGCCCAAGTAGATTGTCGTACACCTGATCATTGTACGGAAACACATAGCCATTGCCAAGCCCCCCATACAGAGGCACTTGACCCACCCTGTGTTAGCCAAGACATCGATGTTCATGCATTGACCAACTTACCAAACCAACCCCATGGATTCTTCCCCATCACGCTCCGCCAGTTCTGCGCTTTCCCAATATCAAACAAATACTCCTTTTGATGGACCATCACCACCTCAAAATGCCGCCCGCTTTCGTCAAAATCAATACGGACCTCTTGCATTCGTGTTGATAGTTGCTCTATCGTCGTCCGGTTCATCACAATATAGTAGCCATGAACACCCGCAAAACCAATCAACACCACACCAAACAAAAAAGCACTGTCTTCCAGTATAAGTAACTAAACAACAACAATTGAAACATACAAAACCAAGATAATAATCATTTGAGGATCAATCGACTATGCCAAAGTCAGCCCTCGTGAGAAAAAATAATTCGTTTTTCTCTGTGGATACGCACCGGTCCCGACACTCCCCTGAATGGGAATAACCACCGTCCATACCAAACGTTTTGGCAAACATTGAAAATTACGGTGGCGAGTGTCCGTAGATACCATTTGTACGCTTCCCAACACAACTGAAGGGTAATGCAACCTACCTTGCGTGTGATATCATCAATCACCGTCGACAACGCTGTGCAAAATCCCCACAATGCATAAACCCCGGTGTAAAAAACAAAAAGAAAAAAGAACTTGTAGTTGCCATGACCGACACATCCATTGACCCTCTAGGGCTGTCAGTCCTACAAAGAAACAAAACGAGAAACCTACCATGGACAATGGCTTATAGACAACATCAGCCGAGAGCGAGATACCAGCACCCACTTACTGATCCATTTTCAGTACACAGCGATTACAGTCTTTGCAGTGATGCGTACGGTCGGGCTTGAAACATCGACAAATCGTGCAGTAACGTGGCCGCCATTGTTGGGATACCGATACCATGGGAGATAGCTCCGTCCCTGAATTCACGACGCGTGGTAACATGGTCTTTGGATCCCACAGACTTGGCGAATAAGCATAGCGAGGAATTAACCGTTGATCCTCCTCAAAAGGTTCCTACAACAAACAGAAATCGGTCACGGTACTTATCCAAGAAAAGTAGTAGATCCTACACTGGGTGGGTTTCCGGGGTGTGAAAACAAAATTCGAAAATAGGAAATTAGGCTACATAACCATAGGATACTTTCTATCGTAATAAACGCAACTAAGAGAAGACGAAAAAAAAAACGCCATTAACCTCCGACCATCGCCATGCATGCTACACTTGCTTGCTTGTGCTGGTCGCGAGGCATCATGAAGCAATGAGGTCACTAGTAACATAGCGATGAGTTACTCCTTTCTCTGCTGTTTTCGTTTCAACCTACCACATATTCGAAACACATACACATACCAGGTATAACCAAGAAGACCAACGACAATGCATGGCAACACGGTACCAATAACGACCGAGCGCATGCGAGAGGACATGACAAACTAGAAAAGTTACGTTTTCCTTTTTTTCTTTTTAAGAAAGCATGGTAAATGCGATTGGATCTCAGCCCAACATGACCCAACCGAAAAGACAAAACTGCACCCTCGCTTACATTGCATTCACCTAAAGAAGCCTACCCAAAAAAAAAAAAAAAAAAAATGGAAACACGTAACGTTTATGATGAAATCATGAAGATTGGGGTATGCCATGGAGAACGATGTGAGAACGGGAGAGGGGGGGTGGGAAGGCTTGCAAAGGGAATGGAATGATGGTAGGGTTTACAATGGTTTTCTTCCTGCTGCAGCCTGCCATATCGATGCAGATGTTTGCTGTCTATGTCGCAGATATTCCCTTTTCCAGCCTTGGTACGCCTCTGGCGTCTTTAAATTTAAGCTGCTCATAAGCCATTTCTGACAAACGTCGGCGGTTTGGTCAATGACCGAAAGAAACTCCCGTGCCAACGGACCATGATCAAGATCCACCCTTCGTCTGTCATTATAAACAATGCTGTACCCCGAACCTTCCAAATACTGCCCAAGCTTGTCGCATACATATGGATCTAACCCATACTCAGTCATCGTTTCCATCACTAACAACACGCATTAGCAACACCTTGGGCTTCTGTTTCCAACTTACATAGACGATGGTGCTCGCGAATAAATTCGTCCCCTTCGGTCTACGTAAAAAAAAAAACCAAAAGATCAGCAACCCGCTATGGCAGGCTACAAAACATACATCAACGACAACTTCCATCAATTGCAGACAGCCGCCCGGTTTGTTGACGCGGTACAGCTCTTTCATGACGGCGGGCCAATGGCACGGCGGCAGATCAAGCCCAAACAGACGAAACTGGATCACATCAAACGTATTGTCTTCAAACGGCAGCCCCTCCAGGACATCCACGCAACGAAAATCCACGTTGGGCGGACGGATGAGTTGGGGATAAACAGGCTGTTTGTCAATTCCAATGCACATGGACCGAGGGTACTGAGTAGCAACGTCCTAGCACCACAACAATAATACGTTAACCCACAGACCTGTCGCTTCGTCCTGTTCGTTTGTTATTACCATGATCCAGCTCCCCGATCCTACGCCGACATCAAGTATTTTAACCTCTTTTTCAAAGTCAATGGCTCGTTCAACGCTTCCAAATATGTTTCCTTCAAACAAGGCCTTCAATGCAAACTGTTGCTGAATCCCAAAAGGGAAAAATTTTTTTGTTTATCAAGACTATGCACCCCCCTCCGCAACGGTCGACCCTTACCATAATAACGCGTTCATCTTCTCCTTTACGAAGCGGAACAAAACACTTGTCGAACGTATCGTCGGCTGTGACGACCTCCGCGGAGGAACACAACTGCACGCTAGATCCCCCCTCCTCCTCCACCGATTGGCTGCTGTCACGTCGGTCTGTCGACTTGGTTTTACCAGGTTTAATCAACGATTTGGAAAGTTTGTTTCCCATGTGACCAAGAAAAAATAAAGAGAAAAGAACGAATTCAAGCGCACATCGAATCTTTAATTTTTTTTAATCATCTGGAACTTGCACGTTTATTCGTGCAACAAGGATATTTATTCGTACATTTATCTTTTCACCTCAGCAAACCCCATAGACATCGTTGGGGGAAGTGCCACTAACGTACCACCGACGTGACCCCCCCTTTTTTTTTTTCATCAAACTCTCTTTCTCTCTCTAACCCGTCTCTCTCTCTCGTGACACAAAATGAACATTGTTTCTTTTTAATGATTGAAAAATGGGAAAATACATGAAAGATAAGGGGTGTTTTATGCTTAGGCAAGAAGTTTCTCGACACCCTGGTGGATCTTGGGAGGAGACATACCAACAACTTCCTCGATCTTCTCACCGTTCTTGAAGAAGAAAACAGTGGGCATAGCACGGATACCAGCAGGCTCGCTGATGTCGGGGCTCTCATCGACATCAACCTTGACAAAGACAATGTCAGTGTGTTCGGCAGCCAACTTCTCCAACACAGGTGTAAGAAGTCTGCAAGGTCCACACCAGGTGGCAAAGAAATCAACGACAACCTGTCAAAGCGTGAAACACAGATAAGTACGCGTTATCAATAAATGAAATTAAAAACATACAGCCTTGTTGCTCTCGATGATTTGCTTGTACTCAGCAGCAGACTTGACGTGGATAATGGCCATGTTTGGTTTTTGTTTTTTTTTTTACTTGAAAAGCGTAAGAAAAAAACGCCCGTTGCTGAGTTGCCCTTGTATTTATACGGAGCGGGAATCCATTTTTTTTCGTCGTTGGCTTACAAGGCTTTGCAGCCCATTTTGATTGGTTAAAAGCTTAGTCATGCCCACGCCCACCGTCATCATTGGCGGTGAGGCGCCGCGTCTCGAAACATTTAGGCCTTGCCCTTCCCATTTTTAGAACACCGATCTCCCAACAAAAAAATGACTAATGCTACGAGCAACACACGTCATTCTGAATAATCAAATGGAACCCAAAAGAAGAAAAAAATACCGGCAAGCAACAGCACTGTCGGTAAGGACAAAGGCACAAGAGGTTGTACAGAAAGTAGTCAGAGAGCGCTAATTTATTATTTTCCTCTTAAAAGCAAGGTAGGCTTTGACTTTTTTTATTCGAGGAAACCATCGTATGCTGTACGACGGGAGAGAGAGAGAGAGAGAGAAAATGAGACTTACATCCTTCTCCACCATGCTTTGACCACCGTCCATAAAAAACAGGCAATGCATGTCCTTCTATTGTGTTGATTTACAGAAAAAAAAAGGGGGACTGGGGAAAGCTACAATCGTTTGATAAAAAGTAGGAACTTTAATGTACAAAATGTGGGTTGAGATATACTTTCTGAGCTACCAAGGATGGGGGCTATTGTTGTTATCGCCGCCGCCAAAGGCCATGCCACCATAACCATGGTTGTCATGATCAACGCCTTCCACTTTGAGTGAGCCGAGATCGCCATTCAGTCCTTGATAATTGAGAATGGCCGCCAGTTCATCGAATCCCGGACCCGTTCCGCCCTGAGCAACTGCTACAAAAAAAAAAAAAAGGCCCATCCGCATCAGTCGCTATGTTTCCTTCATTGTCCCCCCTGCATACCTTGTTGTAGTAAGGCCTCAATGGAAGAATCCATCCACTCCACCCCCTCCATTTTAATCGGCTGACCATGCCCATGGTCGACCGGCTCCTGTTTTACCGGGACATCCTCTACCGTAGATTTACCGAGATCATCAAATGGGTTGTGGTCATCCTCCCGATCAGGCGTCGCCAACGCAGACGAGGTGAACGGTGCATATGTTTTTGTCCGGCCATTCGGCCCCAGATTGGAGCCCCACCCCGGATAGTGCGAGGTGCGTAGTCGGGACGAGAAGGAAGAAGAAAGCATAGGGCTAGAGTTGCCGGAAGAGGTAGACATGGTATTAGTCGGTACAGAAGAAGAGTACGCCTGGTTTTGCGCTTGTAGCTTGGGTGACGCAGACCCCATCCGAGGCGAGCCTGCGGTCGCGTAGGGTGAGTAGCGACGCGGATGCTGCGATGTCATCGGTGGTGATCCAATATGCATGTTTGCGATCGATCGGTTCAGCGAGAACGTCGATCCGCTGGGCGATCCGGGTAAAAAGTACGAGTTCGACGCGGAGGACGGACTCTCCAGACCAGGCGACTGTGGCAGCGATCCGGTGTTGATATCCGTAGGCATCATGGGCGATGTGCTGTGGAACGACCGTGGCCGCGCAGACTCGTTCCGGTGAACCGAAATCGCCGGTGGTGGTTGTGAGTGGCGCTGTGCTCGTCCGTTTCGCACCGCCTTGATCAGATCGCGCTCCTCCTGTAGCCGTTGCAGCAACACCGCCTTCTTGCCCGTGGCAGGCTTACCACGCTGACGGAGCATCTCCTTCAGCTCAGATACCGTGATGTCGTCGAAATCCACCTTCACCAACTGATCATCCAGCCTACGCTGGTGCTGCTCCGCATCAAACGGCTGCGACGCATTGGCGCGGTGCACACGCTGAATCTGGATCGGCATCGTCCTCGATGGAAACGACGAGGGCTTGCTTGTCGAGGACGTGCTCCGCGCATTGACCGGGATCGCGACCCCCTTGCCCGTGCTGCTCTTGAGAGAGCTTTGGCTTGGCGGAGAGAAGGACTGGCCGCGCTCGGGCCCGTCCAGCATCGCTGTGGGAGACGTCATCGCATTGCCATTCTTCTCCACCGAGGCGGGCGAAAACGACGGCATCGACGACCCCAGCAGCTGCGACGGATTCGCTGACTGGCCAAAGCTGCTGGGAACGCCTGAGAATGACGACGACAGCGCAGGCACGGGCTGCGATGGTTTGGGCTGCGACGCCTGGTTTGGTTTCCGTGCATAGTTGACCCTGAATCTCGCTTGCAGTTCGTTGAAGCGACGCTGGTGATCGATCTCTGTGGGGACGGAGGACGACGCATGCTTGGTGTCGCTCCCAGAAGACGAGCCGCCTGAGATCGGGATCGGGGCTGTGCGTTGGTGTTGCTGCGATCGCCGGTTCTCCTTTCGCGCCTGCACCTTCTTGCCAGAAGTCGGTTTCGGTGGAAAGAAAATTCGTGAACGATCGTCAGTCGTAGGTGATTGCGGAGGATGATGCTTGAGTTTCTCGTCCGGCGGCTGTTCAAACATGGCAGATAGATTCGATCGCATTGGCGTTGGCGTATCGACATCGTCGTATCCTCTCTCCTTCTCGCCCTGCTCGTCTAGCCGTACCTGCATTGTCCGTTGTTGCTGTTCCTGCAAAAGCTGATGTTGCCGCAAGAAATTCGGGTCTGACAGAAGAATCGCCTGCTGGTCTTGCTCCCCCAGCGACAGAAACACGTCCTGCTGACTATGTGGCCTTTCTGCAGTTTGTTGCGTATTCTCCTGGACGGGTAAGAAAAAGGGAGACGATGAATCTGGCTGGCCACCCATGCCATGAAAATCGTCCCATTCCCTAGGCATGTACATGCCTGGGTCCATAGAAGGTGGTGAAAAAAGAGCTTCGTTCAAAAACGACGAATCGTAAGATTGGCCTTGTAGACCCGCCGTGTCCAGAGAGAGGTAAGAAAGAGGATCGTCCATGGAATGCGGTACACTTTGATTATGCGGCTCAAAGGGCTGACTAAAGAGTGGCATGGCATGGGTTGCATTATTATCGGTGTTATCGTTGATGTTGCTGTTGTTGTTGTTAGTGGTGTTGTTGTTGTTAGCGTTGTTGTTGTTAGTGTTGTTGTTGTAGTAGTACATGGTGGGTGATGGATGTCGACGTACAAAAAGTCATGTAAAAAGTAATCACCGACACGTTTTTGTCTTGGCTTTTTTTTTATGCGTGCTATATTTACATGCAAGAAGAAACACTTCCTTCCTTTCTGCGCAACGTATATATATATGTATATATATATAAATAATACGGGCTGCAAAAAAAAAAAAAAAAAAAAAAGAAACTGGGTTGTCTTGGTCAGAGATTTTTTTTTGTATAGGTTTTTTCGGGGTTAGAATATATTTCAGCGCCGACTCAGTGATTTGCAAATGGTAAACGGCTGAGAGTCGGTTGTGCACAGCACCCACGCTTTGAAAGGGTGGCTGTAAGTCCAAGACCTCGTGTCGAAAACCCAAGTTTACTCAACTGCTGACCCTCCCTCCCCCTTCCATCCTTCCTCACGCCCGTCTTTTGGAAATATGAAATCTCCGTTTATCATCCGTAAACGATAAACCCTCTCGCCCATATAAAATCAAAACCTTTGCTCGTAGCACCTTATTATTGCCACGAAACAAAACGCATAGAACCCCCCACATGGGTGTAAAACACGAATCAAGATTCCTTCCTATTTTGGAAAAAGTATTCTCTCCTGAATTGGCTTACCACTGCATCGATTTCATTTACGCCATCCACAGCGACATGGCCAGAACAAAAACAAAAAAAAATGTGGCCGACCTTCAACCCACGCGAGTATCAACTTAAGAGTGATGTGTGGTGACACAAACCGGCTGATGTAAAGCACTGTGCCACTAGTGCCTAAAACGCTTCGACATGCGTCGCCTTTTTTTTTTTTTTTTTTCTTGCGGCCACCAGAAACCGCGCAAAGTCCATCGAAAGAAAAGAACTGTACATGGGTAGGTTCCAACACAGAAGAAGAGACGCAAACCAAAGGAGAAGCATGGTCCATCCCGGTATGTCTAGCACGTCGCTCCGTCGATCTCAGCAAGACAAATGCCATAGCGTGGTACGATGCTCTACCCCAACCCAGGTTCACAATAGATCACCTTTCTTCCCTCTTTCTTTTTTCCTTTTTTTCCTCCCCGGCAACATGATGCGTTAACTTCTGCTTTAAAATTCGACATGTTTGTAGTTCTCGTACAACGCTATTCAAAAGTCAGATAGCGAAGGCATTTTCTAGAACGTATGGGATAGTCTTGCACTAATAAATGGCACTATGCGAAAATAGGTTTAGATTACAAACCATCCTAGGACGCAGCACAGACCTAAAGCATGAAATGACCGCCTACGCTACAAGCGATGATTTATCTTTAGAAAATGCAACGTATCCGGATCCGGTAACCTGTTCCTGGTTTTTTTTTTCCTTCCGTTCCCTGATGAGACAGGTCTATACCTACCAATGGACAGAGAGCATCCTTGCGTCAAAGACATCATGAATGGCGAAAGTGGGTGGTCAAGTAAACAATAGAAAGTGTCACAATGGAAGCCATTTGTGCGACACTTGTCCCAAGCGCAAAGAAAAGAGCAAGCCATGGCTAGGATGACTAACTGTCATAAAAACATGGACACAAGACGAACGATTATTGGATAAAATCAGCTTACATCATTGCAAATGGTATACCCGGTGGCTGCTCCTCCTCTTGGCGTTTGGAACGATGGAAAAAAGAAAAAAGACAGCGTCGTAACAAAGTCCGATCAAACCCAGCTTTTCGTTAAAAGGACTGCAAATCGGTAGGAGCGGGACTTCCCATTTTCACCCGCTGCTTTAAACTATGCTTACTCATATTGGTATGTCTATTAGTCATCTTGCCTTGCCATGCTGATGAAGTCATAGTCATTGTCAAGTTCAAGGAAGGTGTTTCTGAGGATATTAAGAAGGCCGCTATCGACGACATTCTCGCGTTGAAGAACAAGATTCCTGAGATAAAGAACATCTCGGCTGGTGTCACTTTTACGGACAGACACAAGGGCTACGAGCACGGTAAAAGATAAAAAAAGAGGATGGGTGTGTAGGCGTAATATTGACTGACGCTGTTTTACTAGGATGGGTTGTTGAGCTGGAGGAGAAAGAGGTAAGCGTGGCTATTTGTTCTCATTCTCTTGTACTTAACTCTGCCTTAGCATCTTGATGTGTACAACAACCACCCCCACCATCTTGCCTACGTGGGCACGTACAGACAACATTTTGCAGACCTTATTTGTCTTGATTATACATCGTAGAAGGAGCAGCCATGTCCTTTTGTAGTGCTAGACAAACAACCATTTCTTGCTATTTTTTTGTTCATTCAATGAAATAGAGGCATTTAAACTTCTATCCATTCTGTGATGTGGAAGCGTGGGATTTACAAGAAAAGAATGGCTTGAACGCGCATGAAATGAAGAAGAGAGTCTGTGCAGCTGACCATGTAGAGCGAAGGTATGGGCAGCGCTGTGAAGTCAGTATTGGAATGCATCCACGGCAACTGTCGCTTCCGTCAGGCGCAGATGTACGGCTGACTCATTTACATGGTGTTTCTTGCCGGTACGTCTGCAGCGTTTTGTCCACCGTCCATAGATAGACCCATGCAGGTTGTACAAAAAGAACAGAATAGTTACGGGTAGCACAATTACATCTGCAGGGTTTAATCGCGTAGAATACAAGCAATGAGTATACATTGCTTAGTCCAAGGTATACATGCATTCATGCATTGTTATGTCCAGACACATAATGGCAACTTATAAAGGTAAAGATCAGACGTTGGACGCACCTGATATATCGATCTCAACGGATCTTGCATTGGGGCTCTCGTGGGCAGTACACAATAGCACATAAATGTAGTGACCATCCACTTTCAGAAATTTGCTTCATACAATGATCTCCTTCCATGGCAGTTTACCTATACATACCCACGTGAGATGTGTATGCACTGACATCCTGGGTATTCTTTGCCCAGCTTGAGTATGAAAGCAGTGCATGGCTTGATCATCCAGCTCTTGTATCTATCCATGCTATCTCCAATCGTCAGGGTGTACTCTTTGATGCTTGCCCCGCACAGGAAGTGATAGGAAGGGCCAACAGGACAACCTATCAAAATCTCTAAGGTACAGGCTTTTTATTCTTGTTTAAAGTTGCCATTGCCCTATTTCTTTCATCTATGTCTACCATGCCTTCTCCTATATATACACGTTGCTAGACGAGATATGTGGTTTCTTGCTCAACAGTTAGCATCATCCATTGGTTTGCCCTTTGGCTGTGTCGAGCTGAACTTCCACTGTACGGTTACCCATCTTTATATACAGATGATTAATGGCATGGCGGTTGAGTCGGAGCTCATCCAACAGTACTGTCGGAATACCCTTCCTGGAATCCAGTAAGACTTCTTCTCCAAGTGCCCATGCAATGCTTGCATGAAATCGCGGTGGCTGAGAAAAAACACTCAGTACCTTATCCGTCAAATGTACAAGTATTGTACCTCATAAAATGTTGGTTGATGGAATTGACTGACGACCGGATCTACCACTTGCACACAGGAAGATAACTAGAAAGTGTTGGCATGATAGACTTGAAGGAACACTCACCTCATTGTAGCCATGGCCAACTTCTGCTGTTAGAAAAGAGCGCGTTTTTTCATCGTTTGTCAGTACAGACATCTGCGCAAAGGCTATTTCAAAGCTACAAATACATAAATCATCAAATTGAACAGAAACAAATCGTACCTTGACATCTTGCTTAATTTTCGTTGGATCGATGATGCAAAATTATCCAATTGGTGTTCTCTTAAGAAAAGGCACCGACTTAAGCTCACATGTAGACAATCAGACGCGTTTTCCGTCTGGTGGACAATAGGATGGACTGTGTCTTTTGTCTTGGTCAGGACACTGTCTACAATTCGCCGTATATCCTCGCTCAATGGAACTGACATTTCTCCTTAAGTCGATTTCTCTATGGCTTCTCAAAAAAAAAACTACCTTCTGCATAGATATGTGTAGCCCATTTGTCTACTGCGTGCGGTTGATTCCGCGTTCGTCCCTGATGTCTTTCCTTGGCCTCGATGCGCGATCCTATTTTACTGATGCATGAGTTGGGATCGATCATTAAGGTGAACACACCGCTTGCAAAGAATGAGGGCAACGGTGGTAATTTGGCACTGATGAATGTAGGAGGTTGGTTTTTCGCAGGAAGGAGCCCGTTAGTTCAGCATTACCGTTTCGTTACAAGATCATCATCGTCTCCCGACATTCGTCGTTTTGATCCACATGACTCGTTCGTTTGTATTATGTCTTCTTCATCGCTAGAAGCTGAACCGTACTCGACAAGTGATTGCATTGGTGTCCTTGCTTTTGCAACAATCGCGCCTAACTTATAGCCTCAGCCAATCATTTTTGAGTCCGAAGTACGATGGGATCTTAGCGTCAATTAAAACCCAATGTCAGTACTAGTATTCTTGTATATACGAAGCATAGAATTGCATGTCTGAGGCCAACTCCTGACTGTACAGAGCAAAGGCCTCCGTCTTCTAAGACAACTGTCTTTCTGCGTAGACCGAATTAGTGGTGCCCAGCAATAGCTATTTACATGCATCGGTTGCTCCTTTTCTACCCAAGATCTTCCTATGGCAGTTTTTGTGGAACACTCGGTCCACCAGGAACCTTCTTCCCAGTGGATAAAATGACTTTTATTGCACATTGAAGTAGGTAGGGACGTTAAGCCCCACAGCTGACACCCACAAGATGTTATGCTTGAAGTGTGTACCTGAATTCGGTTTCAGTCGTCTCGAGAAGAGTATGCTCCATGGGCAGAAATTCCATGGCAAAATCCACCGGATGATGACTGAAGGCGCCTTGATATGGCAAAGCTACTCTAGCGACAGAAAGCATCACAACACCCAAGTATATTGCAACCGGAGGGCTTCGCAGTCGGCCGCCCAAACGAGCTGGCTGTTAGCACGGACTTCTACGTCAAAGATACCAGTGATGACATGAAATCTTGGATAGAAAAACTTATATTTTCCTGACTATTCGTATGGAAAGTCTGTCTTGTAAACAATACGTTTTCTCCTCTTCAGCTGCTTCCTTTCTCACGTGCCTGTTATACCACTTGCTGCTTTAGTATCTTTTTTTTTCGGGGTGCAGAGGGCCTAGGTCCATAAATTGATATGTCAAGTACGACCAGCAAACTGAAAATAACCGAAAATTTCATAGAAGAAGTACTGGTTGTACATTTACTATTTTTGATAAGTAGCTGTATGCGCGTAGAAATTTCGTGAGAAATGCTGTAAAGCCTCTTACACTATCGATACAACTACTCATTGTTCATAAAATGCATTAAATAGAACAAGAAATAAGGTAAGGGAAAAACGCTCGCATATGTCCAACTTCACACCAATAGCAAGAAGAAAATTAGAAGACGCTCTCTTTCAGAAAGCAAAATCCACGGCCTCCGCTCATTTGATAATTATTCTCTTCAGCCTTCACCCCTGCCAAGACCAACCAGGAAGTAGTGTCATTGTAAGAACGATTTTCTATGACATCATGCGACACCATAGTTAGACCGCCAGATGAATGAGGACTAAAGATACTTTTCGTCGAATTGCTATGGATCCTGGCATATACTATATGTTTACCGCATCGTATGGCTATGAAAAGGACAAGATGAGATTCATCATGATTTAGCAGCAGAGTGCTATTCTTTGGCGAGAGTTAGCAGGCAGAAAAGGTCAGTTGCGATAGGTGTGAAAGAAATTGAATTTAATATCCCCACAGCCAAAAATACAATTTGGATATGCCAAACGCTTGCTATTGTTTCCATGAATCCCTCTATGATTCAAATACGAAGAATTACTTGAATCTATGTTGAAATGAGATAAATCCCCATATGATGAGCATAACGATAGACGTAACGAAGCACACAAGCGGCATACAGTAGATCCCAAACCGTCCAGAGAGCTGACCAGTGATAAAGGGAAACAGTGCTGCACCAGCGGCACCCACCCTTTTTTTTTTTTTTTTAAAAAAAAAAAAAAAAAAGAAACAAAGATATTAGATGCATTTTAAAAAAGTGAATTCAACTTACCCTGCAATAAAACCAATACTTGCTGCGTGCATGGATTTTGGAAGGATTTTTGATGCCAGCGAGATCGTTGTCGGGAACATCGGGCCCAGCATCAGTCCAGATAGAATAAGAACTAGATAGCAGTGAGAAAAGAAAGAGTCATTGAGATCACGATTTACATGCCGAATCAACTTGTACACTGGGAACAATCCATATAATAATAATAAAGGTCGCGGCACAAACGGTAAACAGTGTGACCATGACTCGTTCTCCATAACGATGCGCGAGATAACCAAGGATGATTCTTCCAGCAGCCAGGCCGGCCCAGTAGCCGGACTGTACGTGTCCCATGGCCACGCGTTCTCCCATCCGTCCTTCCGTGAGGAACGTTAAGCCCCAACCTCCCAAAGTAACTTCGAGGCCAACATAGAAGAGAATGTAAATCGCACAGAGAAGAGTGATTCGATTGAGGATCGCACGTCGAGGTTCCTTGCCTGACGGTTGACTCAAATTCGTGGTGTTTTGTGAACAGGTGTCATCATCATCCCCTGTTTGCATCGGTGTCTTCCGGAGACAAATAGTTGTGATGATAAGATTTACAATAGAGGCACTCGCTAAGAAGAAATACATTGCTCGGAAAGTGCGATCTAAAGGAAGCAATGCTGTCCCTACGAGAGGACTTGTCATTGCACCAACGCCGTAGACAGCTACATATACAAGAAGAATGAGTACGGCGTGGTAGATAATCAACTCATAGAAGGAACGCACCATGCATGATGTTCAACATCATGGTTGCGTGAGGTACGTTTGCTGTGAATACGTTCATTGCTGCGTCCATGGATGCCACACCTGCTCCTTGGAAGAACATGAAGCAGGCCACTGCTGGGAATGGGAGCCGCAAACTAACAAGAATATACGCCAAGAAGGATGTCAGGATTCCCAAGTACAAGGTTCCACGCTGTTTAAGCCTGCTCTTCACCAAGAAACCGTTGCATGCAGCTGTTGTGACAAACCCAAACGCACTGCATAAGAAGAGGAGAGACACAATTTGGTCAGAAATGAGGTAGTATTCTTTGAACTGCGGAAGCACAACACCAATTGATCCGTCGTTAAGGCCACAGACGAAACTGATGCTATTTGTCGCTATCAACGTTTTGATAAACGGCTTGAGATCTCGCCAACTCTCCTTTTCTTGCGGGGGTCGGAGGTCTTCCGAATCACCTGTGTGCATTTCCTTGTCATCTAGAGGAAGGCGAGCTGTATGGCATGAGACATCCATGTGTTTGTACGAATGAAAGAAGAAAAAGTGATGTAAATGGAGAAAAAGAAGAGACTAGTGGAATCCGAACACAAACTAAGCTCTGTAAAACGCATAAGGCGATTTCTGATATTAACGAAACACAAAAACGACGATCGCACCTCCAAGGGTCTTGTCACGGCTTTCCGAATGTTGGACCGACAAGAAACAAGCCTCATGCGACTTCGGCGAGGTCCGCCAATTTTGCTCGGAAGTTTCTCGGGACTTCATTTTGAACTGGTATGGTGCTGCTTGAACCATTCATCAAACATGCTTGTAACTTAGATCTCCGCCTAGGATGGAGATTCTGCACACGCTCTGAGAGGAATCAAGCAGGGACAGGGTCCTTTCTGTGAAGGTACAAGAGAAGAAATTCACCGCTGATCTTCAGTCTAAGGTTATAATCGGTTGCATAAGCGGTAATGCATCAGATTAAAATAAGGAATGGCTGATAATTTTCCACGTAGTTGAGAGGGAGCATCTCCGACCTTCGACAGACTGGGAGCGCCGGGCATACGGAAGCCAACGAAAAAGGAAATTATCCGACAGACGCTGTTTCACCGCCTGCCGATCTGGCTCCCATTGTTGGACAAGAATACTTGGAGACGAATAGGCGACGGTACCCCCGTAGGGCGGAAGTTTAACCTACGTTGTCTGGATGAAGAACCAAAAATCGGCGAAATTCCCCTTTAAGAACACGGTTCCTATCCGTCTGACAAATACAAAACTATTTATTCATCTTCCATGGTTGGCTGTGCAGTCTTTCTTTCCATCTATTCGGAAAAATGGCACCAAAGCGTCTCTCTATCCAGCCCCTCGAACCAGTCCTGTACATTGAGCCGGAGTCCGAGAGCGATGCCGTCCTGCGCGGCTCAGTCGACGTGCCGCGATTAAAGGCAAACACGACGATCAAAGCCATCGTGGTAGAACTGGAAGGATACATGATACGTCAGTGGGATCGAGGTAGACGACCTTCTTTGTAGCTCTGACACCTTACTGATCTCAAAAACGCCAAGCAGGCTCTCTCCAACTATGTTTGGGCGAGGATCGGTCGATTAAAACACTCGTTCGCAAAAATTTAACACTTTATACCCAAAGTAGCGCGACACGCACAGATAGTAGACGCATTTATTTTGAGATGTTACTACCACGTGGGTTACCTGAATCTATCCATTGCCCTCATATTCAAGTAAAGTACCGTGTTACGGTAAAGATGGAGACCGAGACGAGTATCTTATGGAACACACATACGACAACTGCGTGGGACTACGCGCATTCTTACATTGTTTTGGCAAGGTTACCACTCGACCACGCACTGGTTGGTGAGAACACCGTACAGAAACTCGACCTACAGACGCAACGTCCACCGGGTATCCATTATCGCATAACATGCCACAACAGAAGGATTGTCCTTGGTTCAAACGTCAGTATCCACCTGCAGCTGAAACCCTCAGCAGGATGCGTTCATGTAGAGCGTATTACCGCCCATATCCTCGAGACGCGAAGTGTTGTACACCCTGACAGGTCACGCATACGTCGTGGTAACTGCGCCCTTCTTCCCGCAGAGAACGATGTGACACACTTTCAACTTTGCGACACGTGGCAGCATACAATCCACTACAAGGTCCCCGACACTAAGGATCTAGTTCAGTCTACGCACCACTACCCCGACTTTCAGGTCCATCACACCTTGCTAGTGACGATCTTCTTTTCCTATCCCTCAGGTCAATCGCAGCAAAACCGCAGTTCCTCTGTTGTCTTCGAAGACGACATCGACCTAGTCTCCCAACAGATAGGCCTTCTATATAACAAAGGGTCAATAGAACTTCCCTCCTATGCATGCGCAGCAAAGTCAAAAGCGGTCTACGATCTATCAGCTGAAAACACCCTCATTGCTGCAGATTTACCCGATTATAAAGATACTGTACTATAAGCTAAACTCTAACTACGTTAATCATTGTAATATGAACCTTAATTTGTATACTTAAATCTAATATGGAATATGAGACGTAATAAACGGCGATACGATGCTTTTTGTTGGTCTAAGATGAATAACACATGGGCGATAGGATAGGACTGAAAGTCTATAAAGACCGAGTAATAGAACACAAGTACATAGCCTCATGTTATCATCAACCTCAAACGCTGCTCTATAAGCGCAAACCTTTCATCGCCTCGTTCAAAAGACAAGGAGACAGCATCACGATAGAAAGAATGGTTCGTCGCCGACATGGTTGTCATGAAATGAAAGCCCGATAAATTTGGCTGTCATCTTGGCTTCACTGTCAGTGGTTGTTCATGAGACTGGAACAAACACCATCACCTAGCGAGGATCTCTCACAACGTAAGGAAAAGCGCCACGCAATCGCAACGCTTATGTTTAACTGGTGATATTCAGATGATGACATTGTTGAAGAGGACATGGTAGAAGAATTTGCAAGGCAACTTGAAGAAGGTTTGAGCCATAGCGAAGTTATGATTTTACTAATGGTTTTTCTAGTATGCTTAAACAATCCTGTCATCAGAACAGCTGTAGATAGCGATGACGAGGATGTAGAACACGATTGTTTCGGGTACCAGCCATTGCCACAGGATGACGACGAAGCGGTCGCTTCTGAGTCGTTGGACGTCGCAGACATGGAAGAAACGATTGAAGTACCTAGTCAACCCATGACTGTGACATTGGACGAATCAGAAAGAATGTCTGAAGGTAAACAATGTGCTGTATCTTTTATAGATGCTTAAAGCAGGCGATTTTAGAAACGTCAGAATTAATCAAGTCCATAATGAATACTATCCAGCTCCCAGCTGGCGCTGTCCCTGGTTCGTATTTCTTGCTGCACGACACGTTGTATATTAATTATCCTCTTAGAATGGGCCAAAACCATCCCAGAATCGATGTGGATCCCGCGCGTGAGAGGAGCTGAGTTGCCGCATGAAAAGGAAGCGTAGACGCGTTCCGTAGCTGATGTGAAAGCAATACATCATCTAGTCAGAGAAAAAAGGCTATGGATTTATGTGTGATTGATGTCAATGTTTACGAACTATACAAGACCACATGTGCAGTGCACGAAAAAGTTGTTAACGCATTTCAAAGGAGTGCTTTTTACACATCAACCATTCTCTTCTAAATACTTTCAAAAAAAAAAATGAGGGTTACAACCGTTAGTTTTTTTTTTTTTTTTTTTCATTTGTTTCAATCCAATGAAAGAGCAGCCTTGTTCATCACTAACATCACAATCCGATGCATAGAGTTCACCAGATGACCCGTAACACGTCGCTGTTTATTGGAGCCAATATCGCAAGTACTTCTCCCTTATCGTGCACATGTCTGTCGCACGACGATCAGTCTTGAATCAGGACTCATTAATCCAAATCTCGTTGCTCCAAACTATCAGGGTCCTAGCTTGTTTTTTTTTTTTATATTTTATTACCCTTCCGTTAGGGCATGCTTATCATTAAGGAAAAAAAAAGCAAAAACAAATGATAGTAGAAAGATGAGTGGAGGTGCCAGTCAGTCAAAATTCCTTCCAAAGGTTTCTTTTTCGACAACAAACGATCTATCTGCTGCAAGGTGTAGGTTGGGAACGGAAGAAGTCAGCTTATGATTTACTGAGATGCCTTGTGACACAATTTCCCTTCCTGCCCCTTTATGGACACAGCTCAGGAGCTCTATCAGCATATCATCATACCTAGAATTGATTCTCAGGCCTGACACCAGCAGGAGAGTACATAGCGTACGACAGTATGAAAGCTGCGTGTTATGTACAAAGTACGCCTTCTGTATTTCTCTCTTGTGAAATGAAAAATTGAAACGTAGGCATTCAGGGGTTCATCTGAAGCTGATGGAGAGGGAGAGGGGCTTTGTTCTCCCCAGTGAGAGACAAAGGTGTTCTAACGTTCCCAATGAGTGTGTCCCGCAGGTTCTTACGCCAACTGTGACTTGTATAGCAAGCTATCCTATTTGATTGGTTTAAAAGTCATTTTCGCGGGGATAGAGGGTGTGAAGCCGCTCGCAGCTTCTCACACAGCTCACACATACACTTCACACTCTCACTCACACCGAGCCAGACAAAAAGCTTAAAGGTAAGTAGGTCGTACTTATTAGCCTAGAAAAAAAATTGCCCTTCTTTCTTGGACTATGAGCAGACCCTTCTTCCCCCACAACCCTCCATCAGCTTCTGTTAGTCATCAGTAGCTCATCTTCCTACTATGGCGGCTATTTTTATCTGAAGAACGCGCAATAATTCATGCTACGTTATTTTATTAGTTTATACCATGGGCAAAGAAAGCACGAAAGTATCCAAGGCCTCTGCCAAGGCGGATGATAGCAAGAAGCGTTCTAGTAAGAAGAAGGATCCAGCCGCTCCCAAGCGTGGTTTGTCTGCATATATGTTCTTTTCGCAAGATCAGAGACAAAAAGTCAAAGATGAGAATCCTGATGCTTCCTTCGGTAAGGGAAAAAAATTAAAAATTGTTCCATAGCGGAAAACTGATTCCTATGATTCATTAGGTCAAATTGGTAAAATTCTTGGTGAAAAGTGGAAGAATATGACGGACGCAGAGAAGAAGGTAGCAAAAAACACATAGGATTGATCATCCGTCTCATTCTATATCTTATTTAGCCCTACGTTGAGAAGGCCAAGGCCGACAAAGAGCGTTACGATAGCGAGAAGGCTGTAAGTTGAGATGTTTATGCCACTATCTCGGACATGAACTCACATGACACAATGATAGGCTAACAAGCAGAGCGATGGATCAGAGGAATAAAAAAAATGTAGTTGTTCTACACATTCTTACTGAGCACAGAATAAAAAGTTAGGCTACGAGAGGATGATATCAAACAACCCATTTGGTTGCTGAAAATCGTTGTGTACAACGTTGACCAACCAATACTGGTCTCCAATCGTTTTTAACAAGTTGGCCGTTTCGCTTCCCCGTTTGTACTGGTGCTCCCAATCAGTCCATAGTGCATATGCCTCATCCTGCAAACAATGTTACCCACTGTACTATCCTTAATCGCTTTACCTTCCACGCCTCAAAATTGGCTTTTTCAATGATAGTAGGCTGAACTATTTCCTTCCCTGGAAAAACACCCCAGGTCACTGCATTTTGGGACTCTGAGTCTAGCACATTGGTCAAAAATTCACCCTATAAAATTAAGCTGTTATTTTTTTTTTACGCCACAACAGGGGCTAACCTACTTTGCGGTTCGCAGCGTAATATGTGATACACTGCTCGCTTTTAAATGTTTCCAGAAGCTCACGGAGTTGATTGTCAGACACAAAGAATTCAATAAACGCCTAATGTTTCATGAAGCATTAACGTATCGACAACACATGCTTACTTTTTGATATACGTAACCCCCAGCCGGACCCCATCCATACACTGGGTCTTGACTCGGAGCTCCATTTACAGCTGGCTGTGAACTGATCGTCCAGTACCCACGATGGTTCAGATCTGCCAACTGCTGGCGGATCGTATCCGTCTCCGTCTGCAATGCTTCCTCACACCATGGCAAGGTATCTAGCTGACCCAAAATATATTTTACAAAAAGTTGGGTAATGTCCTCTATTATCGTCGGATGGCCCCATTTCCGGGTGGCTTCCGATGTCTATTAAATCCCTTCCTCAGCCTGCTGCCATACTGTATTAAACCTTACTGCCAAGAGTTGGTTTTGACCATATGTCGTTTCTCCAAATGCTTCATAAAGGATTAACTACCCTGCCACAGCTAACTTTTTTTTTCTTTTTCTTTGTTTACCTGGAGATCGTGCATCACCATAACGGCCGTTAGGAAACTCATCCCAGTTTTCTGCCGAATTGGGGTCATGAACGGTCTTCCAGAGCGATGCCTATTTTTTTTTTAAAAAAAAAATGAGGCATTGCCGTTGCCTGCAACAACTTACGTTTTCCGGAGCGACTGGCTTTGTTTCTTGTGGTACTAGATCGAGTGCTTGCAAAATCCGTTTCGTCGATCGTTCTAGATTAAGTGTCGAAATATGGAATGTACAAATATCCTGTTCTTTGAACATAGTGGCCATCATATCCACGGCCAGTTTGACACCGTAGTCTTTTACTTTTTGATCGTCCGCCTTTTGGTCCGGCATCAGCACAACGTCTGCAGTCCGCTACCATTTACCTTGATGGATTCCAAATCTTCCAGCACTTTTTTTGGGACTTGCACTTTGCATAGATTTAACATACGACGGAAGCTTTGATAAGTCGGAATTGGCATAATGCCGGGTACGATAGGGACGGCAATTCCTACTGCACATTGAGTCTGCATGAACAACAAGGGCAATTACTTACCAATCTCACGACACCTTGTTACCCAAGAACGAAAAGCATCCGTGCAGTAAAACAACTGGGACACGATGAAGTCGGCACCAGCATCGACCTTTTCCTTCAGGTGCTGGAGGTCCGTAGCCATATCGGGCGAGTCCAAATGACCTTCGGGGTAGCCCGCTACGCCGATACAGAAATAATCATCGTATTGTTCTCGGATGTATTTGACAAGGTCAATGGCATGAACAAACTGATCGTCGACAGGAACCCAGCTTTCCTGACCACGAGGCGGATCGCCTCGAAGTGCTAGGATGTTCTGAATTCCCGCCTCTTTTGCAGCCTAATGCATGACAGCAAGTCAAAACGCCCGGTTCCATGCAAGACATGATGTGTACCTTAAGCGCTTGGTCCAGTTTCTCCTTTTCCATATTTGTACAGGTTAAGTGCATTAAAGTTTCAAGGCCATAGACATTTTGTGCAGTGGAACAGAGCTCTAGCGAGCGTTCGTGGGTAGATCCTCCCGCGCCCCACGTACAAGACACAAATGTAGGCTTCAACAGTGCCATGCGTGCCATACGATCGAACAGATTAGCTACACCCTGAAGTTCTGTCCGTGAATGGCAAGCTCTCTTATGACACACGACGAAACTTACAAGCTCAGTCTTTGGTGGAAAATACTCAAACGAATAGCATAGTTGCTTATTTTCTTGTGCTTGCTGTATCTTGTCCGCAATCCTCATGGTGTGTAAGCAAAGACTTGGAAGAGCTAGCTGAGATTTCCCTGCATCAAGATGTGACTTTAAGGTGCTCATCGCTGTCGCAATTCGGGACGGTGTTTTGTTAGTCCGCCGAGATCAGGCATTGTGGAAAGGCGCGCTACGCAACGACAGAGGTAGCGACATAGGTGGAGTTCCCTGTTTTTTCTCAAATCGTCTCAATCAAACGAAGAGACGGGTGAAAGAAGCGAACTTCGATGCATTTGACGAGAAAGTGGACAACGCTTATGAAGTGACCTCATTACTCAATTGGAAAAAGAAATTTTCTTTTTTTCCGTTTCGGTCATTTAAACGATTACCATAGATACAGCGTCGCGAAAAGAAGGTAAGAACAAATTGCAAAATAAATAAACGATGGTATAAAACAAAAGTTACTATTGCCGAGTGGACTTTGTTGATGCGTTTTCTTTGGCTTTTTCAACGTGGCTAAAGGCAGATGCAAAAGGTCGTGCACGACGTGTCACTGCTACCTTTCGGGGTAACGTCTTACACTGTTCTTTAAGATCGACTAAGAATACACCTGTGGGTGACACATTGGCTGTTTGATCTGGTGATGCTACTTCCTCTTTTTCGGGCTCAATCAACGGTGGTTGTTGAGACGGTGTGGATCTGCGGATCTTTGCCCGAAGGGCTTCCATGACTGTGTCGTGATCAAGTGGTTTTTCCTGCGTCTCGGGCTCGTTCCCCATTTGCTGTGGCGGGGGGGCCTGAGGCGGCTGTGACCTATTCTTTTTTGACGTTTTCCCATTCATCCCAGGTCTTCGTTGAGATCGAGTTCGAGAGAGTGTGCGCTTGCAAGGTCGTTCGCGTGGTGCGGGAGGGGTTAGGGAAGGGGATTGCGCTGTTTGCTGACGGTTGTCCGTAGGTTCAGGTGACGAGGAAGCGGAGATTGATAAATCGGCGAATGGTACTTCGAACGATGTGTAAGGTGACGATGGTTGGTAAAGAACGGAAGAAGGTGAAGGAGGGGTATTTAGTTGAGGATCAAATCCAGACACTGCTGGAGGAGGCATAGACATCCAATCTGCTACCACTTCGTTCGAAACACCAAGTGATCCTATGATCAAGCCCAATGGTTAAGAAAACACTTAGGAGAAAAAAAGGGGGAAACTTTTTTTTTGGGTTACCAAACGATTCGCTTATCACATCGTCTAAGGTCAACGGTGGGTTGCTTGAACGGCGGTCGTTATTATTATTATTATTATTCATGCCCATGTCCAGGTACTTGGCTTGTAGTTTGGCCTCTTCAGCCCGCCGAACCTCTTCTGCTGTGCGTCGCTGTTGAAGCTCCAGTTAAGTTCTTCCTTCTTTGTTTCTGGGTTTTACACAAAGCCCAAAGGTCAGACTTACTCTGTCTTCCTCGGATTTTGCAATAAGGATATGCTTTAACAAGTCGGTATCATGTTTGTACGTTTGGAGAATCTCTGATACGGTAATGTCGGCTAAACCTGTTTGGGCCTTGTTCTGGAGGAAGCTAGCGTCATTCAGAGTCGTTTTGCTGGAGTTTGAAGTCCACATACTCGAAGTCACGGATAACATGCTATTCCTCAAAAGAGCATGATCGAAGAAAAGGCGGAAACGCCCTGCTTTTTAACCCTGCCGAACTCAGGAAGCCACACATCGTGACAGCTTTTATCTTTTGGCCGTCTTGTCCTCATTCTGCCAGTTTTATCTTGACCTATGTCCGTTGCTGAAGTTGTTCACAATCCCTTCACTTTAATCAGCGAATTGTTCGGTATGAACCACTGAGAATAGAAAGAAAGAAAGAGGAAGCTTACACGTTGACAGAATCCTATATTCGCGATCCTGCGGCTTCTCCTTCCGAATTTGACCCATCGCCAAGGTTCTCCGAATTATTCGCCAATCCAGCTGAAAGGAATCAGGCATGTCTAACCAGGAACCATTCTTTTATTTTATTAACATTGGAAAACTGTGCAGATCCCGTCCATCAACCATGTTCCTGTGCACCGTATTCCCGAAAAGTCCCTTGTGCGTTTTCGTTGTATGGTTCAGGATACCAGTTTGGGACAAGAAATATTTATAGCGGCCTACCACAACGACAACGATGAAACGGGAACCAAAAAAATCATCTGTCATCGATTCACGGACGATCCCATTGAGATGGAGGTGAATAATAATTTTTCGTCGCCCGTTTGTCTATTTTCTGAAACAATGCTATATCAGGGCGACTATCCCGATGAAAGTCATTATTTAGGCGAAAGAGCTGCGGTGTATTGTGTATCACCTCCTGGTGAAACCAGCTGGATGAAAAATCGTGCTGATGTTTTTGGTACACATAACCTTAAATGAGTGAGACAACACTAAATCAGTTACTATGTATAGATTTGAACACGGCTGTTGGCCATCTGAGCATTGATGGGAAAACCGAGAAGACGGCAACTGTAAACCAAAAATACCCGCTTCCGGGACATGATCACGTCGCTGCTGTTGTTAAATTCTATGACGCCCAAGAGACAGTCAGAGTGGGACAATTAATTGAAGTCATTGGTGTGATTGGACGCGGACTTGGTGCACACGATCCAACTGATGAGTTCAACGCGCATCTCGAGCCATTGGCAAATGTGCCTGTACTTCATGCTATCACGTATAAGTCCCTGGAACATGCGCCATTTACGTCGGAACACCTCTCCGATATAGCCCACCAATGTCGCGATATACGCCCAGCGATGATTGATTACATTGCTGGTGCCTTTAGAGGTGACAAACTCGTTGCAGAATTTGTTTTGTTGCATCTCATTGCTCGAGTGTAAGTGTAACGCAATCAAATTGTATTATCTAAATGCGCTTTACAGGACCAATAACAACGGTGGCATGAAAATCGGCCAATTCACATTGAACGTCAACAACTTCCCAGCCGCAACAGAATCAACTAAATCGCAAGAAGTAAATTTGACACTGAGCAATGCAGACAGCAAACTTGCAGCCTCTGTGTTGCAGAACCTTGTTTTGCACTGCGTAGAACTTCCACTAACAATAGATGTACTGAATAAAGTCGCGTTCTCACCAAGAAGCGTGGATGAAAACCTTCATTCCGGCTTACTTCAACTTGCCAAAGGCACTACGCTCCTCATCGATGAAACTACACTAACCGAGGGAAAACTGGGCGATACAGGTAAAACATAAACAATAGCTTCCGCACGTGTTTAACTCAGGCGTTGTAGGCGTGCGTAACATACAAGCTCTGACAAATATCATACAGAGTCAGAAGCTTAGCTACTTTTTCCCATATAGTCACTTCGATTTGGATACAGATATTGGTGTACTGACACTCTCCTCAAGAAAATCACTCTTACCTGTGAGTTTCTCATCATACCCCTCTATCAGATTACTCATCTTCTGCTAGAATAACTGCACAATACGCTTGGAACCTTGCTATGACTTGGAGGGTACAGACGCAAAGAATCTGACTCATCCTCCAAACGAAACGCTTGATCTCTTCAGAATGTACTTACAGTTTGCAAGACGTTCCGGATACGAAATTCCGGAAGATATTTCTAAAGTACGCATGATGAAACTAGCAAAGCTGATGCATTGACTTTTTGATTTAGTATATTCAAGAAGAGTACGTTCGTGAACGAAAAGCAGCATCAGAAAAGGGGAGTGCGATGACTTCTCAGGAGGATTTGATGTTGCGTATGGATTTGGCAAGATTAGTTTCTTTATCCTTCGGTGAGCAAATTTTAAGCAAAGAAACATATCAATACGCACGAGATCTGGACACGAAACGCAGACACAGAATGGAAAACGACCGAAAGCAGGTCGCATAACTGTTCTCGTTTTCTGAGCTCACGGTAACTGAGAGGGGGAGTGAGATGACGAAAAAAAAAATTATAATTAATATGAAATTAAATAAAAGAAAAAAAAAAGAAAAATAGTACGGGTCTATTGATCTACCATGGTAGTCAGAAGGTTTGATATGAGTTCGCGCAACATTAGTACACCTTCAGTTTCTAGATAATCCCTGATAGCCCTGAAACGGTCATTAAGGTTATAGCAATATTTAGGAGAAACAAGAAACGGTCTCTTTAGCAAGACGGGAATGATCAACACATCAGGGAGGTTTCCTACGCTACTAAGGGATGTAGTGCCAACTACGTTTCCAGAAGCTCCTCCTACAGTTGCAAGAAAGAAATTGCGCAACTATTGGCTAAGTCACAGTACGCCACTCAGCTTCATTATAACGGTCGAGACAAAAAATTTTTGCTGTACTATATTTCGGAACCAAATGTTAGTGGTAGCCACTGTGGTTTGCTATAGCAACAAGCGTGTCGTATTTAGGAGTTAGGGTGTAAGCTGAATTCTACTGAAGACGGCTTACCTTCAATATGCAATGAATCAGAAATGCGTACATCAATATTTCCCGTTAAAAGATCGGCACTCCTCTAAGGAATATTCTGATCAGCGAATATTTACTCTTATCTCAGACATAATCCGTCATTGAAAATTCATCTGTCTTATTAAAATTCTGCTATAATCGGTAATTCAGATTGGATCTGTCCACAGAAGAACTTTACAATGCGTTGAGACATCCTTGGGCCAGCCTGAGTATCTGCACTAGAAATCGCTGAACGTGCTACGTTACGTGATTCCTAGATTCGCAACAGGAAAACAGAAACATGAAAACATTCTGATGGAACATACATCACTTACGAGAATAAAGCTATACAAAAGCATATTTAAACACGGATTACTATATAATATCTATTCTTGCATTACAATTATCATACCTGTGGCTATTGCTTAGCAACATGCAGATACACCCTGTATTTCACTCATGTCGAAAGCGTAAAGGTGTATCTTAAAGAAAGGTTTTACATAAGGTTGATATGTTGGTTCAGCACGGATGCTTTATACAATGTACGTCGTCGAGTTTATGTATTTCGCCACGGAGAAATCACAGTGGCAAAGATATATATGTAGTGGGAGAACAAGTAGGCAAAGTTGATAGACGTAATTCTTGAATTGCTAGAGGAAAAGGCACCTAGTAGGGAGACAGATTTATTATTAGATCTGACGATGAACGGCACTATCACATACCTCTTCACATCGACCGCGGTAAACACTGGGCAGGTTAAAGCAGGCTCTGTGGGTTTTTTTATTGCTGATATGCAATTACATCTAGTAGCTTCTAAAAATAGCTAGCGTATCATTAAATATGAGATATGGACACGGCCAAAAATCTTCAAAAGAGCAGCCTTATCTTAAGAGCTACTGAGGAATCCGTCCTTGAATCGAAGGATTTTCTTCCCGTAGCTATAAGTAGTGTTAAGAAAAGGATATGTAATAATGCAGGAGAGTAAACGGGTACAAACAAACCAGTAATAACGCCTAACTGTTCCAAATTCCCACGTCATAGCCGGATATTTGAAGGAAACTGTCAGAGTTTCTCAACAAAGGGAGCACATCAAAAGCATCGCGGTTTGTGAGCACCAACGTGATTGTACGGACTCTAATGTTGCTTTTCTAGGAATGTGTAATGCTATTTAGCTTCCTCTTATCAATTAGTTTTATCTTTGGTACCGTGCAAGTAATTTGCCGCATTGTACCTCGTGATATGAACGCCAAATAAAAAAGTATACTCGTTCACAGGTATCGTTTCATGTACGCTTTCATATCGCTACACATGAACATGAATTACTTTCTATAAATGTAAGTGGTACGGAAAAAGTACGGTTTTCATCACCGTGAGTGTCAAAGACTACAAGGCTGTATCTTTCTTGTTGAACGTTAGATATTGGCTTAGCACGAACTTGCTGGAACTCAAACGGAGTCCTTCCGAGCACTAAGATCATAAATAGGTGACACACACCAACCTATCTCTTTTCTTACTTCAATGAACCCCTACAACGCGGAAAACAGGTTATCGTTCAATGTAATGATTCATGTCTATTTTTCTGAAGTGTGATTGTCTAACGCATTTGCAAGATCGACTTTTTTTTAACAAATGGTTTTGCCAACCGATGCACACGCGGGCTCCATTTTGACGGCCACATAGCCAAGTATCCTGCAATAGAGATTGACAATGAACAGGATAATATGATAAGGTTTATTCATGAATATCCTCATAACAAACCATTTGCGCAACGTACAAGCACGAAAACTATCAGGATGGAAAAAATCATGGATGACATACTTCTTGAGGATCATTCTCATGCACT
The DNA here is from genome assembly GCA_000697495.1 of Saksenaea oblongispora B3353. Lineage (NCBI taxonomy): Eukaryota > Fungi > Mucoromycota > Mucoromycetes > Mucorales > Saksenaeaceae > Saksenaea > Saksenaea oblongispora. The sequence continues at coordinate 100,575 of JNEV01001638.1, forward strand.
CCCTTCTGAAATGTCTGCGTATGACGTCGCAGCGGAAATAGGTTGTCGCTTACGGAAGTACGGTCAGGCATCTGAGTTAGACAGCATGGCGGAGTATAACGTTTCTTACATTTCCTGGGGCGAAGTAAGGACTGCCTTGCGAATAGCGCGGCTTACCGATCTTCCACTAGGTTCATTTTTCCTCAAAATATATCAAAGCAACAGCCGATTTCAGGGAAGCTGTACAAGAGGCTTTAAAGGAAGGTACGAATAAGAAGAAGTATGAAGCATTACAAACCGTGTTTGGACGATTTGGATACTATTATCCTTCGAGAATATTACTTGGTACTATAACTCTTCTACTTGCACTATTAAAGCAGTAATCTCTGCCAAAGGTGGCGTACTCGTATGCAAACAAGAGCACTCAGATCTCTTGACCAAAACTGGATCAGATACTCCGGATAAAGAGATCAAACTTAGCGTTGATATCGCAGAAAACGAAACAAACGCAACCAAGGATCATAAACTCTGGGAAGTCATAGGTATGTTTCTGTTTATAACCGTTATTGTCTATACTAAGTGCTGTGTTAGGTGGCGACTCTAGTTTGTTTTTTGTAGACGGATTAGAAAAGTGGAAAGAATCTACGAAGTGCAGACCAGCGATTATCGAGTTCAAAGATTTGAAGCCAGTATATGATATTTTGCAGGATAACGAACGTTCTCAAGTGTTGGAAGCGTACGACAAGGCATTCTTGGAGAATTATTTTGGCCAAACGGAAGACTTGAAGTGCCCTAACAATGCCAAAGAATATGAACAGGAGTGTGAGGACGAACAACGTGAAGTGGGAAAGACGCATATCCTGCAGCAGGGCCTGTCTCGAGACAAAGGCCTTGCACAACATGACAACACAGCTCATATTGAAAGAAAAGACAAGGAAAACAAATCTGGAGTAATGTGCGGAGACCAGGATTTCATGAATGAATTTGATACGCCCAGTATGAGCTCGGAAGGAAGAGTGTTAGATCGCAGCGGTGAATATATCCAGAATGAAACAAATGATATATGCAGCGATAAAATTACTCTGGATGAAGATTGTATCAACAGTACTAACATGAACAAAAAAGCAGTTGATCACGAGTATCAATATGCGACAAAATATTCTGGCAAGACGGACAACAAGGGGACTATTACGGAGAAAGACTCCAATAGCAACGCTGGCATGAACAAAAACGAAATCGAGAAACAAAACGAGGATTCACTAATCAAACTTGGAGATACGTACTATACTGGGAAGGGTATAGATAAGGATTACAAGAAGGCGTTTGAATGCTATCAAAAAGCGGCTGATCAGGGAAACGTGGATTCATACGTAAAACTTGGAGACATGTATAGATATTGTCAAGGCGTAGATCAATATTACGTCAAAGCAATTGAATGGTACGAAAAGGCGGCTGAGAACGGACATGGAATTGCACAAAGCAATCTTGGACAGATGTCTTATTTGGGACACGGTATGAAAAAGGACAAAAACAAGGCAATTGAATACAGCAAAAAAGCAATTGAGTGGTGTGAAAGAGCCGCAGAACAAGGAAATTCATATGCACAGTACAATCTTGGATGGATGTATGAGAATGGGATAGGTGTCAGCGTCGACTACTCTAAAGCAGTGCAATTATTCAAACAATCAGCGGATCAAGGGAATGCAAATGCACAAGACAATCTTGGATTGATGTATGTGAACGGGAAAGCTGTCGATATCGATTATTCCAAAGCGATTGAACTATTCAAAAAATCAGCGGCTCAAGGAAATGCAAACGCACAAAACAACCTTGCAGTGATGTATGAGAATGGGTTAGGTGTCGATGTTGACTTCTCTAAAGCAATTGAATTGTATCGAAAGTCAGCTTTTAAACAAAACGTAAATGCGCAAAATAATCTTGGATATATGTACGAGAAAGGGAAAGGTGTCGATATCGACTACTCCAAATCAATCGCACTATATCAAAAATCAGCCAATCGAGGAAATGCAGATGCACAATACAATCTTGGAGTAATGTACAAGAACGGGTATGGCGTCAATATCGACTACTCGAAGGCAGTTGAATTATTTAAAAAATCAGCAGAACAAGGAAATATAAATGCACAGAATGATCTTGGATGGATGTATCAGTATGGGTTAGGCACCAATGTCAACTACCCTAAAGCAATCAAATTATTCAAAAAATCAGCGGATCGAGGAAGCACGAGTGCACAAACCAATCTTGGACTGATGTATTTGAATGGGACAGGTGTCGATATCAACTACTCCAAAGCAATCGCATTGTTTAAAAATGCAGCGGATCAAGGAAATTCATATGCGCAAAATAATCTTGGATGGATGTATGCGAATGGAAAAGGTGTCAATGTTGACTACTCCCAAGCAATCAAATTATTCAAAAAATCTACAAAGCAAGGAAATGTAGATGCACAAACCAACCTTGGATGTATGTATGCAAATGGGAAAGGTGTCAATACCGACCACTTCCAAGCCATTGAGTTACTCGAAAAATCGGCGGAACAAGGAGATGCAGATGCAGAATACAGTCTTCAAACAATCTATGAGAAGGTGTACGGTACTACTCCCAACTACTCGAGAGAATTTGGAGTATTTGAATAAGCTACGGAGATGTCTACAATAAAAAGAAAACTTGAGGTTAACTACACCTAAAGCCTCTATCTCAATTTAGTGTGCAAGGTCCAAATGCTCTTGAATAGTTCCCTATGCGTACGTGATTATGGCTGATATCGTATGCGATTCCTCAATATGGATACTACACCCAGTGTAAGAAGAAAGTCAAGTGGAAACAAGTTATAGAAGCAGCAGGGTTGTTTCTATGTCTATTCGGATATATACCAATAGTCTTTACGTAATATATATCACGTACGTCGCGTATGTATACAGGCAATTACCGGTAATGGATAGGTTGCATTTGCTAATCACATTGAATGCGACAAAATTAGCGGTAAGCCATAGAATTTTGTGTTTTATTCGAAGGTGTGATATAAGTGGCCATTGATGATGATTGACCAGATGACATCCCTGATGTACTAATTTCGAGCAAAGGCTTTTTTACTTGGTGATATCTAAACCACAGTCTGCACTTCGACAAAACTTTTTCCGCTTAGTTTGCAAGATCTGTGAGATGGCAAGCAAAACAACTAATCACTTCAAGCTGCAATGAAAGTTACACAATTTAACTTAAATCGAAATACCCACCGGTTCACTTGATAAAGAAGAATATTGAATAGGCTTGTAAAAGAAACGGTGGGATATCGAGCATCTATCGTCAGTATGGACTTGGGCTTAGTCTTGTTTCATCGAACGCACGTCGATAAGATTAGAGTTCGGTATTATTTGTAGTTATGTGCAGAGCCTCTTTTTTGTGTTGCGCTGACCAAAATTTATGCATCAATTTGTACCAAATAAATTTTGGCTCGGATAGTAGTTTTGCCTCAGTGATAAGCTTTGCGTACGGTATTCCTTCATGCTTGTGTCGGGAAGAAGTGCCCTTTTTTTTTTTAGTTCTGTTATCAATTACATCCTGGGAGAGCTCGTACTTCAATTGACCGCATGGGCAAGATCAACTATATTCTTTTGATTGCATGACTTTTTGTCACGAACTAGGTCGACCGTAAGTAATCCTTGTATTACATACAAAGTAATGAAAGCATTCTCGATTGAAACAATGCACAACAGGCGCTGTGCAGCTTACTATCTTACACTTCCTCGTTGCGGACTCGTCGAAACAGATATAGGGGTATGTCGCGGTGAATGCGTGGAATACTCGTCAGAGGTGAGGGTACTAGTCGTTATTTTTGGGGTGGTCGAATTAGGTTCATGTAAGTCAGAGTTACGCTTTATCCCATGTATTCATAGTTCGTATTCAATTCTTCTGTAGTGCAAGCTTAAGTTTTCATAAATGCAACATATATTTGGAGTAGTTGCATAAAAATTCACCACTCGCGTTAACTTTTACAAACCCATGGACGTGACAGCAATTAATCCGGGTGCGTCCTGCCGTCACATGTTTGTTTCCTTCTCCTCTGTACTGTATGCGCCACCAAAAGCTGAGCCTGAGTGCAGTGTATGCAGCGTTACGAGATCCCAACTCATCGGCAGGCTTAGCAGGTCAACATGACTTACGGACAGCAAGCATTTCAGATATCGATGAGACGATGCGACGCTTACTGGGTTACATAAAAAACCCAACGGAACGCTGGCCCTTGCGCAGACTTGTACGTTGCCTTGGCTATGTTCTTACCCACAACCGCCATTCTCCGAGCGATATGCTGACAATCCCATCACTGAAACCCTGTGTTCGGCTTATTATGCAGTTACTCGCTAACAACTGTGCTGCAGACGATCAATCCAATACTGACATGGACACTGTTCTGGCCAGTGTTAAGTTCATGTCAGATCTTCTGGAGCGGGTAGCACGCATCAACGAGGATGAGAATGTTGCTGCAACTTCTTTGCTTAACGATATAAGACGGCAGCGTGGATTATTATCTATCCTGCAATGGACTGATAAACTCCGTGGTTCTGGTAGAGGTTACTGTTTGCGAGCATTGACAGCCAAGGGCCAGTTTTTTGCACAAGATCTCGTTGCGTATGATTCATTCTTGATCCTGGCGAAGATAGTAAAGGAAATTCCGGAGATTACTTCTAGATCCATGTGTCATGATCAACTGTCAAACGACTGCGCCGATCTAGATCAATGCGTGCGGGCATGTCTTTTGCTCGAGGCACTTATGAAGCGGGACAAAGATGTGAACGTACGGAGAAAGCTAGAAAGCTTTGTTGAATCAGAAAATGCAGTTACAGTGGTTCAAGCTTGGCATACCGTATGTTCTTTGTATCAAGAGGGAATGCGAACAAGAAAGGTTGAAAAGTTGATGTACTCTCTGTCAGCGGTTGTTGGAAAATGCACAAGTGTTTCGCAGCTATTTGTGGACCGAGTAGCCTCATTAGAATCGAGAAAAATTTGGCAACCTGTCCTAGTAACAGAGATGCAACGTTTCCTCAATATTACTTGCACTCGAAAAGAACATGCTGATCAACACACCGAATCCATATCTAAAAACAGCGATGATCCAGCAGTAGTAGCAACGCACATATCAAGGCTCTCTCGCATTTGCTATTATACTGCACGATCCATACCTAAAGATTCGTACCGGCAGTCATACATCAACCAAATCCTACGTGACATTACAAACTTTATGGTGGGGTTTGTCTCACGGCCTGTCCTGAAAGAGGATATTATCCAGGTCGGGACCGAGACTGTGTTGCCCATCAAAACTTACGCAGATGTAGGGGAACGCAGCTTTCGAGAACTCGATAGCAACACCGTGCTAAAAAACGAGAACTTACTGGTAAATCTGCTGGACAGCTTTATTCAGCACGTGCAACTATCTGATGCTGCATTTATGCCATCCATTGCAAGGAGTTTTGCGTTCTGTTTACAGGCATTTTTTACGGTTTTGGAGAGAGATAATGTCCTGGCGACTTGTGTATTGCGACACCGACTGCAGCGACTTGTTGTTCTTTTCCTCTGCTATGATGATGCTGTTGATCAGCTAGCAAATACATCTGCAACCTTGGACGATTATATATGGAAGCCAACAATTAGTTATGCTGAAAAAGGTCTAAGGATGGCGACACTCGATTCATCTGCAGACGTCTCACAGTACCAATGGAATGTATGTAAAGCAAAACGTGCTGTTATAGCACTCGAGATTATTTCCAGGCATCCACGAGCATGCCAGAGAATCCTGGAGTCAGGTGTTGTCAGTATTGTAACCATCGATGTCGTTCCAAGTTTATCGTCTTTTGAAGATTCACTACCATTGCTTGAGCTGTACGCCCTGTTTACCCGTTTTATTGCATGTCTCGTTGTGAGGACGGCAGTTGTTCGATCGACCATACGCGAGGAGTACTTGTCAATTATCCTGAAGCTTCTCTCGGAGGCAGTACAGCATAGAGCAAATAGATGGAAAGTGGATGTTGGCCATACAGGAGCTGATACATCAAATCGAGCATGGGATAGTGTCATTTACAATTGTTTGCAGGTTGTTTGCGCTTTCCAGTATGACGAAGCTTCATTACAATGGTGGTCTACTTCCTTAAGTTTGGATGGGGTGGATATTTCATTAATCTCGCTTCTGCTATCTATTTTATGGCCGCCGCATCTATCAAGCAGTCGTGAAAGCGTCCGAACGTTTTGGGAAGAGAATTTTACTGTGATCACGCAAGCTGCAGTGGCATTGGAGCATCTGTCGGCGGTTACTGAATGTGTACGCCAGCTATTGCAAAGCAGTATAGCACTGTCACATCTATGTGAACTGTTGGTACATTTGACGGATAATTTCTTAGGCACTGGCACAATAGTACAGGACACTGATTATTACGGATTACTGGATCCGGAAAAGGAGGAAAATAGTGGTGCCACCTGTCCGTCGCCAAGCACTATCACCATACCGGTTGCTGATGAAGCCGACAACACAACTGTACAAACAATTTTAGACACGTCAAGAACATCGGGCAATCGATTCATAAGGCCTTGCATCGACGCGCTTTTCCGAAGTCTAGTCCGTCTCACCACCTCGAAAGAGAACTTGCAGCCATTAGTTCTGACAAACACCCTAACGACACTCTTTCGACCACTTCTATCCTATCCATCCAGCAACGCACAAACCCATTGGAGGCATTCTCTGTGCAGTGTACTAATGCATAAACGTCGTGAGGACTTTCTGACGCTGTTCGATTTTACCAAGGATGACAATAATGCAGTAAAATGTCACGAGCTAACAGCAGTCGCAGTTGGCTATGCCTGCCCAAATATTGACGGATGGGACACTTTCCTTGGCCTCGGAGACGATGAAGAGAATATTGTGTATTCAAAATCTGTTTTTGGAAATTTATGTCATATGATTGTCTACGAACTGGAATACGACGTGGGTGATAATCCAGAGCAAGAACTAAGTGTTGAACCCGAATTACACGCGAAAGTGACGTCCCGTCGACGAAATGCTGCGGCACAAGTGATTATGTCTTTAGCACTGCAAGTGCAACCGAGATGGGAAAAGCAGTTTGAGGCATTCGAACATAGCATACTCTCGCAACAAGCAGACACAGACACAGGTCCGCCACAGACTGATTTTAAAGTATCTTTTACAACCAATGACTCCGATATACCCTTGTCTGCCTTTGCAGGTTCCTTGGTACGGCAATCTCCTGTGTTTAAAACATTGCTCAGCGGCGACTACCTTGAATCTGTCGATCGTCCGATCCTTCTCGGGGATATCAGTCATCGTAACCTAAAACTACTTTTACACGTTATGAGCATGATCGGTGCAAAACGTGATGATGAACACATTGTTCCACAATCAACACAGTGGAACGACATTATCGATCTACTTCATTTGTCCGATAGATTTGCCTGTGCTGCGGTGTGGGCACTATGCGAACGTTGGATACTACGCAGTTTAAAAGGCCTTTCGTCTTATCGTTGTTTAGAGGGGTGCCTTTTACTCTACCGGCGGTGTCGGAGTGAAAGAGACCATGGTGGAGGAATAACATCGGTCTCGTGGCCGTTCCGCATCCTACTGCGTGAATGTTTGAAGACGCTCGTCAGAAACCTTCCCAGAGTATGCTCTACCACAGAATTCAGCAAGATGATTGCAGAACAGATCCCAGAGGAACTAGAAGCATTTTGCGACGGTATAGCGTTGCTACTACGGATGGATAAGGCCACAGCCGTTTGATCGCCACTGCAGACATGGACCGTGGCATTTCACGTCTTTTTTTTCGTATTTCTTTTTTTTTTATTGTTGTTGAGCGCATCGGATATGGCCAGGCAATAAACAGGAAAAATGCCTTCAATCCTCAGTTAAACAGAACTGGAATCGCCAACTTTGACAGTTTCAGTGGATCGGAGCCTCATAAAGGAGCTATCAGGATTCCGTATTTTCATCAAACTTCACTTTGTCCCGCAGACACGATGAGGGATCTCCTCCCGTATGTTGGCTCTAAGCGACGCTTTTACATTTTTTTCCACTGGAGATTCATACTTCACATCGTTGTCGTACATAATCCATTGATATCTACAGGTATCGATGACAGTCTTCAAACGATCTATTATCCTCCGATCACGCAGTTCCTTTCAAACTGAACTATTTCTTTTCATCGATTAAAGAGGGTTGAAACGATATCATTGCGGAAATAGTTTGTCAAACGGTTGGAGAAATTGGCGACCGAACATACGAAAAGATACCTCCCAAATGGCGCAAAGCTGCGTGTAAAATGCTATGTCCACAGGGTTGATCCCTTGGAACCTGAGTCTGACGACATCAAAAACCCCTGTTTTATACGAGAACCACACCCGCAATTTGTACATACTCGTGTTTTATCGATCCACCAAATGTTTAATAAAACAAATTCAATCCATGCCAACGCTAGCAAGGTATAATCTTACTCTGAGAAGAAGAATACTAGTACGCGACGTCGTACATTCCATGATGTGAAATAAAAAATCGGCGGCAGCTGCAACCACCCTCGTGGACGAGATCCAAGCATACCGATCAGAATTTTTTATTCATGATTTGTATGCGGTGATCTAGTTGGCCTTCTTGCGGAAAGAGCAACCTATACAAGAAAAAACGAATCGGTTAGAAAAGTCCAACAGACAAAGCGGCTACGCATATTACCTTCGGTCAGACGGGCACGGCCACCTGTGGGTTGGCACAGGACGGTACCACAGGAAGAGCACAAAACGACGGTCTGGGCATGGCTGAAGACGGTGCTAATGTTGAGGCAACCTGTCAAGGGAATATTAGCTCGTGTCATTTGTCATAGGCACCATCAAATTTACCAGGGCACTTGACATCCATGAAGTAAGAGTTTGGCGACTGCACCAAGCGCTTCAGCTTGTGGGAGCGTTTCTCGTGCTCAACGGAAGGATTGAGAAGATCAACTGCCAGCTACATAAAAATGAATGCATTCATTGAGTCTGTCACAATTACACAAAACCACACCCCACCCTTTGCAAGTCGTCATCCACCCACCCATCCATCTATCTATCCATTCATCCATCGATAATATCAATATACGAGTACTTACAGTCATTTTCGATGGACGTTTCTTGCGGGAAGAATGTGGCCGCGCTTGTTGGCATTGCACATGGAGCACACCTTCCGTCGGCCCTTGAAATGCAGATGCCTCAACATGCGTATCCCTTCCGATTCGTTACACAACAAATGCTGCAGCAAAGGGCTCTACTCCATGAGCATTCAATTAGGTAGTATCAAAGAAACTTAAGGGGCAGTTAACGGATGCACTGCTATACGATTTAATGGCCGGGATTCTGGACAAACTAGGTTAGTAACTCGCATAAAGCATGTCTTCGCCCTCTTGCCATTTGACCATAGTCTCTTCCATTCTATAAAGTTATTTAAGTCATAGTAAGTACTTTTGAGACATAAACGAAGTAAAATTTTGTTTTCGAATGACAACAGACATCATGTTTCTGAAATATATCACTCCACACTGACACAATTATTGCTTCATTCCGAGTCATCATTTACGAAGTACCATGTTTTTTCAAAGGAAAAAAAAAAACAACTATATTATTCCGTTCGACTTCGTTTGGCAGCTTAAATAGAATTAATTAGTCATAACCAACGATGAGCATAAAGTACTCACCAGATGACGTGGTTGCCTTCTTGGAACGTTTCTTTAAAGGTTCCTCAACCTTACCGACAGGGTGGCAAGTATCACAGTACCAATCGCCGCTCGGAATTTCCTTGAGAGGTGGAACTGCGCAGTAGGTGTGAATAGAAGCATCACATTTGTCGCATAAAAGAAGTTGGTCTTCGTTGTCTTCCTTATGACATTTTACGCACGAATCATCACCCTACAGAAATAGAAAGGCATTTATAACAGCACTATTTATGTTGATTTTACCTCAGGAAGGATTGGCCATTTTGGAAGATCTTGTACAAGCTCGTTGCCAGGTTTAACAATAAATAGCGTGTGGCCCATACCAGCCGAAACACTATACATAGTCTCGGTATAAAATGTGGCGTCAGCTTACAGTCCTCTGTGGCTTTACCTGATCGTTTCAATGCCCTCCAAAGGCTCAACACGTTGTGGTTTTGTGGCTGTTTTCACTGGCGAGTCTTCACCAAATCCGAGTTCACCATTTTGCACCTGACCCCAGGCAATTGTCGTTGGTTCGGTCTGTGTTAAAGCAAAAAGACTTTTGTTTCCTGCAGAAATCGCCGAAAGTTCCCAGCCATTGATATCGTAAAGATAGCGTGGAGTCTACAACACACCGGTGAGCTACATATGCTAAACCCTGTCTCAATATACCATCCAAGCCTGGCCAGCGCTACCATCGCCTGTTGTTTTCCATTTACCCCACAAAAGCAGCTGTCGACTACCATCGAGGGCTAAAGAACACGTTGAACCGCACGCAATGGCTGATGCTCTAGTAATATCTGCTGGTCCGGCAAAATGCGATATCACACGAGGAACGTATAAATCCTTCTGTTCACCATGTCCTAGGCGGCCATAACCTCCAAAGCCCCAGGAATAGACAAAACCTTCATCATCCAATGCAAGAGAGTGATTGGTACCGCATGCAATGGAGGTAACTTTTCTGTTCGCCAAAGCCTTCACGGGCACTATAAGTTATGTTAACTATCTACATCACCCAAAAACGCGATCTAATAAAGCCCTACATGGATAAGGCTGAGGTTGGGTGATCATTTTGCCCGAGCCTTTGATATATTGACCATCTGCGCCATTACCCAGCTAGAGATCATGATCAAAATCACAGCTTATCGACTTATCAGAGGAAGCTACCTGTCCAAATTCTTGGGATCCAAATGCAAACAATTTCCCCTGGTCTATAAAGGAGTATAAGAAAAACGGCAGATCTACTTATCCCGATGATTTACCATTACGCACAATAGAGAAGTCTGCACCGCAGGCTGCTTCTACAATTTTTTCCTTGCTGAGACTGGTAACAGTTTCAAAAAGGGCATGATCATTCAGGGAAGTCATTCCCAGTTGGCCGAGCTTATTGTCGCCTGCGGCGAGCACCTCACCTCGTTCTGCCAATAAATAACATTAATCAATTGATGGCCTGTTTCAATGACGCTTACCTGTCACCAGCAGTGTATGGTTCCTACCAACTGCAGCATGAATTATCTTCTTTCCGCCGAACCGGCTGTTGTTTTCTGACACGCTGTTGATCTTCACAGGATAATCTTGACAGTTCTTGTGACCAATGCCTAGTTGGCCACGTTCGTTTCGGCCAAATACCCATGCTTCTCCTTCATCGCTAATGATAACCGAATGACAAGCGTTTGGCCCTGTGATCACTTGCTTTACTCTAGTCAAACCCCCTAAGTCAGGGCCCATTTATGTACGGCTGCTGTAACACACACCTGACATCAACCAGTTCTCGAATGAGATGAGGTCCTAAAAGTATATGTCTAAATGGAATCCAAGAGTCATCAAATTATTTTATATGTAGGTCATTCACTTACTGCTCCATGTCCGGCGCCTGCTTATGCTTTTTGTTAATGACATCCCATGCTGTAGTTCCGCAAATAACGGCTTTTCCTAAAGCCGATCAGGCAGGCAAAGAACAAGTCAATTGGGAGACACACAATAGGTAGATAGACAGAGATCTTGCACTGATTATGCAAATGCAATGCGCCTTTTGTCCTTTATTTCGTGGGACAGATCCTGTGTAGAGTGAACATGGATGATAGAACCAAACCTACCCCAATTGCTATCGGATTGCTTTGCCTCCATTTAGATAATAGTTGGCTATCCTTCTTTTCGCTACCTAGAAACGATCTGAACTTGTTGGACAATAACGATGCGATCGCAGGCCGTGCTACTAAACCACTGTAGTGCTCGCGGCTTACAGAATTGATTTGCCCCCTTGTCTCACGTGAAGGACTGGATAAAATCTTGTAATCCCGCCTGGGGACAAAGACCGCTGCAGCGCCTACAAGAAGTTCTTGTCCATGGACTAAACGGTGAAGCCAAGTGAAAAAATACGTTGGGCCAATAGACATCGTACAAATCCTGGTTCCAGCATTTTGGCCTAAAAGGATAAACTCAGCCTAGATTTCACTGCGACAACTCCAAAATGGTCGATCTTTGCGGCATCTCCTTGCGATAGTTAAAAATACGCTACCTTTCAGCTGCCAAATACTCACATAATCGAGGATTGTTAGCTTGAAATAACTAATCCAGAAAACTGCAGAATTATAAGCCTCAACTTCCAATTATCTGAATTACCAGCGATCTCCTACATCATGCAAAGGCCTTGACGAATATTACGGGATCAAGTTTAAACTCACGTGCAAGGGTATTTTTATAATCTGAGTAGTACACTGTATTTGGAAATAGATATCACAACACCAACAGAAAAGATGTCGCAACACCAACAGAAACGATGTCGCAATACAAAATAAAAGAATCGCAAATGATGTCGCAGAATGCCGTCAAGACAAAGCAATAGAAGACACATAGACCAAGCAATATGTAAAAAATGAAAGCGGCAAAATGAGTATTCTCAATCATTCCTTATTGATGTACTTACGCAACGCTGTTGTCACCACGCTGTGGGTGCCGCCACCTCACACCATCATGGCATGGGCTTTGTACAAGAAGTTGAATAAAAAAAACGAATAAACGTAACTCAAAAGCATACATCTTGTTTCGTTATTTGGCCATAACATTGAAGTGCAATACAGGTGCAGGATAGTGCATCGCGTCCAAACGAGTTTTTGCATTGTTGATATGATTCGCAATTTCAATTGACACAGCAAGAGGTGCCATTATTTGTCATCGTCTTTCCATTCTTTCTTTTCTTCGGATGGATTATACGGCCCCCGCAGAAAGGACATGTCATCGATGTGCGGTTTTCGTTCGTAACAAGAACAATACTGCGTTGCATGCAAAGTCGTCTATGCCATTTGCCTC
>JNEV01001639.1:0-39938 GCA_000697495.1 Saksenaea oblongispora B3353
TACATAACCGTCTCTACCAGGGAAAAATCATCCTCTTTTTGTCAAGAATGGTAGATTTTAGGGACAGTGAATTTCAATCGTATGCTAACAGTCATAATCAATGGTAGGACTATCATGCATACAATGACGGAGTCAGCATCCGATTCCCTCACACAAGAATTATCAGGAGAACTACAAAGCACTAAGACCTATGTTCGACCTCAAGATAAGATTGTTTTGAGAGCTGCAGCTTTTGTAGAAGGGAAGGAAGTTACGGCTTATTTATCTCTTAAAACCCACGATGCAGTATCCGCTCACGTACCGGGTATTGAGGGTCTAATGGAGCTTAGCACGCAGATGGATCATCTTGACAGCCAAATCCATTGGCTTGTCACACCGATTAATACGCTATCCTATGGATCTCAGGGTGCTGATATATGCACTTCTCTCTCTCAATACTGGAATAAAGGTATCAATCGTAACGGCGAGCTAACCAACGAAAACCCATTCGACATACCTCGTCAACCATGTATCAGAGACCTACTTGGCCAAACACTTATAAAAGAAAACACCAGAGCGTTTATTGCAATGCAGCTACATCAAGATCTCCGTCATCATGTTGAAATTATCGCTGAAAGTTATTCCCACCTTGCAATGTTTGATACTACATATCTATTACGCCAATCTCACTTATTCAGCACATTATCCAGTCCTGCTGTGGTGGTGTTATATGTGTCATTTCTAAATGTAAGCTGAACTCTACTCGTAATTATGACTGAAATGGGTGTATTCTAGTTCTGCCTCCAGGACGAAATTGAAGTATCCCAGCAATTCGTGCATGACATTTCGTTAGCAGTGAAAGCTCCTAATGATATGGAAAAAGTTTTACACCGCTATGGTAGCTACTATGCTTCAAAGATAATCTTAGGTAATATTAATATGGACGAAGTTGAGTATACTAACTATAGGTTTAGGAGGGAGAATAACAATTAAGTGCGACGAAATTAAAGATGCTAATGAGCCATTGAACGAAATTCTTGCTAAAGTCGCCAAGGCGCTACAAAGCGGCGCAGACTACGAAGTAGTTGGTTAGTGATATTTACATATTAGTATGCTTGTACATACTCATCTATGCTTAGGTGGAAATCCTTCTTTGCTACGCGAGGCGCGTAACCTTCAACGATGGATTAACTCTGTCCCAGATAATCCGGTGATCATACAGCTGGCGAATATAGAACCACTAGCGGAGCTTCTTCCTGATGAGCTCAAAGATATGTCATTTTCGCTGCCATCAAATCCAAAAGAACCCCAGGTGCGTGTAAAACGAAAAATGTCATTTTCTCCGCCGCGTGAAATAAAAAAAGCATCACTTCCGCAGCGGCGTGCGATAGAAGATCACTATAGCAGTTCCTACAGAGCAGAATTTGTACCTTCCCAAGACTTTACACGCCACATTAGAAGCCATCGACATCGTTCTAACTCACGTGAACTCCGCTGTCAGCAATGCTACCAGTTATTTACACGAAGCGATGCACTACACCTTCATTACGCAAATGTCCATACAAAGACATCTAAGGAACAGTAACTTTTATGAAAACTCAATAACGTTAATCGCCCTTTCTCTCATATTGATATTTCCTCTATGATTTCTGGACACTTTTGTAAATAAAATCGACTGCGTATGAGTTTCATATTAGGCATCATGCATTCTTTTTTTATTTGTAACTAATTTTGGCAGGGAAAGAAGTTCAACAACGACACAAGCTAAAGGGAGGCTAATAACAACACAAAGGGAAATGGATGGGGTGGGGTAATTGGAGATTACATCAGAGAAAATAGAGTAAAGCAAGGTAGATCATTAATGGCAAATGGAGTAAATTCGAGACTATCAGAGGCGGTTGCGAATCAAGTCGGGGCCCAGCACTTCCACTTTGCGGGTCTCTTCAACATCCAATGACTTCAAAAGCAAGGTCAAAAGTTCGAAGACTCGCATCCAATTGTTCTTTTGAGCGAAATTTGTGAGTCTATGGGCGGTTCGAACTTGTTTGTACACAAATCTTCTGCGATTGTCCGACTAAATTTCTGACAGGACGAGGCATGTTCGAACTGACTGAATGGCGAAGATTTTTGTCTGCTGTAAAGTGTTGAAGCTGGAATTGGGGTAAGCATTAGCAATTCCTCGGAACATTGCCATCACGCTACTGGCCTGTTTCACAGTGTTATCCGTTGTCTCTGATATGCGTTCCTTGTGTTGTCCGCTCGATGCTTTCATTATTAGTTGCTCTTCGCCACCCCAGTTGTAATCCAATCCGTCAGCGTAACGGGGTTGGCTTTTCTGCCAAATATTGAATCCATTTCTGATAGTGCAGAGTGTCGGGTTTTGCATTCGCATCAGTCAAATGCTAAAAAATTAGTTTGGTTCCCAAATGCTTAAAAAATTGGTAGCACGGGCCGTACTCACCATGAGCGTTCGTAATCCTTGGAAAATGACGTCTCGATAGTCGGTGTGCAGTCGTTTGCAAAGTTTGTCAAGACAAACCTATCCATATTCCAAAGCTTAGTCTCTTTCGTTGTCATCCTCTCATCTCTACACTGCATCCAGAGCCACCGGGGTAGATCTTCCAAGCTCTGATCAAGGGCATCGAGGAGGAGTTTGTGCATGGGTGGTAATGTTTTGAGCACTTCCAAAGTCTATTGTTGAGGAACGGATATATTGATGGATACAATGGGTGCAGGCACATCAAGAACTTGTGGAAACTTTGGCAAGTTTGCTTCATACGAATACGATGTTGCTGAAAAAGTAATGATCTTTTTGTTGCTTGTTGATATTACAGGGCCTGACGTAGGATGGTATAATAGACAGATTATATCTACATGAAAACAGGGTGCAGACACACATGTACTCCTTTATGTAACGCGAGAGCGATAATCTTTAATTGTATGATGCACCTATAGACAGAGGAATAAAAAGATTTTGCTATGTATTTTATTGGTGGAGTAAAATAATGGATGTCTGATAAAACAAAGAACTGAAAAAATTTGTAAGGGTGACAGTATTCTCAGCAACTATATAAATAGAAGCTGTCCAGAAATCCTCGTATTCTCTTTCACAGTTTTTCTTTCACAGCTTTTCTTCTTAGCCTTTTTTTATGACCCTTTCACAGTCCCGGTGTTGGGTCAATAGCTGTTTTCAAGAAGTACAGTATATGTCTATTCAACGCAGATGGAACTAACGATTTGTGTAGCCTCAAGAACTTGCTTTTTTTCCAGTTTTTTTGCTTTAATTTTACGATAATAAGCTCTATCCGAGTTTGTAAGAGATGGGGGGATGGTAGGAAAATTGCGGTACCCCCATTGCGGTACCCCCTAGTCACATTGCGGTACCCGTAGTCACATTATAGAAAATAGTCCGGAAGTCCGGTAGTGCGGCAGGAAATAAAGGATTTATAGTCACATACTTCTCGTTCCTGACACAACCTCGAAGTTAAATCACTAGCTGAATCCTACAATGCAATTTGAACAAAGCATCTCCTCCATTCAATTCGAAAAGCGAACTTCTTTTCCTTCTTTTCCAAGTGGCGACTCTGCCTTTGAGGTTCCAGTACCTATGGATGGCAGTGGAAAATGTAATGTCAGTGTTGACATTGGTTGGTGTATGCGTCACCAGAACGGTTACGCTTCTGCTGGTGGCAGACTGGTTACTAAAGTGTGCATGGGTGCTGTACGTTGTGAAAATTTGGGATGTAGCCTTTATAATGTCGATATTCGTCCCAAATGCACGAGAAAACTCGTAGATGCCCAATGCGAAAAAGGATGTCACGAGTGTCAATGCAAACTGATCTACGTACCATGCAAGGCAAGGACCCATTTCTTCTTTCGGGATGGTATTTGCCGTGTGTATCCTGGAGATGGTGATAACGAAGCCGTTCACACTCATGGAGAATATCTGGCTAAACACCTGTCATTGGAAGGAAAACAAACCTTTGAAAAGCTTGTTTTAACGAATAAAGATGCAACACCGAAGGCGCTCGTTGTGGGTGTGAGCAAGAATAGCTCAGAGCACTTCCCTGTCCGTACCATCGATAATGGTATATTACAGAATTTGGACAGAACAGCCTACGAACGAAACCGTGTCCTAAAGCAACACGGCGTTTCCAAAGGGCTGGGTTCTACGTTGGAGGAGTTCAGAAAACTTCAATCTGACTACGATAACTATTTTACACATTGCAACCTTCTCAATAAGAAGACGGTGATTACCTTTCGATCGCCAGTAGTGCTGGAGCACGTAGACTTTAGCAAGCACCCATTAGTCACTGATGCGACATTCAGCGTTTTCGCGGGAGACTATCGCCTATGCACGTCAGTGATCTATTGTGAGAAGTTGCAAAGACATGTGGTTGCCTTCGCAGCAGTCCTTGATGGACTGACCACTGAGCATTTTGCCCAGTACTTCATGTCCATGTTCCTTAGCCTTGGAATCCGTTTCCACAATGAAGACGACTTCCTTGGTATTGCTATGGATTTCTCGACAGCTCAGTACGCCGGATTCATGAAGGCATATGAGCAACTGACGGGGCGCGATGATGCCGCAAAATACGTCAAAGGCTGCTACATGCACTATATGCAGTCAGTGCAACGTGTATCTACCATTTCTGCCTTTGTTGCAAAGGATCAGCAGGATACGTTTAAAAATATGGCGAAACAACTATATTTTGTATCAAAGCTAGAGGATTTTAAAAAAATATGTGCAACAATCGTCAGAAAGTTCCCCTCTACCGAATCTTGGGTAAAATGGTGGAACCGCAAGGAAGTCCTTGGGATGTTCTTCCCGTGTGCGGCTGTGATGAAGCCTGCTCTTTTAAATCACAGTACGCGTACATCAAACGCCATAGAATCGTTCCACAATAATCTGTATGGAATTATAAAGAAAAAGCAATCACTGACGACCAACTTGGAGAACGTCTTACGTTACATCAAGGACAACGAGGCGTCGCTGCAGCACTATGCAAAGGGAGGCGTGAATCGCTACAAACGAAACACGCACCCTAGCAATAAAACAAGTAAACGACGTAGCACAGAGGAGGAAGGTGGACCCAGAAAAAGAAAAAGAGCAGAAAAAAAGAGCCAGAAGTATGTGAACGATGGTCGAGCACCAGATACAATCCAAACTTTATTGGAAGCTGGTTCTTCGAAACAACCATCGAACCATACAAAATATCCCAAAAAAAATAGATATTCGAGCTGCAATAGGAGCGGTATGTATGAACGAGATATGTTAAGGCAGATATGATAGTATACGTTTCTAAACAACTCATTGTTAGAATCTCAAGAGAAGCTGGTTGATGCAAAGAAGGTAGCTCGCCCTGGTGTCGATACACTGGATGAGCTGCTGGAACAGCCATATTATCTTCCAGACGGTGAAACATTCGACATGTCCCTCAACCCAAATGCACACATGTCTTGTTATATCGACGCACCCGTCGAAACACTACTTTTTTCCCTGCTTCCCTCCTTAGGCCGTTCAGTCGAGGAATTCTTTGATGAAAGGAACTGTTTCGACAGAGTCTTAAAGGATGCATTTGTCGATTACAGCAGCAATGACAAGGATTTGAGGATTCGAGCTTCTGATAAGCTTAGACAGTTTGTGTGGAAGGAAACTGAATTTAAAGCTGAGATGAACGACGTCCAGCACTTCCTCGAAAGCTTCCTCGACAAAACATCCAGCACCTTCCAGTCATTGTTTGCAATCCAGCAATGCAAGCGGGTGTCGTGTAGATGCACGCCTTCCCTTGAAGAGGTGGAAAACATTACTTATGCAATTATGCAATATGTCAATCCGTACGATGTCAATGAAAGAAGTAGCAACAAAAAACTATCAGCACAGAAGTTCTCGGCATGGCTTGCAGATAAGATCCACAATAAGAAGCGTCGCAAATGCAATCGCTGCCATCAGAACTGCACAAAGTATGTCGACATTGTCAATACCCCACCTTTCCTTATTTTATGGGATCAGTCCAACAACTGCCTGCGGCCTGATAATATCAACTTTCCTTCACATTTTACACTCTATGACTCAACATATGCCCTTCACGCCAAAATATGCTCAACTGCCAAGACTGGCCAACATTTCTATGCCGATGCCATTATACCTATGACCAATCCTCCATTCCTTTCCCGTATTGACAACCTACACCACTACATACAGACATTACTTCACTCCAAGTCTGAACATGCATATGCTCTTGCAGAAGACAGTACAAACAATGTACTTTTATTTTATAAAAAGCTATGATACATCTGATAAATGAATTTTAAAAATTAAAATAGAACTGTACCTCGCTAGTTCATTTGTAATTAATAAGCTGTTATGTCCAAAAAGATGATTTTCTAAATATTTCACAGGTAGTGAAAAAAAATACCTGGTGTGCTAGCTATTTCATAGCGAAGAACTCAAACTATTTAAATGCCGCACTTTTGTCTTGTTTGCAACTTGTGGTATTCCATTTTAGTGTTCATAATACACTATAATACATACTTATAAAAAAAATACAATGCGTAGTACTCAATATAAAGAACCTGCCATGCTCTGATATATAAATAAACAAAAAAATATTTTTGAGTTGCTGGTCAGAAGTTTGCAACTGCATGCAAAAATGAAAAAAAAACCAGAGGTTAACCTTGGAAAATCGCACTTTTTAACTCACTTTTGAAAAAAAAATTTTTTCTAAAATAAAAAGCGGTAATAAGTAACTCAAAATGAGGACAACAAGAATATATCATCCTTCCTTCTTTCAGGTAAGTACATCTCGAGAAAAATGCCGAAGTATGATCTTTTAATGATGATTGGCCATTGAATATCGCCTATTTTCCATTTTGGGATTTAGCTCATCTGCTTAAAATGTCCCCCTACCACGCAATTGCGGTACCGCAATAAGCCACTTGCGACTTGTATAGTAAATACCGGACTATAACATCATATGCCGGCTCTGTGACTACTAGTACCGCAATGTGACTGGGGGGTACCGCAATGGGGGTACCGCAATTTTCTGTAGACTCGAGATTGAGTGGATTTGCCCTCGGGTAACCCCCCAAGGCTGAGTTCTTGATAGTGGCTTATTTACATCCTGCTCATGATAGGCGCAACACAAGTACCCCTCTTAGAACGTACACTCTACTTTCATAGAACTCTTTTGCACATCATTTCTAGGAATTATTTTTGCGCGTATATTGGTTGACTAAAGAACCTCAACAGGTTAAATTTCTTGTAAAATCCTGTACGCGTAGTTATCATGGCATAAATATGACTTAAGACGTTTTACTACGCTTTCAGGGTCATGTTTGCATTGATGTCTATTATGGATGATATTCATAAAGTGTAACTAAATCATCTCAGTAGAATCTCCCTCTCGGAGAAGCAATATAGATATGAGCAAGAGATGGGATCGATCACAAACAAAATGAACTCTTAGGAAAAACAAAGAAAAAATGGTTATGCCAACGGTTTCTCAATCACTTATAGGTAATCCATAATCCTGGAAGCTTTCTGAACTATTTCCTTCTATCCAAAATAATCTATCCATTATCTCCATCATATCAACAAGACACTTAATGTGGTATATGGTTATTTCTCACGATTCATTTCCGTTTCCAGCTATCCTATTGGCCAGGGCAATGTAATTTTCAAACAGCGTACTGTCATCCGCTGCCATATTGAGCCACTGTTGTTTTCCCAAAACGTTATCTTGTTTGTTGGCTTAAAGAACTGTGAGGATAAATGTTCTGCCTAGAAATAACAAAACATCATGGTTGTTTTTATTAGATCTTGTTATGGTAACAAAAGAAATGAATAAACATAAACAGGCCTCTTGAAATGGTCCATCTTCCCGTATTTTATTTGTTTTCTTTATTCAATGCCCCACAACCTTTTTGCCAACAATTTCTGGGTAACTTTATTAGTAGCATGTAGGCCTTGAAGCTTACCTCTTTTCAGGAAAGTAACAACTGCAATGGCATCGTATTGCTTGTCGATCGGATGCGGGATGCTAAGCTCTCCTGTGAGATGCTGAAACAGATGTATGAAGCAAGGTAAAAAGAAAAAAATTATATTAGCTAGAATTACAAGAGTTGCTGATGATGTGATAGAGTCGCTTTGGAAGAAGATTATGCCCGACGATTAACAAAGATTGCAGCTGTCGTACAGTTTCCTGACAGTGAAACGGGCCAGCTTGGAACCTCGCTACACAGCCTCCAGGAACAGTTCCGACAAATAGCCGAACATCACTTACAGATGTCCAATGATATCAAAAATAGACTGGCTAACCCTCTTGGAGAATTGTTGCATAAACAAAAAGGTTTACGGAAGCAAGTATGTATGCTACGCTGAATAAAGGTGACATTCATGCTTTGATTTATTTAGCTTCAAAGTGATATCCAAAAGTTATACAAATCTCGCCAATTGCAGGTAAGCATAATCGCATATTAATGTATTTATTCCAACTTTCCTTCCGTTAGACCTACTGTGTTCTTCGGGTAAGAATCTCGTTTTGGGGAATACATTACTTCTCTTAACGCTACTACAGGCTCGTGACCGATACAATGCAGAGTGCGCCAAGGCAAACGATCTCATCCAAAAAAGCCAGGTAAAAGAACGTCGATCTCAGTACATGCGGGCAAATTCGACGATCCAAGGCCTGTGTACGTATAAACATTAGCTTTCCTTTTCTGTTTAAAATATCTCATTGTTTGTACTAGATAATGCATATCAAGAAGCTTTAACGGAATTGGAAGCTGTTACCAAGGAATGGAATGAGCAGTGGCCTACCGTATGCGATGTAAGTGATTCTTTCATTCTTGGTGACATCTAACCATATGGCAGCAATTTGAATTACTTGACGAGGAGAGAATTTCTTCTATGAAAGACAATATGTTACAATACACAGACATCGTTGGAGACTGTTACAGCGCTGAAACACAGGTAAACATAGAATGCAAGATAAACAGGCTAATGATCGCCATTTTTCTTCAGTTGCTGAAAACAACAAAAGAAGCTGTTCAACGTATCGATGTGGTACAAGAGTTAAACGCATTTGTCAACAAGAAAGGTGGCAATCGCAGTATACCAAGTAATTACATGATAAGTGCTAGATATCTTAAATGATTATTTACGTTGTAGGTGTCGATGACTACATTAGTATCTACATTCAACAAGGTCATCACCACAAGCCCAGCAGTGGCGATGAGAGCCTAAGTCGGCCTTCAAGTGATCGTAGCGAAACTATCAATACGGGAACGAGAAAAGCAGAAATAAATGAAGTATCCGACACCACAGTAGTCAATGAATCAGAACCTGTTATGCAACCGTCGCCTAATGTTCAAGATGATCTGCCAACGGATGCACCGATAAAAGTTGAACTGATACAGGATGAGAAAAGTGCGCCAACTTTCACAGTAGCTCGTATGGAAATTTATGAATGGGATGATGACGACGAATCCACTTGTTCCGGCGAGTTGTCCTACACATCAGATACAATGAAATCAGAAGAAATCCAAACACAGGAATGGGATGAGGGTTTACAGAATAATGTCAACATGGACAGCCCAACCGAGATAAGTATAGCATCAGATCAAAAGGATGAAACGCCTACCTGTACAAGAACTCAACGTGGCGTGCAATCATCCGAAGTCGGCGATAACAAATTGGCTCGTAAAGTTGAAGTGTCTTCTCCATCTGTGAACAATATCTACGACAAACACCAGTATTCATTCGATCGTCATGAGAGCATAGAATCAAACAAAAAAGAAAACGTTTATTATTCACGTCCACAGTACGTAGCACAACTTGATATCGACAATGAGCAATCTATACCAATGGGAGAACCTGAGTTATCTCATCAGGACGAACCTGAAGGCATAACAGACCTTCCACCAGCAAAACCGGAGTCATATCAATTTAGTGAACCAGAATCAGGTGGATCCTCTGGAGTTCATGAAGAACTAGAGAATATGCTTCGTCAATTGGAAAATCAGAGTACACGTTCCTCTAAAAGTCCATTAGCAAGGTCTACACTTTCTGGCGGCCGCCAACGCATGACTGGACCTCCTGCAAGTAGTTTGTTTGACCGTGCGCAGACATCGTCCTCCACTTCAATAAAAAGTGTGGACTTTTTCGATCCATTTTCCACACTTGCGTCTTCAACAAGACAAGGATCAAGCATACGTCGCTCAAGTATAGGTAGCAAGAGCAAGTGGACAGCACGAGAAGCAAACATCGCAATGTCTAGGAGCCAGGGCGTTGTAGACGAACAGAGTGAGGTCGAGAGGACTACAACTCATGTTGTAAAATCACGACAATCAACTCAACCACGGTTTGTCGATTACGGTAAGCAACCGTATTATTCGGAAGTAAACTTACGAATACAATCTGTGCAGCTATGGCCTTGTTTGACTACAAGACGGATGATCCGGAGGAACTGTCTTTTCTAGAGGGTGACGTACTGAGGATCATAAGCAAACATGAGGATGGTTGGTGGATTGCCCAATCTGGAACTTCAGAAAGGAAACATACAGGACGTATTCCGTCCAATTACGTCTCACTTTTATCAAAGGCGTTTTAAAAGAATACCATATCCTTTGTATTAAAAAAAAAGAATTTTTTGTAATCAAATAGCCTGTTATATTCCACGCACTGGATGTTTTATATTTTTTTTAAAATAAAATATGGATTAAAGTTGGGTGCTTATCTCTTCCCATAGCTCCAAGAGCTACAAACGTCTACCGTGTCAGCCATTGTTCTTTAAGTATATGTACTATCAAAGACGAAGTTATCGTGAACTCTATGAATGGGTGAAACTTGAACACTTTACATCACTGTATTCTGTTGACACGTGGTCTATCATTGACGACATCAAAACTACCGTCAAGCACGGCTTTCCCAGGGTTTCGCTACAGCACCCTAAAGTCACATCCCGCAAATGTCGTCAATAAAATCAACCAATCTTACCTGACGTGTGCAAACTCAGGCCTTACTAAAGGCTAGGATGACGGCTCTCTAACCGTCGTATCACTCTAGGAGTGATTTTAAAATGGTCCTAACCAGTTGTTTGCGCCTGATTGCTTGAGGGTTGGTTGGTTGCCTTTGCTGTAGACTCCAATGAGTCTCTGCTCAGGTCTTTGAAGGCTGTATCATAAAATTAATCATTTGTATGTATAGAACAGCGGGTGCTTACCAAAAAGACACTGGTTAGGACCGACCAGCTGTGGAGATCCCCACCAACTATGGTTTCGCATCTTAGCAGGATAACCTCCACAGCGGTGTAAAAGAAATCTAAATAAATAGCTGTAGTTACTTGTTCCTTGACATAAAAAAAAAGAGTTGCATTCTTTTCAAGCTGTCGTTGGATGCACGATCCTTGCATAATGATCGCTGCATGAAGAGAAAGCCCTGCGTCGCTCGAAAAGGAAAGAACACAATTTCGTGCCACATGAAAGAGAGTAAAGTGCTCTATCTGCGGAAGTTAGTTATGGCTGATTATGAACATAAAAACCTTACCAAGCTTGACATTATGTACTTTTTTCTTTATCTTTGAATACGCTGTATCAGAAAATGATGTGGAGAATTGCTGAACACTTACCGATAAAACATAAGAAGTGACGATGAATGGAATAAAAAGAAATTCTTTTAACACGTCACGGTCCTGATCCGTTCATATCTTTACTGTCGCTGCTGTCATACACAGTATGTACATAAATCGTACTCGTTATTGGACCAATTTCTTTATTGCAGTCTTGAAAGTACGGGATTGCGGTGCGCCAACTATTGACTTCACACTTGGGGTGTGGCGTGTGTCTAAGGGTGCGCGTAGCAAATCCCAAAATTTTACGCGACAGATTTGCTGACGTAACGGTACCTGCGGGGGCGGAATTTTTTTTTTTTTCTTGATGTTGCTGGGGAGGGAAGCTTTTCCATACACCTAATGTTCTCGGCAGCTCTGAAAGGCATTGGAGCCTTGACGACTTGTACAGCTCGAGGTAATGAGAGAAATACAATTGTCATTGAGACTAGTGTCTAACATTCAAGTAGCTGTTTCCTCGTCGTTGGCCGTTCCAAACAAGCGTAAGCTCGAAACGAGAGAATACACAAAGGGGAAGCTGTACAATAACTGACTACCAAGTATTGTAGATTTTGCACGCGGTGTGCAAACGGCTGCGGCAGCTGTCGATGCGGCGACAAAGGATTCCCTGTCAAAATTGCGTGATCAGCTTCGATACTACGCGATCGCCGAGATCGCCGGCCGACCATTCTTGATTACAAAAAATGATAAAGTTGTTGTGAATCGTCTACGAGATGTTAAGGTTGGCGACGTCCTCCGACTTGACCGGGTGCGTGAATTGGGCAGCAAGGACTACACAATCAAGGGAGCACCTTACGTGAATGAGGCATTTTACGACATCAACGCCACTGTCATTGAGCAAACAAAGAGTAAACTTATTCGAATCGTGAAGAAGAAGAGAAGAAAGAACTATAAGCGAACGATTGAACATAAGCAGACACACACCGTATTGCGAATTTCCAAAGTCGATGTCAACAAGCTGGACTAGATATAATAAAAATGCAACAATAGATTTCATACAGGGCATACGCTAAGGCTGCGTAGATATTGCCTGATTTCAGACAACATCTCTGAAGGTTATTAAGTGTTTGTAAGTCCAGGCACTCTACGATTGTAATATGTTCGTGTGTATGTGCTAGCATGGGTGTACTGTACTAGAGAGAAAGAAACACGGGCCAAGTTTCAGTTTACCTCATTTGCAGCACATTGGAGACAAAATTGGAAAACTGGACAGGCATTACCTGTTTTTTTCCTATTCATTTATGATACCCATTAATGCATTTCCGTGGTTGGCTGAACGTTTTGCGTGAGATGCATATCATTTCTACGTTCGCTCTAAATGGACTTTGCGTTGGAAAGTAACACTTTTTGCGTCAAATTAAAGTAGGCCTAGATAGCATGGGTTTGCGCATTGGGCTGCCTCATTGCTCCACCTAGGAAAAAAACCGAAACCATACTTAAAAGAGAAGACCGTTCCTTTTTTTCAAAAGCATCCCGGTAAGGATGTCGATCTATCCGTAAGCAAGCAAGACAACAGGTTCATGTCTATTGGTTAACTTGCATGACCCTTGTCACAAACCGTCCTGGCTGTGTGCGCAATTTTTGTTCGCCACGTTAGTCAATGCCACCATACTGAACTTTACTCGTCTTTTGTAACATATACCTAGATGTTGTATCGTTTCAAGTCCTCTGCAGCGTAATCTGACCGCTGACTATCGTTGCCAGGATCCTTCCTCCACGTCGCCCCCACCCGGCTAGGTGCGGATGGACTTCCACACTTGTGAGGAATTATCTCTTAAGTAAATTGGCAGCCAAGTAATATTCCATTTGCTAACCATGAACAGATTTTTATGCTGCTCAAATAATTCCATGCCTACGGACGGCAGATTGATGCAGTAAAATATGACCTTGCTGCCAATCCATGTACTAATGACCACAAATCCAATTCTTCATTTGCACAAAATTTGTCCTCTCCATAGACGTGAAGTTTGTTGTAGAGTAGTGTAAAAAACTATTCAATAAACAGCAATTGTGATTGCTAAAGGTTTGCACAGATTCGGAAGTGTGTGCAACATGGATTGTCTGGAAGCACTGCCGCTTCTTCGGAGTTACAATGGCAAAGTTTATCAGCTGCTGCCTTGCTCATCCTTTCATTCATTCTTTCCTATTGTCATTTTATTTTTTTGTTTGTCACAACCATGACAAATATAGTGTCAAAACCTATCTCTTCGCTCCATTTGTTTCAATTTATTCAGGCCTTTCTGAATGCTCCAGCAGTGACACGCGCCAAGAACATTATCTTCATTCTGGTCTTGTATCATTACTGGTGCAAATTCTATTCGCAAGTTGTCGTAGCAGGACCTCTTCGAACGGCGATAGAGTTTAAGGATTACGTGCGAAAGGTAATGACAGACAGACATTGATGCTGCCATGGTGTTAAGCAGCATGCTGAGATTCCTGTGACTAGGTGTTTTTTAAGCAGCTCCGTCGTCTCCCTGCTGTGCAAGCCAAAATCGACAAAGAGCTTAACGAAACGTTGGAAAAGATGGAGCATTCAATTACTTCAAGAGAAGGCAACGTTGTTCATAACTATCAACTGCCTGAGCATGGACTCAGCGACGAGCAGATATTGGAGAACCTCCGCGGGTAATGCAGCTATTTTCCTGGTCAACTGAGCTCCCATTCACGTTTATTTCTAGATTTCAGAATATGAAAGCTCAAGATTGGCAAGGAGGCAAAGTATCCGGCACAATCTATCACGGAGGAGAGGACTTGACCAATTTACTTGCTGAAGCCTACCGGCTATTTGCAGTATCCAATCCTCTTCATCCAGAAGTGTTCCCCGGTGTACGCCGTATGGAAGCAGAAAGTGTGACCATGGTTCTCAATATGTACAATGCACCTGAGTCTGGTTGTGGCGTGATGACGAGCGGCGGTACGGAAAGTATTGTCATGGCATGCAAAGCCTATCGCGACATGTACAAGGATTTGAGAGGAATCCACTACCCTGAGATGTATGGATCCTTTATCCCATCATGTTCACCATTAACAAGAACTGTTTAGTATTGTACCGCAAACTGTGCATGCTGCCTTTATGAAGGCAGCCGGCTATTTTAACATCAAGTTGATTATTGTGCCTGTGGATCCCGTCACATACAAAGTGGATGTTGACCGGGTAGCAAAAGCAATTACGCGAAACACAGTGATGGTGAGACTTTTTTTAAAGAAAATCATGTTGTGTCCGATTTTCCTTTGTTTAGACGCATTATTCTTTCTAGATTGCCGGCTCTGCCGTCAACTTCCCTCATGGTATCGCTGATGACATTGTGGCGCTTGGAAAATTGGCGAAGAAACACAAAATCGGTTTGCACGTAGACTGTTGTTTGGGAAGTTTTATTATGCCGTTCCTCGAAAAAGCAGGTTTCCCAACCACGCCATTTGACTTCCGTGTGGAAGGTGTCACTTCCATCTCGTGTGACACGCACAAGGTACATTGTTTTTTAATGACAGTATGAAAATCTCACTTGATGTCGCAGTACGGCTTTGCTGCAAAAGGTTCATCTATTGTGATGTACCGGGATAAGACGATTCGCAAGTATCAGTACTTCCTTTGTGCAGACTGGAGTGGTGGTATCTATGCATCGCCAAGCGTAGCAGGATCAAGGTAAAACAGATCACAAAACAACATGTATAGGAGAACTGAGCATTTTATAGGCCTGGTGCATTAATTGCCGGCTGCTGGGCTGCTTTGATGAAGCTTGGTCAGGATGGTTACCTGGATTCGTGTAAGAAAATCGTTGGTGCCCGACAAACTATCCAGAAAGGGTAAGTATGGTTTCACGCTTGGATGAAAATCCTAACTTTATTTTAGCATCGAATCCATTCCTCAACTTCATATTAAAGGCGATCCCCTTGCCAGCGTGGTGGCGTTTGGTGCAAATGAGTCACTAAATATCTATGATGTGGGAGATAAGCTGTCTGAACGCGGATGGAACTTAAGCGCACTGCAGAATCCTGCTGCTCTGCACATCTCAGTGACATTACCATGGGTCCAGAGCGCAGATGACTTTGTCCGAGATTTGAAAGAGGTTGTTGCGGGGCTGATAGCCGACCCCGATAGCGGCAATGGCAGTACTGCTGCCATTTATGGAACAGCTGCCAGCATTCCTGACAAGGCGATTATTGAGGACGTAGCAGCGGGATTTATTGATCTTCTCTATAAAGCATAAAACGTACAAATTCTGATATTATCCGTTTAATCACTCATTAAAAGAGAACGAGGTTCCTTTATTTCAGAACAATGAGATCAAGAACGACGATAAACAGTGCGAGCGTCAGCTTGGTTCGTAGGGAAAACTACAACAGCAGGATGAGACTTGTTTCTGTCATCGTGAATACTTACCTAGCATATCACAAACGTTGACATGAGGTGGCCTTGATGCTACAAAAGTCACCAGCTCCGCTGAAATGGTGAAGATTTCCCGTTAGCAAATAACACGCGATTCTTCGGTACATTTTTTTTTTTACCTATATCCTGTCCCACCAAAGGCTGCATTCCCTTGTATACATCGTCAGCCTTCTGTTTGTCTCCACCAAATCGGATGGTTGAAAATTCGGTATTCACCATGCCTGGACAAATTTGGCTCACACGAATCGGGGTATCAACTAATTCGTAGAGAAGAGCCTTGGTGATTGCATCAACAGCAAATTTGGATGCTACAAAGGATGTCAAACCAGGAACGGCCACCTTTAATATAACATACCACAATAGATGCTTCCATTGCCATAGCTTTGTTTGCCTGTAAAGGCCGTTTAAGATCTGCTGAAGTCATCTCCTCCTGTTTACCTGCAACGGAGCCAAGATTGATGATATGCCCGGCTTGACGCGCTTTCATGTAAGGTATAAGCGATTGAGTCAAAAACACAAGACCTTTGACGTTGGTGTCGAACATGGTGTCGAACGCTTCTTCTGTCACTTTTTCCAAGGGATCCATGCCAATGACAAGTCCCGCGTTGTTAACTAGGACATCCACGTCTTTTGTGGGCAGGTCGGTGACGAATTTGTCAATATTCTTTTTTTCTCGAATATCCAATGGAACTGTATGAACCTGGATACCAGCATGCTTTTGAAGCAACTCTTGCTTAAGAGACTCCAGTCGCTCAAGCCGGCGTGCGGCAAGGATCTGGGGAAAGCTCCCGTGAGAAAAACCATTTCACTGAGCATGTCTCTTGTTTCTTTACCAAGTTCGATCCTTCGTTGGCAAACTCCCTAGCACAAGCTTCACCGATACCAGCGGATGCGCCGGTACTTCAGACAGATGCATAAGACGTGAATATAGGCCCTTGCTGTTGCTTGGCAGGTAAGCGCACGCCTCAACTTACATAAGCACATTTTTCCCTTCGAGTCGTCTGGATGCATAAGAACGCTTTGAAAGTAAATTGTATGCGGCGCGTGTATTGCGTAATAAAAGCGCTGTTCGCAACATGATAGTGTGGGAAAGAAAGAGACTGTTTGTGCTCTCGATTCCTCGCTATTCTTCTGTCGGACATATAGGCGGTGTTTCAATAAACGGCAACAGTTTGTTGTGGCATTCTGCTGAAATGGGTATGCTACAGACTACCGTTCAATAACCACTATGATATGGATGATGTGACATGCAAATGTGTTTACATTAAAGAGGACGAGCTTGCGTCAAACCTTGTTTAGAGAACAAGTTGGATCTATCTACCTACGTGAATGGACGGCGGCAATCCATATGGGCAGATACATAGTTTTCGTTGCCTTGCAGAAATGCGCATCACTGTTAGATATCAAGCTCAATCAGCATCGGAACTTCAACGCATGCTGTCTATCTAGTTACTGGTGAAGCTGGAAGCGTTTACTCCGGGAGACAACGATCTTTACTCCCGGCACAATTCTGAAACACCATACGCTATAACACAATTGTCCAAGACTGAAATTATAGTCAGTGGATGCAATAACAAATGCTTTGTGTTTTTTTATGTATGAATCGCATCAATAAATGCTTTTTTCCCTGCATACGCGATGGCGATAGTAAAGCAACGGCAGGCCAATGAAGCTTTGTTGTTTTTTTTTAAAACTTGAAACGATGCACTTTATCGTACATACACAAAGATGATTTCCATGCATTTTTTTGTTACGACATATTCATACAAGGCTTTGCGTTTAGCTCGTAAATCAGAGAGTTACACCCTCGCGTGACGAAGCAAGTGTCGGAGCATCAATATATATCATCCATGTGAAAACATAGCGTTTGTCAGCTTAATTCTTTGATACCCCACACATTCTTGTTTCTTCTCCTTTTATCACCATGCGCGAAGATCTTATTAAATCAGCGGTGTCATTTCTATCGGATCCCAAGGTGCAGTCCGCACCATTAACAAAGAAGGTGTCGTTCTTGGAGTCGAAAGGAATGACTTCTGAAGAAATCGAGGAAGCCATGGCACGGGCCAACGGTAAATCGACTGCCCCCGCCTCCACAGCAGCTACAACGTCTGTCGTGCCTGCTGGAGGTGCCGTTGTCTCTGCACCACCACCGCATGTTCCGCCAAGGCCTGCTTATGATTGGCGTGATATCTTTATTGCCGCTGTGTTGGCTGGTGGTGTAGGCTATGGTGTATGGACGTTGGCAAAGCGACTTTTTGGCCCTTGGTTCCAAGTTCCGACCCAAAAAGAGTTGGAAGAAGACAAAGAAAAACTAGATGCTCAGTTCCAAGCAGGTAGGGTTTGTGGAAGAGAAAAGTGACGTGTAGACTGAACTCTGACAGTGGAGGACTCGCTCAAGGAGATCAAAGAGCAGACGACCGAGGCATTGTCAACTGTGTCTTCGCAATCCAAGAAGGTGGATGATTCATTAACAAGTTTGGAGGCTGTCTTGAAGGATTTAAAGCAAGGCGATGCCGTGAGAGATGAGGAGTTTAAGAATGTGAAGGGAGATATCGAAGCATTGAAGGACCTTGTGCCCAAGGTAAATGACGACGAGCCAAAGCGAGACATTTCACCTTCTTACATGCTACTTCCTATAGATGCTTGACCGCAATAGAGACGCTCAGGGAGCTGTTTTGAACGATCTTCAAAATGAAATTAAATCGTTAAAATCCTTGATGTTCAGCCGCCGTGCTGCTAACCCAGGATCAACATTGCTTGAGCAGGGATCAAGCGCTGCTGCCACACCGGGAACGTCAGCAAGCTCCGATGCACCGACAGGCATGTCACCCCGCCTGTCGGCCGCTTTCAATACCAGTAGCCGCCCAGGTATCCCAGCATGGCAAATTGCAGCAAGCAAATCGACAACAAACGAGAAGCCTGCAGAGACGTCTGAAGAGAATAATGCCGCATCCAGCAGCAGTACCACTGCGCAAGTACAAGCAAACTGATAATTGTTCCTACGAATAAAAAAAAAATCTGTATACACACAATGGTTTTGGAGAGGCCCACCTTCCTTCATGTGGCTTTGCCACTCAAAAAAGTGTGTGTCAAAACTGCGTGAATTTTTTGTTTGTTCTTCTTCCAACTTACGATGGTCAGGTAGGTCCTTTCATTTCGTTTATTTCGGGCAAAACAAGGGCCATGATCTGATCGATCCACGATCTAGCTTTCAGTGCGATGGATGTGGCGATATTGTCAAAAAGCCCAAACTCATGCAACATCGACAGCGATGCCATGCCACCTTCACTTGCATCGATTGCTCCACTACCTTCCAGGGCACCGCTTTTCAGTCCCATACTTCGTGCATTTCCGAAGCAGAAAAGTACCAAAAATCGCTATTCAAGAACAACAAGGTAAACGTCATTGTTACGCCATGTCTTTCCTCAGGGGAAGCTAACACCATGAAAATAGAAGCAAAACAAGGCAAATAACAATAAGAATGGAACACAGCCTGCACAACCAAACAATAACGCAAAACCAGCTGTCAGCGCACCTGTATCGCTTGTGAGTGAATTAAAGCAGAAAGCAAAGGAAAAGGAAACGGTTGAGGTGCCTGTGGAGACCAAGTCAGATAAAAAGCGCAAGAAGAACGAGGAGAAGTCATCTGATAAGAGCAACAAAAAGGCACGACTGTCAGAGTGGAATGAAAGTGACTTGGATAGCGATGAGAAATGGAGTATGGAGCTGGCTCTGCGACATGTCTTGAAGAAAGAGGTAATGAGAGACTTTGCCAGTTGGAAAAAGGAGCTGACTGTTTGGTTCAGAAAAAATCATTGTCATTCAAGGACGCTCGCAAGAAAACGTTGAAGCTGATCCAGTCGCATGCCAAATTTGAGAAGTCGAAGGATGCTGAGAAAAAGCTCAAGAACTTGTTTGATGAAACCGTGGAAATCCGTCTCGAAGCAGACGCGATTGTTTTGAACAAAGTTGCGGCATAAATACCACATAGATATTTACATGTAAAAAGATTGACTGGCATAATACAAAAAAACTGTTACCATTAGAAATAATGTCGGTGGTTGCTTCTACGCCATGTATCACGGGATGTCGAGACAGCACTTCTGTTTTGTTCCTAGTAATGGCTCTTTTTTTTGTTTGCTGCTTCGATGATTTACTCGGGGAGTTTTGTATGTAAGAGAAACAAGTTGAATGGAGAAACAATGGTTAGCTGAAATAGCGGTACTTACGCTGTAACCGGGTTTATTCTCTTACTAAACAAATACGTTAATAACAATAAAAAATTGCTTGCATTTAAATAGATGAACTTGCGTTCATTTTCTTCTTTTTATTTTTTCTTCAATCAAACATAATGAAAACAAGCTTGTGCATTTTAATTGCAATAACTGTTTTTGTTGAAGCATTGACAACCCCAACACACATCATTAAATTTAAGGACTCCGTTGGCGGAAGTACTGAAGGTAAAATGGATCCATTATGTGTAGTGCGTGTTCTCAATTACAATTCTTTTCAGCACGGTCGCTTATTTTGAAGCAACACAGAGCCTATGTTTTAGCGAACCATCAGAAATTCACGTCAAAGAGCCACAAGGAGCTCTCTAAAGAAGAGCTTACGGTTTGGGCTGATAGTTTGAGTAAGCAATTATCGTTGGAATCAATCACAGTGGACGACGACTTTTTGGCGGTCGCGGGCGTATTTGGCGATGCCAATTTTGTGAAATACTTGCACACGAAACAAGATATCGACTATGTCGAACAAAATCAAATGTATCGCGCAGCATTTATTATCCCACAGCAGGAGCAAGAAAAGACGGCCCAACCTGTGAAAGGCCCTGCTGCTAACTGGGGATTGGCCAGAATAACGCAGCGACAAAGACAAGCATACGATCAGTACTATTTCGATCGAAGTGCAGGGTAAGTACAGATCACGGAACATTACCATGTTTATTCGCGACGGCTGGCACATAGAACAGGTGTCCATGTCTACGTTCTGGATTCGGGTGTATATACAGGCCACCATGATTTTGAAGATCGTGCATCCCTTTTGACTAACTTGGTCAACGAAGAAGACGGCCATGATTTAAACGGCCATGGTAAGTTGTTTGACGCGTAAAGATATGGCTCAAGAATTTCAAAAAGGAACCCATGTAGCAGGGAAGATTGCTGGCAAAACCTATGGTGTTGCTAAAAATGCAACTATACATTCTGTCAAGGTGCTTGATCAAGAGGGGATGGGGAACACGCTTACAATTATCAAAGGTGAGATCCGAAAATTACACATGCTTTACTGATTTATGTGTTTGGTTTGGGGAATAGGCATCAAAGAAGTTTTAAAAGTGGCAGAGCCAGGGAAATCTTTGATCAACCTTTCCATCAGCGGATCCAAATCAAGAGTGCTGAATGAAATACTTGACAAAACAGTGAAGGAGTACAAAATTCCAGTTTTTGTTTCTGCGGGAAATAATGGTGGTATGGATGCTTGCTACCTGTCACCCTCATCCAACGCCAACGTGTTTACGGTCGGTGCTTCGGACATGGACGACAATATCACCTATTATTCCAATGTCGGAAGTTGTGTGCAGATTTATGCTCCCGGACATCGCATCACGAGCCCTTGGATCGGTCAAGAGGATGTAATCAAAGCGATGGACGGCACTAGGTATGCTTCACAACAATTCCATGCGTTCACTGTATTCACTTGTTCTATGATAGCATGTCTAACCCTCACGTTTCCGGTATTGCTGCTGCATTGATGACCAACCAGAATTTTGATAAACCCGAGGATCTTTATACAACACTAACTAGTATGGCTACAAAGAATGTTCTTGCGTTCAATGATGCAAAGCATATTAGCACTATCAATAATCTACTAGCATACCATGATCTTGGACAAAATTCTTGAAATATTAAAAATCAACTTTCTTGTTTTCACACGGTTTTGCCCAGCAGGCGGTCACGCAAACCCTTATGCTACCCCACACTCTCATAGTCATCACAGGAGCCAATCGCGGATTTGGCCGCGCCATTGCAACGACGTTGGCAAGCCAAGTCAAGCACAGGACTAGTTTGGTGTTGATAGGTCGGCAGCATCTCGAGTTAGAAGTCGTCGCAAAAGAAATACAACGCGACAATGTCCTAGCCCATGTCCTTTCCGATATATCTTTGGACAATGCTGCCAACACCCGCACGACTACTATTGAAAAGCTGAAGCTGCTGGTCAATGTAAACATAGACAACATACCTTGACATTGCCTGTAACTCTACTTTCTTTCTTAGACCATCAATGACCAGTCGCCTGGTCCGTTGACAAAGGCTATTCTTATCAACAATGCAGGCAGTACGGGTGACCTTTCCAAGCAGGTGCTGAATTATGAAGCAGAAGAAATTCAACAGTATGTGGACGTTAATATTACGTCGTACATCACCTTGGTGTAAGTAGTAGTCGTCGCGCTTATCTGGCTCAACGATACACAAATGACTAATTCTTATTATTATTTTCGCTCCATTTTAGATCAGGCTTTATCCGTCTTTTTCGGTCCAAGGATGAGGGTTCAGAGGACTCACGACCATTTCCACCTGATCTGATCATTGTCAATATCTCATCGTTGTTGGCCGTCCAAGCGTTCCCTAACTGGGGCTTATATGCCACTGGAAAATCTGCACGGGACATGCTGCTCCGCGTGGTGGCGGAGGAGGAGGTAAATAGATACTCTATGCCTGTAACCTGTTTTTCTTAAAAAAAAAAACCTGTCCATTAGAAATCTGTGCGTACATTGTCTTACGCGCCAGGGCCTTTGGATAACGAAATGCAAAAGAATGTGCGCGAAACATTAGGTGATGAAAAACAAAGGCAACTGTATACAGACATGGCAGTCAAGGTATGCAAATTAGAGCACGATGAAGTCGTCTCATTTCGCTTTTTGTAATTACTAGGGAAATCTTGTTACCATGGAAGCATCGGCTGCTAAACTGGCAGATTTATTGTGGAAGGATACATTTGAATCAGGCGCACATATTGATTTCTTCGATATTTAAACAGTGCTACTGTATACCAATTGTAAATCCAGCGGCTAATAAAGTAAAAAATCAATGCAGGAAAAAAAATAAGGAAAAGGGGGTAGGTTAAGAAAGCAAATGAGAAAAGCGAGGGAAGAAGGAGGTGTTCTCAAGCACTAAAGAGGCATTGAATCCTCCGTGTATTGTCCTTTTTTTTTTTTTGTTGTTGTTGTTGTTTGATCCATGACGACCCCCACACCAAGTGCTGTATTATTGCATAGATTGCATACGGACGAAAACGAATTGCGGGTGCTGGTCGTGGTCCTGTCACTAGCAGGTGGTGTGGTGTTATCATGTCTTCTTGGCGTGGGTATCTATTTTTACTGGGGTTGCAACAGACAGCTCCAGCTGCAAAAACAACCACAAGATGAGGAACGGCCAACGTGCATTCCGTATTTTCAAGGAAACCCATCACTTCCATCAATCACTGCTCAGGGCTGTCCTTTGGTTGCGGCGGACGGGTTAGCTCCAAGACCATCTGCACCATCTGCTAAAGAACTACATATGCCGGATAACACCACTTGTTCAGAATCTCACGCCTACGACGAACGTTTTTGCGTTGATTTACCTCCCCCTGCTTATACCGCGTAGTGGGAGTGGAGCCATTTGTTATTGCCTATCTTTTCAAGTCCATTTTCTAATCATTCCATAAGACACCCTTCCTCTTGATTTCGCAGCCAATTCAACTGTATATAAAGAAAAAAGAAAACGTCGTTTATGTAACAAGTAAAAGATTGGCGATAGTCTATTCTCCACTTCCACCAATTTTGAACATACGTCCAAGAGATGAGCGTAAGGAATAGGAGGATCCCAAAGTCTTTGGTCTCGACATCCTCTTATACTGATCCTAAATGGGTATAAGTAAAGCGAATGACATGGGGTTTTCAGGTAATGTACCAAGTACACGATCTGTGGCTTGTTGAAGGCACCACGTCGCTTTCGTCTGATATATTCAATGGCATCCAAAGGCTGCATCCCCATTTCGACCAGAGCGATGGCAACCAGGACAGGAGCGCGGCCGAGACCGGCTACACAGTGAACGGCAATAGTCGGTCGATTGGGATGCAGTGATGACTCAGCCTTTGTTTTCTCTATCAAATCCAGCCAAGCTCGAGTGACCGGAGGGGGTGGCTATCAAATAGAAAAGACTAAACTTTCCCCACTTTTTTCTTATCTTTCTCATCTTACTTACCACGCCACCATCTTTGAAAGGAAGATCCAGTACTTCGATATTATACTCCAACAATCGATTCGCACTGTAAGTTGGTTGACAACATCTAACAACAGTGGTTACGTTTAGATGAATAAACTCCTCCAGATAGAAGCCCAGAGTAGACTCTGTCGGGCAGTCGAGGATCAAGAAGCGAATAGATGCATCGGGAGGTTCAATCACCGACAGCATACGGCCCAGAGGAGATGCCGTGCGTGGGACAGAGTGTCGTTCCGGAAGATTAACCATGAGATGTTACAGGTTGAAATAGAGAAAGCAAGAAAAAACGAAAAACAAAAGTGGAAAGTGAGAATGGGGATGTGTGATGGAGTGTGTTGTGTCTCGACAAAATATTATATAGAGAATAATTTATGCGGTGAGGATGAGCAGCACTCGATGGTAAATCTGAACAATTTTGTTGCCACTGTGGAGGATTTGATCTGGCTTAGGACCAAATAGACGTCTCATAAGAAGAAGAAGGAGAAAAAGTCGAAAGAAAAGAGAAGAAAATGATGGGAGTTTTTCTAAACTTTTCTGCATTGGGTTGTTGCGCCACTTAAAATCCAATCAGCAAAGATTTTCCACTCAGATTCAGACGAATTTCCATGTATTTTTAGACATCTAGGATACCATTACCCCCAGGTCTGCATTACACATTTAATTTATTGCATTGCTTGGTACCAATTGTTACATGGTGTATATTTACAGAATGAGCAAGAAGATCAAGGCAGAACTTATGATAACCTATTACGTATTTCATTTCAAAAGCAGGACCAGCTTCCGTCTCTTTTTCTTCTTCCTAATGTGGTCTATCTTTCCGCTTGATCATGGGTCAGCTTTCTTGATAAAAATAAACGTTGTCATTTGAACTTCGGTTATACCTCTCTCTGATGAGCAAACGCCTCTTTTTCTTTCGAAAGCGGTTACATGATCATGCATTGGCCTATCATGTACAGCAGACCATCGAGACGCTTTCGGGTCGTTGCGCTTTCTCTCTATTTCATTGTCCGAATTGGGAAATCGTCCTGTACTCGTTGATTTCAGTGGGTGATGGGCCTTATCTTCCGATTCTCCATGCAGTGGGCATGCGTAAGTTGTATTGATAGAAAAGTTCGGGATTTTGGCATAAAGTCGCCTTGCATAGTCACTATCGTGTGGTCCGCAGCAAACGTATGAGTCATGAATACTCATATTAAACTCACCACAGAAACTTCGGTGGCACTTTATTAATGACTACGCTTTGATGAAATTCTAAAAGTAGTGACACTGCTTGTTTCAATGCATGTTCCCAAAGCTTTGCTGTTTCGGAAGAATCTGGTAGGACGTACATACGACATTCAAAGTTGGGACATGGTACGGTATCTTCACCCGCGGCTTCGTCAAACTGCAGGGCCAGCCCTAGAGATCCGACATCGACTTGGCGTTCGTCATCATCTGTTGACGGATGAAAGACACTATTTAGAGCATGCAAAGAAATCACGTACAGCGGTGGGCGAGTCTAATGTTATCTTATTAGTGCGTATTTGAATTCCCTCTCTCTTTTTTTTTCTTTCTTTCTCTTTCTCTTTGCCTACTTCTTTATACTCAAAGTCAAAGAGCTTCAATTGTGTTACAGAAAGTACTGCCCAAAATCGCTGCCATTGCTACAGAGATTGTTATATACTATAGAATATTTCATTCGTCTTATGCTTACCGGTATGACTGTACCTCGGATATATGCAGTTATGTAATCTGCATATAGACATCTGTTCTCTAGCCAAGTTTGCGCCCGAGTACTGACATAGACACCCCACATGACAAGTACTTGAATCGTCTGTTCCTGGTTGGTCAATGTACAGCGACGGAGTTGCTTTTCGACAGGATTCAAGGTGATGTTAAACGTGTCTTGTCCAATACATTGTTCCGACTGCTGTCGACCAAGGATTCCAAACATTGAGTGTGGCTGTGAGTAGACCTTGAGAATAGCTGTGCTGGGCCCTTGCACATCACTACGTAATAATGGGCAGTTTTTAGATCGCGAACGAAAAAAGGAAAGGTACTTACAATAGAAACGTTTCATCTATGTCCGCTTGGATACTGGTTTTACCGCAACGTTTACTTGCGCAATAACTTCCCCAAGAAAGCTCATTATCCACCTGGATGGAACAAGAAAACGAACATGCTAATAACAATAAGAGGTAAGTGATGCGCGGTTGAAAAATAAACACCGACTTTTCGAAGTATTCTGACCAACGACCTGTAACACTAAGATAAATCAGTTAGATTCAAGGACGCTCTTTTCTGTTAAAAGGTGGCAAGTGACCTCGGAGATAGAACATAGCTCTCGCGTTGGTGGATCGAACGGATGGACTAGTTTGCATGTGAACATGAAACACGTCTCGGAATCCCTTTCCCTTTCTAGCCGTACCGTGCAGAATTATATGACTGAGGTTTTCGAAATACAATTGAACCTTCCATACTTTGAGGGCGACGGTATGTCTCGACTGTATCTTTGATCCAATGAGTTTTCTCATCTGGCAACTGGTCCAATGTGTCATATGGGCCGTTGTAATGTAAAATTGGCTCAATCTGCTGATACTGACGTTTTTTGGCCATCGCCATCATAGAGGAGGGCGTGATGCGTGCATTCTGCCACCTTTTCGAGGGTATTTGGCGCAAAATTCCCCTAATGGATGCGGAAGAACCTGATTTGGTAGTAGTAACTCTATCTAAAAACAGACTCGAGGACTTGGAGGTGGATGGGCTTGGTAGCAAAGGGTTCTTAAGTGGGGGATAGTATGTCATGTAAGGAACTAAAACAAGAAAAGGATCGGGATAATTTTGAAAATTCATTGATCGGAGGAATATATTTTTAAGGGTCGGATAGCGCAAACCGGACAAAACTAGTAAGCATTCCATGTACAAGGTAAAGTTTTGTAAACACATTGTGAGAAAGTCACTACGAAAAATCTCATCAGGCATGCCAATCAATGCCGGACATTCAAATTGACCTGCCCGGAATATTCAAAGGCCGACACTACTGTCGCTAGGGGAACAGTATCAAAACTTCCGGCAAGCAGTGCAGATATTGCTCTCTCTTTTTGAACCGGTAGTCATGGTATGAATCATCCTTTTTGTTTTTTTCTCTCGCTTTAGTGATCGATGGATGAACGAACGATAGAGATGGATGGATCGTGTGGGAGAGAGATAAAAAAAAATTGAAATGGAATGAAGCGATGCTGAGGACGAAGCCATGACCAACCCGTTTTCTTTTTTTTTCAATAGCCTTCCCAAAAATCCTTCAGAACCAAGGTCAAGCTTGGCAAGGCCCAGAAGCAGAACCGTCCTTTGCCCCACTGGTTTCGTTTGAAGTCGGACACCAAGATCCGGTAAGCGCATGACTATTTAAAACATATGATCTAAACAAGTTACTTTTGGATATTAGCTGGAACGCTAAGCGTCGCAACTGGCGTCACACCAAGTTGAACATCTAAGAACTTGACAACAACTACGTGGATGGCTATTTTCCGGATACACCGAGAACGTTGAATGAATAATAAACAACCGCGTGTTAAAGTTTTTTCTCTTTCTCTTTTTTTTTTCTTTCTTTCTATTTCCTTTACTTTTCTTTTATCACCGTGAGTATGATCAGCAACCGGTTGAACGATGGAACGAACGGCAAGCATAAATTAGGAAAAAAGAATGTTAATGGCTCATCCTTTGGATTATCCGAAAAGTGCTACCAACGTTTCGCAAAAAAGGGAATTTTTTTTACGATCATGTCAAGTGTCAAATGAAATTGGCTGTGCTACCGATGACAACCAAGGTCAACGTTAAAAAAAGCCGAACGATTCCATCAGATAAATTGCAGTATACGATTTTAGCTTTCTTTTCTCTTCCTTCCCTTTTTCTCTTTCTTAAAAAAAAAGGGGGGAATGGATACGGTGTCGAACGAGGTTCTTGCAACCATCACATCTTATTTGTCGTTGCGGGATCTTGTTCGTTTGAGTTCGACATGTAGAATTCTGCATCGTCGAATATTTGGAACGCCAACTATTTGGACTCCTCGAGTACTTTTCAGTGAAAGTATCACTGATACTGCTGTGGCAAACCTAGTTCCTAAAGTACCTAGATCATACTATGCTATTACAGATTTACGACTGAACAACCTTGAGTTATCCACACACTCCATTTTCTTAATACTAAATCAATTTGGACATTGTGTGAAGACCCTGGAGTTAACAGCAAGTACAACGCAACTAACTCAACTCTGCATACATTTCGAGGCGTTCGCTTTTCACCTTGCACAGCGACAGGCATCCAACCGTATTCCCCTGTCTTTTGCGGAATTTTCGTACGACCATATTCAACTTGTCGCTCAAGCGCAACAAGCTGTGGCACCTGTTCGCTCTGACTACTACCCCCGTCCTCACTATGCTGACGAAGTCAACTATGCCAACGTCCTCGCGTCTGTCCATCTACCGCCGACCTTGGACGACCCACCCTTTGAGCAGCTTCAGCAATTTCGTATTCAGTCTACTATCTCAGCCGTATCTGGAATTTTGGATCGACTTCACTACCTTTTTAGGTACCTTTCTCAAAACCAATTCTACCTGTCTAAAAGCGAAGGATCTGAAATCGTTTGTGTGGCAAAAACTGATACGTTCTGGAACAACGAAAAAGCATCACAAGAACGACGTTGCACAGAATCACATCCATCCGCTCCGACGCCGACACATCCGTCTGGATTGGCAAGAAGCGAAACCCCTCCTGGCTACCCTGCACAAAAAATTAAAAACGCCCTGCATCGGTTTCCACAACCGATCGTCCGTGTCATGCGCTATCGACCTTCTCCAAAACGGCGGCTCCTCACAGAAACCACGGCTCCACCCGGGCGCCGTGTCAAACTCAAATACTCTATTTAGTGCTCCCAGTTTATGCACCCTTCTTTTTTTTTTTTTTTTTTGTTTTTTTTAAATACCCTTTACGCCTCCCTTTTTATTTCTTACTCTCTTACGTGGTCTAGTGCAACACGCATGCTATGCCTTCCTCCCTTTTTTTTATGCATTTTCTAAAAACAAAGCGGTTCCACAATTCTCTATGGTAAAAGAATAACAACGTACTTACTGGTTTTGTTTTCGTTTCTTTGGGATATACTCATAGAGACGAGTATAAGAGAAGGACGTATTTAGATTGGTCGAGGTGACACCGAAAATCACTAAAGGGGGGAAAAAGAGGGGTGGAGTGAAAAAAAAAAAGGATAGAAAGCGTTAAAGTCATCCATGCAATTTTTGGTAATCTTTTAGAAGACTTTTGCCTGATGACAAGTAACTTAGATACCAATTTATTATCCGCTCTATTTCTAAACAACACTTAAGTTGATCTACCTTGACTTTTATTTCATTAAGTAAAGCCTGTCAAAACAAAGAGACGATATAAATAAAGTTAGTGATACAGAGAATGCCCGTGACCTTAAGTGTTACCCTCGTGTAGGTAAAGTTTGTAGCCTTTAAAAAGCACAGCTCGCCAATGTTGCGTAAGAATGTGGCGATTTCAACGCGTGATTCTCTAAGTTCCCATTGGACCTAAAACCAACACTTCATGGTAGGAATTACTGTTATTCTGGTTTTGACGCACGGATAACCTGAATCCCGTACTACGTATTCTGTATAAATATCATTAAATGATCGACCAACCCTTCTTCTCCTTCTCTTTCTTTTGCTTTGCTTTAAAAAGTCCATTATTGATTAAGCAATCATGTCACTCGCGATTAAACCATTAAATTTACAAGGTGGTCAATGGTAAGTTTTTTTTTCTCTTAACCTCATACGGTTAATAACTTTTCTAAACCTAAGCTCTTGGTGTGGAAAATATGGCCACAAACGACCGACCTGTCCACTTTTGAAGTAAATTTCCACTACTATCACAACAACAACAACAACAAAACCACCTTTTTTTTACGCTCAACAATTACTACCATTCATGCATGAAGACCATTTATTAAGCAGACAATTCGACAATTACATATTTTACGCACATATACATTCGTCCACACGCAATGACAATGTCCCCGACAATTACCTTTCTTTTGAAACAATTACGACTCGACCTGCAGAAAAAAAAATTTAAGCGTTGTTGGCAAAAAGATCAAGTATTATTTTTTATCTATCTGGTGTCTTGTATTTCTTCTCTTCTGTTTTTCACTATTGAATTGTACATACGCATTTAAAAATCATGCCCTATAGTCTTCTTTTTCCCCACAAAAAACCTAACATGCTTTATGATTCTTTTTTATTATTATTCTTACTTTTAAAAGCTTCTATCAGGTCTCAACTGCAATTTAAAAAGATAAATAAAATAAATGAAAGTGCTTTCCGCTAAAACTGTAAATTTGGCTTCGAACGATGAATCTTTTACAAATGCGGAATTCTAAAATGTAGAAAGGTCTGAGCGCGGATAAGATCCTGAATTGGTCGAAAGCGTGACAAAAACTAAACATTTCCACATACAACTTCACTATATACTCACGTACAAAAAAAACTTAAACTATGCAGTTGAAACTACATAAGATATTCAACTGCTTGTAGATATTCACATACATCTGCGGTTATTAATTATATCTCTACTACTCCCCCCTTTTTTCCCCTTGTTAACATGAACGGTGAGAACATTTGGAAACTGGGGAAGAAAAAAAAACCTTTTAAGTATGTGAGTCTGGACCTTTGGTCAATTATGTAGTAATGGAGATTTAGGTATTATCTTTTGTTTATTGTCGTCCCATAGGGCGTTTTCGGGCGATCTTCCGTCCACAGCAGTTTCCGTGAATTCGTCATACGGGAAAGGCTCACAAGTCAGTGCCCTTTTTTTTTCTATATTTTGCTGGAAATCCGATTAATCGGTTTTTAGCGTACAACTAGCTTGCTGCGAACGAGCAATTTGTAGTACGATGTCTCGTATTTACTTTGGTTCCACATGGTTATTGCATGTGCGTTCCACATAGTAGGGTAAAGGAAACTTACGTTTTCTGTACTGTGTTTACGCCTGTTCTTTATCGTACATCTTTGCGGGCGGTACCGATAGAAAACTTATTTTAGTCTTCACGTTTCTATTTTCATCCCTGCGGGTTAAATAGCTGCATCTACTATAACTAAAGTATCTCGAACAACCAACGAATGTGCATGAATAATCTGTGTACTTT
The DNA here is from genome assembly GCA_000697495.1 of Saksenaea oblongispora B3353. Taxonomy (NCBI): domain Eukaryota; kingdom Fungi; phylum Mucoromycota; class Mucoromycetes; order Mucorales; family Saksenaeaceae; genus Saksenaea; species Saksenaea oblongispora. Next base: position 31,439 of record JNEV01001639.1, read on the forward strand.
TACACTGTACACACCTCATTTTCAAATACGTGTGCGTTAACGAATTGATTGACTCCCTTTTTGTTTTAAAAAGAACATAAGGCTTAAACAATCGGACAAAGACCAAGCGGACATTGAAATATGCTCTAAACATTCTTTCCCAGTTCACCCGCCTCCACTTGCCTAACGACACTGCAATGACTGCACTTGACATGGGAAACCGACCATCACGGAAGCGACGGCATCTTCCGACCGATCTCAATGAGCTTTCCTTGGGAACAAAATCAAGCACAAGTCGAGAACGACGATTGCCATTTTTTAAATCATCGTCCGAAACATCATCCACGTTATTCGGGTCCTTGTCTGGTCTCCGTCGACGTGCACCAACACGCAGAGAGGATAATAAAGGTCCTTTAACAAGTAATATGAACGACACCAGTCATTGGTATGCTAAGAAGAATCATTCGACACGCTGGATTTTCTGGGTTTGCTGTCTACTATGGATCCTGTTCCTATCCTACCGTGTCGCCGCCACCTTCTGGAAAGCGGACTACGGTCAACTCAGCATAGTTCACTTCTTGAATTCTTGGTTTCGGTAAACTTCTATCCCCGGCTATCCTACGTTGTACATAGACCTTTTCATGCTAGAAATGCCATGGCGATCATAACACGCCTTCTGTTCCCACCACACTTTACTGTAACAGTGGCTATAAAAAACTACATGCATCTACTACAAATGCGGTGGGAAACCTTACTGTTATTGTAAGTAACATATGATTACAAAGAATCATTTACCTGTGAAAAAGTCAGATCAAAGTTCCGAAGCTTTTTAGCTGCAAAACTTGGGTGAGTAAGCTAACAGGCGCATTAACCCTATCGGGTTGGAACTTTACGACTTAAAAACGGTAAATCAAATATGGCAAAGACACCTAGAACAGGTTTTCAGATGTGTGACCTTACCGCCCTACATCCTATCTCATGGCAAATCAATGCCTAATAACGTTCAGTATCGACTGACCTTTCACCATCTGGTTTTATGCATGTGCATCAAAAATCCTATTTGCAGCTCCAGACCCAGGAGCTATGAACTGCTTTCGAACATAGAATTAAAAGCCAGCATTTGTTTGCATGAACAAAACCAATAAAATACTCCTTACCCTATGACCATTGCGATTCTAGATGATTGACATCGGTGCGCGATGCAAGACAGATTTGACATTTTGGCAACTAGCTGCTTGCACAACATAAACAAAACAAAACGCCTTGACAGGTTACAAAGACACCCATGCTCTGAATGTCTGTGACATTTGCCTATCCATTTGAACGTATCACGCAACATCGATATGAAACTTTCCCATGAGCAGTTATTTGTATATTACTTTTTGCTTGTCGGTTCACCTCCTGTTGCCATTAATTGTGTTGACATACACATTATTTTACACATAAACTACTACTGCCTCAAACCTTACTTCGCCGTTTTATCTTTTCCATAAGTTGATTTCATCGAAACATGAAAAACAACTTTGATGGAAATTAGAACGGTAAAACCACCAAAAGAGGAGATGAAACGTTAACTTTTTTTTCTGCGATGCATTCACAGCTAGTATCTTGATCAAACAAGCCATATAAGGCCATCCATGCCCCATGTCTATCCTTAATCACGCATTGACCGAAGAATACCAAGTCTGGTGTTGGTGTCTGGGGCCTGTGTCCCTGGCCATATCAGATGATTAGCCGGAGGATGTTCGCACTGGCTATTTGGACAGCAGATAGACAAAATCTCCAACTTATACGATAGAACAACGATTTTATCATTCATAGAAGGATTCACCTAAATGCTCTCGGAAATTCGGTCTACAGTATTGCTGCATATACGTTACGCTGTGTAGCTGACTACAGCAAAAATGAATTGTAACTCCCCAATTGACAACATTACTGGACTTCGCACGGTTACAGTGAGCATGCTGCATAATACACTATTAGACTTTGTGGTTGTTCTCAGAGACTCGCATACTACTTAACTATAGCGATATCAGGGAACGCTTCTACATACCAATTGTATTTGAACACCGTGCACTGTGGCAGTACCGTCAAATATGGTAGGAATATGAGTCGAAAAATAATGAATTGGTGTGGATTCTATGATAGGAACCTTTCCTCGACTGAGAGATGAAGAAATCCGTACAAAAGTACTTCTATCAGCTGGATTTTTAGGGACATATCAATAGAACAATCTAATGTGTAATCAAGGTTATCTGCTGGTCTATATCTGCAACGTCTGTTTCACTCCGATACTTTAAAGGTATTTGATAAAATTAAGTGCTGATGGTTACCCCTCAAGATCGCTTTCAATCACTAACAGGCACTATAACTGTCTAGCACCTTCCATGTGGTTACATTTGTCTGACGTTCTCCAGTTGATAGAACCCATCTAGCATGTATCCAGCCTTTATGTCAGATAAAGTAAAATCGGAGATAATTATATGTACTGTGAGCCTAGCCATAGGCGCCATTATAATATTTTTGACCCTGGTACCTCAAGTACCAGCATGGGAAAATGTACAATTGGAACCTGATTCACTCACCGGTTGCATGAAACTGTCCAAAAAAGCCTTCCCATTTTCCGTGAGATGGGTTTGCATTTCGTTTTGGTTTGTTTGTTTGGACGCCTCTATGGTACATGATTGCGCCAAGGATTTGTGATTCCAGGCTAAAGGATTATTTTTCTGGTATCACTAAGAAAAACTGATGGTCAATGTCCTATTCTAAATTACACATTTTCCCAGTGACAAAAAGTGTATGGACTTTAGCATAGATGTTTCCATCTCTGATTTTAATCATCAGACCTTGAATTTTCCTTACTGCTATTTCCGTCAATTCTAAGATTAAAGAATAGCGCAAGGCTGCGAGGCCTGTTTGGGGTGGGTCACAGCTGCAACGTATGATTGTTGCGTATCGAATAGATAAGCATTCAAGATAGAAATGATAATTACCCGAAGAGGATCTTGTCCTCTCTCTCTGTGTGTCTCATCAACTTCCAATTACATCTGAATTTCATCCATGTAGGTGTTGTACATCTTGTAACTTTTCTGCAGTAGACCTAGGAATATATTAGACTAGTGATCACACTGAAACCTTTCTACGTCAATGAGCACCTACATGACATCCTATTTTCACATGATATTCCGGCACAAGTATAATAGAACCATTTGTGACTATGGTTATGCATGTATTCACCTCTGCTTTTTTCATGCGAGACAATTAGAGGAGAAGTTAGACTACAACTCTAGCGATTTACTTATCGTCAATACCTGGTCCAGCCATTGCTTGCGATTGGATTTAGGGAAAAACACCATATGGAAAACAGGAGAAAGTGTTACATAAAAGGGATGATTCCATCCGTTGAAAAAAGTTGCGCTAATCATCCATATGGTAAAGTTACTGTGATCGTCACACAATTTGTTTGTTCTTCATACCTGAAATGGATGGCAAAGATATGTAAGCACAAAACAGCTTGACGTGTCATCACTGGGACGTATTTTGCTGACCATTTAAAATAATCGGGATACGAACACTCATTCTAGCGCACTGTGGTTTAAAATATGTGTTTCTAGTGTGAGCCTATGAACGTTGCGCCGTTTTGGTATGTTCATTCCAATAAGTTTGAAAAAAGGAGAGAGAAAACGAGAGGATACAGAGGACAAGGAGCAGCTGATGGATGGATAAACGGGAAGAGGGTAATCTGGCACATAAAAGCAAATACACACAATTCTCCAAAAAAAAAAAAAAAGGACAACGGCGTCTGACAGCTCTTTGCAACTCTAAGAAAGCAGAAGCAAGATTACCTTGTATTTTTTACAGTGTCGAAACATTTGATACTGCTACTGGGACATGATCAATCCTCCACAGGATCTCCTTGATCAGGTACCCAAAATATATAAACTCACAAATACACTCCCCCCGAAAAAGTCACCGGACAAATTTTAATTTTTTAATTTCAGAATAAAAGATCTTCAAAAGTTTGATCATCACTAGATCATGCAAAACTGCAAAGAAACTATCAACAAAACGAGCATAGATATAGGAGATATTGAAGAATATATTTATGATTTCATTATGAATATTCATTAGTAGCTTGTAAGTCCACTTCTGGCTTTAATAGTAGCCTCAGTGCCCCTAACGGAAGAGAGGTACAACTTTCATATTGACCTTTACAACAAGTTTCAAGTGTTATCGGACAACGTACCTTCAGACAAGGTAGTGGCGACGGAGAATAGCTACGATGAACAGCTGTTGCAGATGCCAAAAGCACACACCATCCGTGCGACACAATTGGATGAATGGTCCATGAAGAATTGGCTCAGCGCACTACGTGAACAAAGAAAGGTAGCTAGCTCATTGATTGTATTGACAATGTTAACCGTTTAATAGTCAAAACGTAAAGATGTACTTGAAGCAGAGGAGCTGCTTGCAAATAATTCATTGAAAACAGCGCAAACGCCAGAGCAAGTAGCACATTGCCAGAAGGTACGTTTCTTTCTTTGGATTTAGGGAATACTGAAACGTATGGTAGATTGCCCGTCAAAGCCGTAAGACGCTCCGGTCGTTTTACCATTCTCCTCGTGCACGAAAAGAAAGGCGCACTCAAGAACTAGAAAATCAGCGTATCTATGATCGAGTTGCAGCGAAGGAAAGAAAGTTTATCCAAGGGGCGTCGAGAGAAAAGAAATGCGTTCCTGTCATGTGTATAGGCAATCAGGGAACATGTGTTGGAAGTCGAATCAAAGGGCATAGTAAACGAGGAGGTACCAAATTACGACAGCGACATCGGCGATACGCAACTGTAAGCATGACCAACGAGTACCGCAGCTCGCAAACATGTGCCTTCTGCTTTAACCCTGTTATTCGACCAAAGTCGACGAAGATGGTTAATGGACAAAGGAAATCCGTTACTGTCGGTGGTTCATCTACATGTATGAATACTGCCTGCCCCCTTTACCAAATGGGACATGCTACGCAAAACCGGGACGCTCTTGCTGCGTTATGTATTGCACTAGCTGGGGTATCGAGGCTTATTTCTGGCAAAACGTTGCCACCATTCGACAACTCAGCCGCTTCAAAGCTGACTACTTTTTTTACCCCAGACACCCGTCAAGGGTAAATAATATATGGTTCAGGAGTTTAAAGCTAACTGTGTATGTGTGTGTGTGTGTGTGTCTAGATGCTCTGGTGGCTGCCTTCGAACTGAAGGAATTACCTCTCAGTAACTGTAAGTTGTGCTTCAGAGACAATACCAGCACTAACGAAAACCCGGTGACTTTTTTAGTGGGAGTGTATATTAATAATCGACAATTTTTGGCTTAACTTTGAAACTCTAAGGCGAGATGAAAAATAAATTTTATGTAAAACTAGTTTACAATACAGTTCTTTTCACAATGTTTATGGATTAGAATTGGCGCTTGTCTAAGAAAAAATAAGCTGGTGCTCAGGAATATGGTTGTTTTTTGGCTGGGCAAAGCGAAATTGAAAAAATGGTCTCTAACTTAGCCGGCGAAATAAAATGTTTATAGTCCGTCTTGCCCTTTTCTGATCATTGTTCGGTGTTACCGTTGTAACTATGCCTCATCAAATTACTAACAGGAAAGCCGCTTTAAATTACAATGCGATCAGAAGGTGCATCTTGCACTATTTCAACGAGCTACAAGAGAAGTTCATTCTTGGGGCAGTACAGAAGTTCTGCTCTGAGAGACAACCCTAAAGTATACTTTTCTGTTTGATCCGTACCACAAAATGCCATTATGGATGTAACTGGATAAATGGTCCTTTTGGCTGTTTGGTTTCTGAAGAAGGTTGATCCCGGCCGGTAGTTAGCTTCGATAGAAGTTGGCTGGCGCATTATCATTAGACTTTATGATTCCTACCAGGATTTCGTCTATACAGGACTTTCCCGATCAATTTTGGGATACCGTGTGTCTGTGGGACAGAAACATGTTTAACTGGTTTTCTTTTCATTGAATTGGCCTGCACAAGGTACAGGTCTTCGGTTCCATGGGGATGGTAGTTTCGGACCTGAAGCCGCAAAATTATTTTACTGAAAAGCTCCCAGAAAGGTCTCGAGGTTGCTGCCGGTTTCCAAAATGACCGTACATACTTCTTGCAACTCCCATTTGACAAAGGAGTAGAATCGAGTCGAATAGAATACAGAATATTATTCGTATAAATACTTCGCTTGCTTTTGGACAATAAACATAATCGAACGCTCGCACTTTCTTCTTTTATTTCCTTATTTCTTCACGATTATTATATTCCAGTTTGATTGGGTACCTGATCCAAACAGTAGCTGTGAATCGACTATTACGAAAACGACAGCAGGTTCCCAAAATACCAAAACAACATCTCGTACGACATTTGTGTAACCATCAAAAACAGGGATCAAAACGAAAGCCCTACGGGGGGGTCGAACCCCCAACCTTGAGATTAAGAGTCTCACGCTCTGCCGATTGAGCTAGCAAGGCTTCTTGCTTAACACTCCTGCTACCACTTTTATAATGAAATGAAATATTGAAAAATAAAAAAAATTTTTAATATTTTTACTTAATTTTTTATTTTTAAAAAAAAATAAAAGATAATAATAAAAATTATTATTAGTATCATTTATACTACTACTGCTATGATTTTTATTATTACTACTATACTTTCTACCACTACTGCTATGATTTCTACTACTGCTACTATGATTTTTACTACTGCTACTATGATTTTTACTACTGCTACTATGATTTTTACTACCGCCACTATGATTTTTACTACCGCTGCTATGATTTTTACTACCGCCACTATGATTTTTACTACCGCCGCTATGATTTTTACTACCGCTACTATGATTTTTAATACCGCCGCTATGATTTTTATTACCGCTGCTATGATTTTTACTACTGCCACTATGATTTTTATTACCGCTGCTATGATTTTTATTACCGCTGCTATGATTTTTATTACCGCTTCTATGATTTTTACTACTGCCACTATGATTTTTATTACCGCTGCTATAGTTTTTACTACTGCCGCTATAATTTTTACTACTGCCACTATGATTTGTTATTACTGCTGCTATGATTTTTATTACTTGTCATATTTGATATTTCTAAAGAACCACCTGCTGATTGAGCTAGCAAGGCGCTTATATTTTTTGTGTTTTTGCTATATTATTTAATGCAATAAAAATGCAGTCTAGAAAAAATACTATTATTGAAAGGAACGTTATTAAAAAATAGCATTATTAAAATAAAAGTCATATCAAAGTAAAAGTAATGTTAAAGCAAAAGTAATGTCAAAGCGAAAGTAATTGTCGTATTTGACATATAATCACTATGCCGTTATTTATATACATATAGTCAACACCCTTTTCTTTTACAATAAGCAATCATGCGGTCTCATGCTATCGTATCCTATAATAGAACTGTATTGTGTCAATCATAAGCACTGCTGTCGTGTAACCAAGACGTTGTCAAGAACCCTCACAGCTAGTCTTTAATATAACTCCGTATAAGGGCTCACAGATCTACATACTTCCTGTATATTGCCGATCTCCCTGGTCCACAATACAAAGACATTCAGACAACAGGATACATGCATAAATCGATTATTATCATAGTATAAAAGACAAAATCTATCTTTCGAAATAAAATCATCTAAGAGTCTCAAAGTATCTTTCGGACTGTTATCTCTTTTTGTTCTTTTCAAATATCACAGTAATGTCAAAGCGAAAGTAATGTCAAAGAGAAAGTAATGTCAAAGTAAAAGTAATGTCAAAGAGAAAGTAATGTCAAAATAAAAGTAATGTCAAAATAAAAGTAATATCGAAGTGAAAGTAATGTCGAAGTGAAAGTAATGTCGAAGTGAAAGTAATGTCGAAGTGAAAGTAATGTCGAAGTGAAAGTAATGTCGAAGTGAAAGTAATGTCAAAACAAAAGTAATGTCGAAGTGAAAGTAGTATCAAAGTAAAATTAATGTCGAAGCAAAGGTAATGTCGAAGCAAGAGTAATGTCTGTGTTATAGGGATATGATAGTGTTATAAAACAGACAAGGTGAAATCCTTTGAGACTGAATCAAGGATGTTTATTATTATTGATATCCCTAAGGTACACTCCCCCTACAAAAATGACCGACAGGTTTCCATTTTTGGACACAGCAGAAAACACATCTTGAAACTACTCTGCTCAAAACTCTCCAGCATCCTAATAAAATTACTTGGAAAATCGAGGATAGACGAGAAACAAGCTGTAGATTTTTTATATTTTTTAAAAAGTGGTGCATCAATATCGGGTATGTCCTCCCTTGGCTTCAATAACAGCCTGTATTCTTCGAGGCATACTTTCAACAAGATGCTCCAACTCTTCTATGCTAATTTTCTCCCATTCTTCTCTCAGTACTGCGATGAGCTGTGTAGGGTTATGTATGTGATGCCTTCGATCAGCGATACGCTTCTCTAGAGCATCCCATACATGCTCAATTGGGTTTA
>JNEV01001640.1:0-47104 GCA_000697495.1 Saksenaea oblongispora B3353
AAAACTTTATTATTTAACTTTTGATAATGACCGTGAGCGCGTCGCTAACTAAGCATGTCCGCTCTAGCCCGATCTCGGAGGAAAAGAATGAAAAAAAACCCTTTAGCGTAAAGGGAAAAAGGCAAAGGCGGGAGGAATGGGATCTATAGTATTAGGGCAGAGAAATGAAGGTTAGAGGATCTGTTCGGGGGGCGGGACTTGGGGAAGAGAGAGAAGGAGAGGGAAAGATGAGAAGATGAGAAAAAGAAAAGAGAGAGAAAAGAGAGAGAAAAGAGAGAGAAAAGAGAGAGAAAAGAGAAAGAAAAGAAGATAAGGATCGGAATCAAGTGGCAGGTGGAGAGGGAAGTAGGGAAGTAGTAGAGGTGAGGGGTCGCGCAAGCCAGAGGAGGAAATCAGTGGTAGGTGTGGATGGTCCAGTCTGGTCCTCTAAGAATTGTTCTGGTGGATGGGTAAGGCGATCTATGGACTTGAGGAGGTCACATAGAATGGGCCACGTGTCTTGCCAGTACTGTCTTTGGCTTGGTTTGCGCAGTTGGCGGGTAGGAAGCGTAAAATATCATTCAATAAACAGTACAGTACATGAAATTTATTCAAGTTGCTTCAAGTACCGGGAAAAATTTTATGCTTTAAAGGAAAGGACTGAGAGCTTTACGCCAAAGAAGAAGGATCGGGACTCACCGAAGGAAGATTCGTTCTCAGCCGTAGTTTTTGCTCACGCAGAAAAGTTTTCAAGCGGCGCCATTCTATTGCTAAGGAAGATGTTCCGTAAACCATTCTCACTCATCTTTTTCTTTTTTGCATAAAGGAGTTTCTTTATTTAAAAGAAGAATGATTTTTCTCAATTCTATAGATTGGCCTGTTGCATTTATAACCAATGCATATGGTGCATAATAGATAGATCATCCTTTTTTTAAGCAACATTTTGTCACAAGATAGCTTTTTTAAAAGCAACATGACAATGTCTATTTTATACATTCAATAGAGAAGTAAAATAATAATATCAAACAGTATGAACTCCTGATAAATAATGTGTTCATTCAGATGTGAATAAAGTGGGGATGTTTGGGTTAAACTCAGAATGTGAGTGTGTTCCACATGATCCTGATATAAGTATTCAATTGTAAAACAAGTTGTAGGACGATAAAGAAAAGCATAAAGAAAGGAACTGAATGAATATCAGAACACATTTGCACTGGTACATGAGACAAGTTTCCATATTCGCGGTCGCGTCATTTGTGGTCCTACATGATCATATCCTCGATTTCTCTCTTCCTTCTCTCTCCTTTTTTCTTCTTCTCTCACCCTTTTTTTTTTTTTTTTTACACGTTCTTTCTTTCACTTAACTCCCGCTTTTTTCTTCTCTATTATTTTACTTGACGACAAACATGTCAAAAGCTTCCTTTTTAAGAGAGTAAGTCAGTTCAACTTACATACCTTACAAATTAACTTGTTTATACATTAGATACAAAATCGTCATTGTTGGTGGAGGAGGTCCATTAAAGGAACACCATGGTCGAATCAAAAGAACTAAACATACCGAATATAGGTGTCGGAAAGTCAGCCCTAACTATTCAGTTCATCCAGTCACAGTTTGTGGATGAGTATGATCCAACCATTGAAGGTGATAAACTAATCAAGAAGCGAATGATGCTAACACCAATGAAAAAGATTCCTACCGCAAACAATGTGTTATTGACGACGAGACTGCTTTACTCGATGTGTTAGATACAGCTGGACAAGAAGAGTACAGGTGAGCCTATGCTTTTCTTTTTCCTTGACTGAGAATCAAATCTAGTGCAATGCGAGAACAATATATGCGGAACGGTGAAGGCTTTGTGCTTGTGTATTCGATCAACTCGCATCACTCATTTGAGGAGATACAGACATTTTATGAGCAAATTCGACGCGTGAAGGATCGTGATGTATTTCCAATTGTTTTAGTGGGCAACAAATGTGATTTGGAACATGATCGACGCGTATCTTATCAAGGTAATTTAAAAAGGAAAGATAAATAGAGGGAAACTTGATGTATTTCATCTCTATAGAGGGAAAAGAACTCGCAAAACAGTATGGATGCCCTTTTCATGAAACATCGGCCAAACAGCGTATCAAAGTGGATGAAACCTTTTACGAAGTAGTACGTGAAGTCCGACGCATGAATAAGGAACAGGAGGCCAGGGCCAAGGGACATCATAGAGAAACCTTTGGGATGGATGAGGGCAACGATAGTCGTGGCTGTTGCTGCGTACTTATGTAAAAAGCAAAAAAGAAAAGGAAAAAGCCGAGAAACTACCGATATGATTTGTTAGCATGTATTATGTCTTAATCTGTAACTACGTTTAATGAAGATTTGCCGCCATCTGGCAAAAAAAACTATTTGAATGACAATGACCGGCTATCATTAGTCATATGTAAAAACATATAGCAACAACTCTTTACAGTTGTTGAACTATCGATCATTACTGGTTTAAACTAGAATTCATTGCCAGGTGAATGCTCAAGCATGTTTTACTCGACATGCTACATTTCGTAATATCATTTCTTCCGGGTGAGTTAAAGGGTGACAGAAAGGGAGTACCTCCCCTTCCACTCCAGAAAAAAAAGTACCTGAAACTTAACTTGAACTTGGTCCCTCAGCGGCCACAAAAATTTATTCAGCGTAGCGTAAAAATTCATTCTTGGTTAATATCTCTTATACTTGAATGTCATTTTACTTAACCCCCGAAGGGTAGTCCCATGTATTCATGGGAGCCTCGCCCCGCATCATGATGGGTGGGGGCGGGAAAAGAGGTCATTATGGCATGAAGCCATCGAAAGTTTGACAATCAGTAGTCTAAACAATATATCAAGAAACATGAGTAGTCATACGTTCATAGTTAATCCTAGTACGTGCCGATATATCTTCAAGAAAATAGAGCCAAAGAGAGAAGAAAAGGAACAGCTTTCCTCTTTAAATACAGTATGCCTGACTATTTCTGGCTGGAACATTCCCTTATAAACACAATGAACCATCCCACTGTACAAAACCATATTATCCAGGCCTTCTTCAATTCGACTCGAGAATATGCTACTTCTAACGCAAAGTCTATGTAGAGCCAACATAGTAGTGACATGCATCTCCTACAATATGCCTCAACCAACTACGCAAAGTCATTAGTTATTGCCCTCAATCAAACAAAAAAAACAGAATAATTTTAAGTCCTTATCTTTTTAGAAATGCCCATTCAACTAGCCGGGGAGTAAACCAAACGCTGCAAATGTCTTTTCTGGAAGACAGCATGAATAAACAGACATTAAAATAGATATTCAAACGCCATTTCAGTACGGTACTTTGAGAGAACAGTAGGCACTTCAACAAGTCATTTCATGAAAGAGGAGAAACAAGAAACCATGATCTGGGTAAAGTCATGCACCAAAAGAAAACTGTGAATAGGTCCCTAGTGATCCAGTGACATATTCAATACGGACACAGATTTTTCCGCAACCGTGAAAAGGATACATCTCCTGCTCTCCATGTGACTTGGAGTTCGGGTTCAAGGAACTACTCTTCGACCTTTTATTTGATGGGGAAGAATTTATCAGCTACTTTTTAAACACCGGACCTTGTTTTGCATTGAATAGCTACCCAAAGGAACAAGTTACAACTTAGTTTGACCCCAAACCGTTAGTGGTTATAACTTACGTCATGTTGCACCATGATAACCCGAATAAAGATGAAAAAAAAAACCAAAACCAATCTATCTATTTCTTTTCTTTCTTTCTCTCCACTTGTTCAATGTTCCCTTCACAAGAAACCCTGAAAAGTAACTTCTTTATTCCATCACCTGCTAAGGATGCAGCACCTACTGGTGTTGACCTTTATGCACGTTTTGCCTTTGCCGGTGCTGTTTGTTGTAGTGTGACCCATGGTGCTATGGTATTAAAAAACAAAAAAAAAAAAACCGGATGAAGATTAATCCTTATCATAGACACCTGTTGATGTTGTTAAAACACGAATTCAATTGGAACCGGAAGTCTATAACAGGGTAAACCGTATACACGATGAACTAAAAACAAAGCTGACGTGTGTCTATAGGGCATGATTGCTGGCTTTCGTCAAGTTATCCAAGCTGAAGGTGCAGGAGCTCTTTTAACTGGCTTTGGTCCAACTGCTGCTGGCTACGCGCTTCAAGGTGCATTTAAATTCGGTGGTTATGAATTCTGGAAGAAGACGTTTATTGGACTCGTGGGCGTGGAAAAAGCGTCGGAGAACAGAACAGCCATCTACCTTGGCGCATCCGCTATTGCTGAATTCTTTGCCGACGTAGCACTGTGTCCCCTGGAGGCCACCCGAATCCGTCTCGTGTCGCAGCCCACCTTTGCTACAGGTCTCTTAGGAGGTTTCACGAGATTGCTGAGGGAAGAGGGTGTCGCCAAAGGATTTTATTCTGGTTTTGGTCCCATCTTGTTCAAGCAGGTGCCATATACCATGGCCAAGTTCGCCGTTTACGAATTTGCTGCGTATGGCATACAAATCTAAAGTCTCCGAACGCGCTTTTAACCCTTGTTTTTAGTGAGAAGATTTTGAGATCGTTGAACACACCAAAGGATCAACTTCCCCCATCGACTATGACTGCTGTCAATTTGGGTGCGGGTATTATTGCAGGAACAGCTGCTGCCATTATCTCTCAACCAGCAGATACGTTACTGTCAAAGGTGAACAAGCAAAAGGGTGTGGAAGGACAATCTATCACTTCGCGTCTCATGACGATGGCTACTCAGTTGGGCCCCAAGGGTCTCTTCCTTGGTCTCGGCCCTCGTATTGTCATGGTCGCTGCTCTTACAGCTGGTCAATTGTAAGTTGGTTGGGCAAAAAAAAAAAAGGGTGACATAGTTTAACTTTTGGTTTCTTTAGTGCTATTTATGGTGACATCAAACGTGTTTTGGGAGCAACGGGTGGTGTAGAAATCGCAAAGATAGAGAAATAGATACACGTCTCATGTATGAAAGATTGCTGCTCCCACGTATAAAAAAAGTAACCTATTTTTGCCTTCGCACTTTATGCAAGCGTCTTCATTCATAGAATGTTTGGTTCCCAGGAACATGACTTAAATAGCTGATAATTAATGCAGTTGTACAACAATATCAATTTGTGGGATAGTTGATTGGCATTCTAGCACATCGACAAGTTTGGTACCATGTTTAGATTGTCGCTCTCATAACAAAAAACATAGGGGTTCCTGGGTCGCGCCAAGTGACACAATGATGCTATGTCAAACTGTTCCGCACGGCCATGATAATTTTTTCGTATACATCCATATCCAGGGTATCTACATTGCGTACTACGCGTGCATCAAGCAACGGTTGAAGGTCCTAGCGAACGCGTCAGCTGACGTACAAATTTAGCCATAGCTGATTACCTCGCCACGTCGTAATTCACCAATAAACTGTATCATAAGCCCTTGTTCAAATGAAAAGCCATCTATTAATTCGGTGGAGACAGTTAATGTCGCAGCTTTGTATTCAATGACAGCACGATCTGTTGTTGGATCAAAATGAGATAGCCTTTGCATCATGATGAGGATTCGCCATGGAAACGCTGGAATGCACTCACTTCCCCGTCACTCGGACGGACGATCCAATATAAGCATCCACTTCATGTAGCAGTATAAGTTGTCCTGATGCTGGCATCGCTTCGCCTGACTTGAGTATTCTCCAGCGAATAAATTATTTTCTTGGCTGAAGATGAAAACAGACCGTTTACTGGGTTTCCCAGGAAACAATGGCCAACATTACCTATTCAGCAAATGTCGTAAGGCAACACAAGTCTATTGTGATTGTTATGAGTTTTTTGTACCATGTCACTAGTTAGCCGCATGGTGACTCACTCGATATCATAGTATGCATCGCTAACCCTTCTATAAAACGTGTGCCGTCAGAAAAACCATGGAGTTGTTATATTGTTTGAAGGTTTAACTTACTTTATGAAAGCTACACCATCCGAGATATCAAGCATGACAACTTTCATGATGAAGAAAGCAAAAAGGCTATCAATCACCGAGTGCCTTTTCTTTTCGTCGTCAATCAATGTTGAAGAACTACCTTTCCGGAGAAGACTGTCAAAAGCTTGGATGTAATTTTGCCAGGTGGCAGGGATTGTAAGACAGCTATCTCTGACCATCATGGCTTAAAAATACCCAGTTTCTGGCCCGCATAACGTTTCTGGGGAAATGAATAGATGCTGTATGTTGATCTACAAAGAGTAGACAGAAATGCTCGATCTTTTGCGCAGGTCTATCCTTTGTTACTTCACTCTACATGTAGAAAAGGATTCATGAATACTAATTCAGTGGCCATTTGATTTCTACTACAAGTCAACCGGCATTCTTTGGCTGATCTGACAACCTTTGCAATCTACGCCACTTTTGCCAATATTGCATTACTACATGTTGCACATACAGTAAAAAAAAAAAAAAAAAAAATTGATCATCAGCAGCTTGTTCCTACTGATGGTGGTGGGACACCTTAATCGGATACACGTTGCTGCGATAATCTGTAATGGCCGTATTAAAGACCCGGTTAGAATAATAAGTATGCAAACTGGTGTTCACTTGCCTAGCGGTCGAAGTTCTGGACATTGTGATGTTAGATGCATCGTTAGTTGTTCTTGTCAAGACGGTAGTGTTTTGGCTCTCCCAGTCCCGACAAACCAAATCACTTTGTTCTTGTCGATAAGGAGGTCAGTCTTTAACCTTCGCAGTAGTTTGATACATACTGATGTTGACATCGTGCAGTTGGCACCCGAAGTTGTTCTGTGTCATGGTCGCAGTTTGAACACACTTTGCCAGAATGTCTAGTATTCGGAATTCGTGAGACCTTGTCTATAAAGCTTGCACGCACTAACCTTCACTACAATTAGACCTTGGCCCCGCATTGAAGGTCGCAAATCCGCGTCACCGTACGCAATGATTGCTGGCTGTTCTGGGCGAGGATGATGTCGGCGGCCTTGCGGTGGCAATGTTTCCGCGATGATGGGGTTGATTTGTAGTGTGGCAGTACGTCCGGCTTTTTTTTTTTTTTTTTTTTTTTTTTTTTTTTTTTTTTTTTTTTTTTTTTTTTTTTTTTTTTTAAAAAAAATGATAGGTTAGCATAGTAAGAGGACATGAAGAGCTTATGTCTCGGGAGGTCCAATTGGTGATGCGGTGCGCCAGCACGTCGAGTGCGCTCTTCCTAGCGTAGACTGTTTTCTCGATATCGGTAGCTATTGTTGAAATTATGTGAATCAGTAGAAGTTTGTGAAAATTGGTTTTATTCCTTGTTCGTTTTCCTATGTGTTGTGTATAGTGCTCAAGATGGTGATATACCGCTGAAACCATTCTATACTCATGGCAGTGGGAGGATTGTTTGCCGGTAAATCATAATGCGTCTGTATTTCCGCTGTTGTTCTAGATTGCAATTCAATTTGCTTTGACCAACTAAACATTAATCGCAACCTATAATTTATGTTTAGTGTGATAAGAGGCAAATATTTGTAATTTACTGGTATTCCTTGTCACTGATCGTAGCAGAATAATCGCTGCGAATCTCGGGAGTGCCCATAGCTTCGTTTGTATCTACGGCCGTGAACAACAATCCGATCCCTATCAAAACGCTAGATGTAGCAACGGAATGGTTATTTGGCTTATACCCGGATCCACATTGAAATACTTGACTGAGATAGTCTGTCTTGAGTTAGGCCGCGAGGCTCTTTGTTGAGGCGATATATTCCTCTTTGTCATGTGCTCAGGTCAATCTCTCGTGGAAGCAGTCGAAAATCTCGCTTCGAAGACGGATATCGTTCTAATGAAACACCGTAAGTTACAGGGAACTTTCTATTGGCATACCTGAACGACGTCGGTCGAATTGTACGGAGACGGACACACCATCGATCTGCAAATAATACGCAAACTCCAACTGCAGCTCTGGCTAGGTAACTTCAAAAAGCATATTCAGCTGAAGGATAGACTTAAAATAGAAGACTACTTACGGTCAGGATCAGACCGCTGACGTCTCGCTTGAAATTTATCGATATCGAAAATTTCACACCAAAATGCCTCTTTCCACTCGCTATCGCGACAAAGATGCTCAAATTGATTTTGAGGTATATAACTCCTCGCGCGCCCTCGGTGTGAGCCCTAAAATATATGAAAAAATGTTGTATACTGTACAAACTTAGGTGGTACCAGAAACTGATCAGGAATGTGCTGGTTTGCCAGGAAAGTATTTCACAGCAGAAACCGCTGTACTCTTATGAATACTGGGATTGGCCAACCTGATGGCTAACGATCGGAAGCAATGACCAGACTTTCCCGTTGTACTCGGTGCTGTATTGGTGCAAGTGATAGATATACTGCGTAATCCGCGGCATGAGCGGAACAGTGTCATCTTCCTCTGGATCTATACCAAGTATTCCCATACCAGCCATAGCGCTCATATAGCTCATACTGGACACTAAAGTAAAGTATGAATGTTAATCAACTGTAAGAGTTAGTATGCCATGCTTACCGGTAGAATCGCGCTACTTCATTCCGACGAGCCATATTTTCCCACATATCATCCTGCGGCGGTTGATGACTGAGAATACTTGCCCTATAAATAATAGAAGTGAGATTACCAAACATTTGAAAGGTGCCTATTTACCGTGATGAGTGTCGTATTTCGTAGCAAAATACAACACGATATTTACATACGCACCTCACAGAAGAGAAACCAGACAGAAGATAGGTCATCTAGTTAACATTAATCATTGGACAATCGGTGTACAAATTGTATTATTCTAAAACACCATTCCCAGTATAAAATCAATAGGAATAAAATAATAAACACTATCTAAGAGTCAAAGTACACCAAGTCATTATCAATCTCACCAATCAGAATATCACAATGAGCCGGGCCACCTCCAGGTAGGTTTCCTCCGACCTGTTCTTTCAGTTGAAGAAAGTATACGCGGCACATGGGCTTTAGGAACACAAGAACATTTATCACCAAATGTTGCTTCACATCTATAGACGTAATTAAAAATGATTAATTAGGTATCGGCAATATGATCATCAGAGTACTTTGAATAATCTGAGCAGGAAAAGCATCTGCAAGCGCACCCTAAACTCCTTGCACTTCTACGATCTCGTATAAGCCTCATTTTAGGAACGATCAGTACATATGAGCAGCTGGTAGTAGCATATATGTCTTACTTTCATTTGTCCCCATGTCCCTACGCAGCGGGAAAAAATGTGATGCGAACGTTTCGAGCAGATCTATCTGCCATTGGGGATAAACAACATAGCTTTACCTTAGACGAGTTTTGTAGAACTATAGAGTGTACTTACATTTACACCCAGAGTTACCGCAGTGACCCGACTGCTTGCTATACGAAACGTTCTGGTCCAAAAGTTTTCATGGTAAAAAGGACGGGGGGAGAAGTCGAACGCGTTTTATATGCCCAGAATTTCAACGCAGAGACGCAGACGCAGATTCGCGAGGTTGATAGCATCTCGCCTCATGACATGGTACTCTTCGGCCACGAACCGGAGTTGCTCCTGTCAAAAACATGTTAGCAAAGTATTGCTTATTGGAATGAAGGCTTACCCGCAATACTTGTATTCATTGTTGAGAAAACCTGAAACCTTTAGCTTTCTCATAGCCCTTCCTATCCTGCCATCGGTTCGCGGGAGAAGCAATTGGCGATACCGCTGCCGTTGCCGCTGTCGTGGCGGCCCTTCTTCAGCGAGGGCCTCCATCGGTTGAAGGTAGTAAAGATAACAAAATGCGTAAAACCAGAGAAAATAAAGGATTCTGATAAAGTATGACCTCAAACACACGCTTCTATGAGTACAATTTCATTGTTAAGAACTGGAGTAAAACTGTCACATTACTAGTGTCACATACGTTTAAATTTTGGTTTTTATTTAATGTCACTGTTGAGCACAGCGTCTGTGTCGGACATATTTGCTCGTGACAGGTCAGAAAAGAAAAAAGAAAAGAAAAACCCTGTGAATGAGACAGGGAAAAGGTCGAAAGAGTAGCCGAGAAGAAAGGAAACGTAAGATGAAGGAAGAGGAAGAGAGGTAGAGAAAAGAAGAGAAGAGAAGGAGGAGAGAAAAGGAAGGAAAGCCTAGCCTGGTTCAGGAGGAGGAGGATCGATCCAGTGAAGAAGGGCCTGTCCTGGATCTCGATCGTAGTATTGCTGGGGATCCGTTCCTGGGTGCTGGTGTGCATCGAGTTCGGCGAGGATAATGCAGACTATGGGCCAGATGATGCGGAGCTGTTGGCGACGACCGGTAGACTTTGGGGGCGATTGCGGGAGGAGGTTAAGAGCGAAGGACAGTGGATCAGCGGTTTGGCGGTATGTGATACCTAGGCGAGCATGCATGCGGAGGCAATTGATAGCGTGTGATTTGGTGAGGTTCTCATTGCCACAGGTGATGCAAGTCTTTTTCTTGCCACCGGGGAGCCAGGCCAGTCGCCAACGGATGCATCTGCTACGGTCTCGTCGCGTCATGGGTAGCCACAGGATTGGGTCCACGCATAGCTTTGGTCGGCATGCTGCCAGGGTCTTTGCACCAGTTGGGCCTGATATTATCGTCGTGTGTGCATCGCGCAAGTATTGTCGGATGGTCGCTCGGAAAATCTTGGCTGACGCTTCTTCTGGTGGTGTCGGGATGTTTTGCCAAACTGGGGTGCGGCAGAGTTTGTTCCAGTGGGAGATCGAGGGTGAGAGGAGCAGGGGTCGGAGTTGAGTGAGTAATGCGTCCGCTGGCAGGTGTTGGGCCCGGCGTAGAAATTTCGCTTGTAGGATAGCGGTCCGCTCTTGCATACTGGGTAGCTTTACCAGATGCCGCATCACTTTGGTTTCAGAATGGGCGTGAGCACCATAGATCATGCGCAGACAGGTATTTTGAGTATGATCTATTTCCTTGAGCTGGGTTTTGGTGAAAGGGACGATCGCTAGACCGTATTCCAGTTTGGGTCGGATGAATTGGGCATACAGGCGGCTGGCTAAGAGGCGTGAGAAGCCGGAGGGGTTGAGTCCCAATTGGTTGAGGATGCGCATGCTGGTGAGTGTTGAGGAGGAGTTCCGGGCGATCAATTGTTTAGCGTCGAGTCGACCTCGGTTATTGATCGGGACACCAAGATACACGAATGAGCTGGCAGTCGGGATGGGTGTTCCATAGAGTTGGTAGGTGATAGCCGATCGGGAGGGCTGGGTGACAATACATTTAGTCGGATTCCATCGATAGCCTAGTTGCTCGCTGTGGGACTCGCAGAGCTCGAGTAGTCGATGGATTTCGTCCGGAGTTCCGAGAAGCGCAACGTCATCGGCGTATAGCAGACACTGTATGTTTGTTGCTGTTTGGGCGGGTCGTTCGCTCCTGAGCAGCGCTGGGAGGCTATTGATGTAAAGGGAGTATAAGAAGGGGGATAGTATTGAGCCTTGGAGGACACCGGTCGTGGGGGAGAAACGACGGGACACTGCGTTCGAGATGAGGACTTCTATTAGAACATCATCAAAAAGGTTTTGAAGCAAAGAAAGTAGGGGAGGGGGTGAGCAGTTAATAAGAAGTTTCCAGATAATTTCCCGGTCAACAGTATCGTAGGCTGATTTTATGTCTAGGAATGCCAAAGTGGGTGGAGAACCATGGGTAACTTGATGGATGCGGCAGAGCTCTTGGAGGCAGAAAGCTTGATCGAGTGCACTACGTGCTGGTCTGAAACCGCCTTGGGCGACGTCTAGTGGTGGGCTGTAAGTCTGGAGAGGGTCTTGCAGGCAGTACTCAAGCGTTTTCCGCAACACTGATGTCAGGCTGATTGGTCTAAAATTTGCTGGGTTGTCGGGGTCCCCTTTTTTGTAGATTGGGATCACTTGCGCGACTCGCCATGATAGTGGCGTATAAGAGCTTAACCAGCAGAGATAGAACAGTGCGTACAGAAATGGTGTTAGCGGGTTAATTACCGGTTTGAGCATTTCGCTCCGGACATGGTCAATTCCTGGTGCTTTTTTCGGGAGTAGGCGTTCAAGGGCAGAGGTAATTGCCGCTTCAGTGATGGGGAAGTCGGATGTGATGAGGGAGGTTGTATCAGTGGTGTTGTCAGGTTGTCGTCGTGTCGAGAGTAAGTGTCCGTCATAGACTGTTTCCAAGTGACGGACCATTGCCTCTGTCGCTGCTGTCGGGCCCTCTGGGTGGCTAAAGGTAGGCTGGAGTGTACGTCGTTGGCGGATGCGTTTGATCGTTGCTGTGGTCTTGCTGTAATCATCGGTCTCAAGCTGGTTGCAGAAACGGCGCCACGTTTCTCGGCTTCTCTTGTGGAGTGCATTGCGGACTCGGGCACCTGCTTCTTGGTGACGGACCCACCAGGTTAGTTTATTCATCCCAAATGCTCGTCGCCACTTCTTGTAGCAGAACTCTCGGTGGTTGACGAGACGTTGTAAGGCTTTAGTCCAAAAATCATTTTGCCGGCGTTGACTTCCTGGGGTGGGGCCAATTGTTGTATCCATTGTTTGGTATAGTAGGTCGTAGAAACGGCTTGTTACATCCTCTATCACCTCTGTCAAGTTCGCTGTTGTAGTAGTGGACGCTTGTGCGGTCGAAACATGGTTGTCTAAGTCGCGTTGGAGTGGGCGGAGATTGTTGGTGAAGGTGTCGACATAATGTTCGCGGGTGGTCTCCTCCTTTAGTTTGCTCAGTCTCCATAGTCGTCGTCGTTGAGGCAGTTGTTGGGCGGAGTTGGCTGTCGTTTCGGTAAGGTCAAAGCTGAGGTGTACCATTTTGTGGAATGAATCTAGGGAGAGGTCGGAGGAGATAGTTAAATATGGATTAGTGCAGGCTTGCGTGCTCAAGAATAAATCTATGATGCTGCTGCCAGATGGTCGGAGGAAGGTTGGTTGTCCATATGTCAGTTCTTTGTTCCAGAGTATGAGGTGGTTGGTTGCTAGCCAGCGTTGGAAAACTCGGCCGCGGGGGTTGGTATCTGTATCTCCGGTCAGGTTACCACATCCTGCGTTAAAGTCACCGCAGATAATAGTATTGTTAGTGTCGGGATGATAGAGGGGAAGAGAGTCGAGGATTTCTAATGCCAGGTCATCTGGGAGGGAGGGAGGGAGGTAAACGCAGTGGATGAGGGTGTTTGCTACTGTACAAGAAAGGTGATACAGGGAGTGGGGTGAGGATTTGTTAGGAAGGAAATGGACGTGGTACGGACAATTGGGATTCACAAGGAGAGAAATACCTAAATGTCCGCGGTGGGAAGTGGGCGTTGGGCGGGTACCATAGACATGGTATTGTGTCCATGGGGTGTAGTATTGTTGAGGGGAGAGTAGCCATGTTTCGGTCAGGAAGAGGAGGTGGGTATTCGGTGTGTATGAGAGTAGAGAGTCTATAGCTTGTTTGCGTAACCCTGTGGTGTTAAACAGCGTTAGTGTAATAGTGTACTTATTCATATTGGTCGTTTTCTGTCTCATCATGGGGTCGTTTCTTGTTGTTCCTACGGGGTTCGTCTTCAAGCATGAATTCATCATCTTCTACAGTCGCCAGTCGAAAGGTTTGTGCAGCGGAGTCGGGGTCGTCTGGATGAGACCACTTGTTGGCAAGCAGAGTTTTCAGTTCTTCAAGTGGAAGCCATCCTTTGTTGTGGAAGTCTCGGGCAACTGCGTACTTAATGGGTGCTCGGATATGCTGTACGGCTCTTCTGGCACGATTGACTTGTAGGTCCTGTGCTACTTGTAGTTTAACGTCGTCGGTTGCATCGTGGTATTTTGGATCATGAATGTGTTTGGGGTCTAACGGGTCGAAGTCTACTTGTTGGATCTTGACGGCGTGGAGTTTCTCGAGGATTGTTATCACGAGATCGTTGTGGACAAGTAGGCCAATTGTTTGGCGGGCGGGATAGTGGATATCTAGGACCCGACTGTTGTCGATCCCGAAGCGGCGGAGGCAGGCTCGCAGTTGTCCAATTGGCATGCGGGCTCTGGAGGGGAAGTATATATATTGGAATCCATGCGTCTCGGAGGGTCGTTGAAAGGCGCGTGCTGCAGCTTCCAGGCGGCGTTTCTGGGTCTCAGGGGAGGTCGGAGGTTTGCGAATATGCTGGGGCAAAGGTTGCGACCATTTGCTGGCGGTGTGGTTTGGGGATGGGATCCTTTGAGTAGAGGTTGGCAACAATGGGAATTCATCTTGATCCAGTTGTCGGGTTGGCTGTGGCTGTCGGAGCTGTTGGCGGAGCTGTCGGCTGGTTTCTTCGAGTTCAGCGATCTGAGTTTTGGCATTTGCGAGTTCTTTTTGTAGTCTTTGGATCTCGGCATACAAGGTATCATGTTGGTCGAGGCGTTCTCTCTGAGTTTGTAGTTCATTCATGACTTGCGACATGAAGTCGCTAGGGATTTGTGAGGAGAGGGAGTCGAACTCCATATCCTCTGTAGTAGCGGACATGTTAGTATTTGTACCTTTGGTGGTCGGTGTAACGGTAGGATCGTTGAGGATCCGATTCATTTCGTAAGCGCTATACAGTTTAGTACAGGTATGGCAGCGAAAAAGTGTCTGGGGTGGTAGAGTGTTCTTCATAGTACCATGGCGGCGGATAGTTGCCTTGGAACATTGTCCGTTGTTGCATGAGAATTCCTTTTTCTTTTGGTCGAAGAGGGTGTTGAGAGCTTCAAGTTCGGGGGAGGTCAGCAGTTTGGCTGGCCCAGTACTGCCGTCGTTCAGCATCAGGTTCGTTGCAGGCGTGAGCCGTCGATGTTGTTCTGCGATACGGTCGGGAGTCCTGTAAGGGTGATAATGTGGTTTGTTTGGAATACTGTTTGTTTTTGGGTTGATGGATGTCACGACTTTATTAAACGCTATTGAAAAGTGTAGAATAGCGGAAAGAGCCCTTTTTCCTAGTGTCACATACAGTATGACATTCATTGAGTGTCGTTACACAGAAACACACAGACGAACCACGCCCTAATGGCTGACCCACTCCCCGGTAATGAGCAAGGCTCATTGCAATGGACGCTCATGAAAACTGAAAGAGACTGTGAATTCTACCGTACAGCCTACAGTTACTGTCTTCAGGAACTCTATTTGCTTCGCGCCCGTGTTTTTGAATTCGAGGAACGCCTCTCACAACCATTGTCTGACCTAAGACGCCCAGCATCCCCGACTCCCAGCACAGATGTATCCACTGCTGCTTCGCCAGCCGCCGCTGTATCCAACCACAATGTGTCTCAGTTGAGACCAATTGCAAAGCCTACCACTATACCACCATCACCACCAGCTTCACCACCGCAATCAACGGCAGTACCCATACTCCAAGAGAACCCAACACCCCAACCAGCTCATGACACGAATCTACAACGTCAAACTCAGGCGCCCAAACAGAAAGGGCATGCAGCCCACGTCTTCTCACAACCTGATCCATCACAGCAAGGTTTCGATTACATTTATCTACCATGCAAGCGCCGCCTTAAGCGTAAAACAATTCGGTCAGCCCTGAAATCTACCGGCATCAACACTTCTCGTGTACTCGACATTGCATACATGGCACGACACGTTGTTGGCATCCTTCTTCACCGAAAATATATTCCTGAGGCAACCCACCACCTACAAAAGGCAGGCATAGAATGCGTGCCTAACTTCAACCCAATGGACCCATCCCATCTCTGCGACCCCAAACACACGAGTTTGCCTTTAAACGAAAAGAAGAAGTTGCCTACCAAATCCACAACGCACGCTGCCTTCGCGTTTTCGACTCCTGTCCGCCACGCATAAGTGGAGCAATTGCATACTCTTTCCTGGCTCGCCAATGGATTACCCAAAAGGACTTCGATTCCTATGACTTCTTTTAGGTATAAATCAAGACTGAGGCCCTTTGCCTTTTCCCTTCAAACCTTGTCTCTCCTCCTTCTCTTCTCTCCCCTCTCTCTCTTCTTCTTCCTTCATCCTACGTTTCCTATATTCCCTGCTGCTCTTTCACCCTACTCCTTCGACTTTTTCCCTGTCTCATCCATAGGGTTTTTCTTTTCCTATTTCTTTTCAGAACTGTCACGAGCAAATATGTCCGACCCAGACGCTGTGCTCAAAGGTGACGTTAAATAAAAACCAAAATTTTAACCGTATGACATTCATTGTTCAAATTTTAATCGCTGCATATGAGCTGCGCAGGTGGCTAATTTTTCTCCATTATTGATACATCATTTTTTCACTCATCTTTTTGGGGAAGCTCTCTGCACTGTTGACCACAAACAAAGAATCCTAGCGGGAAACTGGTATCTGGTGGATTATTTTCCTTTGTGTCATTGAGCTCCAGAAGAGCTATTTTTTTTTTT
The DNA here is from genome assembly GCA_000697495.1 of Saksenaea oblongispora B3353. Taxonomy (NCBI): domain Eukaryota; kingdom Fungi; phylum Mucoromycota; class Mucoromycetes; order Mucorales; family Saksenaeaceae; genus Saksenaea; species Saksenaea oblongispora. The sequence goes on from JNEV01001640.1 coordinate 16,322, forward strand.
TTTTTTTTTTTTTTTTTTTTTACTTCATGAAAGTATAACCTGTCAGAAATTAGGCTTCAAATGTTTTTTAGATACTAATTACCCCATAGGAAATGTGCAACACCTAAGTCCCTCTCACTAGTCTAAAAAGTACAATTTGTTTGAAATTATAGTCGTTCTTGGACATTCTGGGGATTCAACCATCCTCACCAGACTATCTGATATTAATATAGAGCTCGCACAAGGCATTAATATTTGGAAGCTCTGCTGACATATTTGTTATGGGAAAGCTAAAACTATTAGATTACACCCACGAAGAAGCGAGATCAGCACTATGGAAAATTATTTTGACTGTGTGTAGATCTCTGAAGTTTCTATACAAATTCTTGAGAAAATGTTATAAAAGGGAAAATTCAAGTTTTTTTCCAAATTCTTTTCCCGTAGTGCTCAGTTCCGTAATACACAGATATAGGGTCATTCAATTGTTGCTTATTTGGGATAATACACAAGTACACAAAACTAAAGCTTTTTTTTCAGAAGTACAATTAGAAAAGTTATTTCAACTAATCAATTAACAGAGTATAATAGAAATGGAAGCGTGAACAAAAGTAGCAATCTCTTACTTTCATATTAAATAAAGAAGAGTCTCAAAGGACTTGTCCCTATCCACAGCAAAGAAACAAGCAAAATATATAGCATTACGAAAAATGTGTTGATGCCCACAAAAGCCCGAGGAACTGACAGCTTTATCATTTTCATGACTTGAAGCTTTTTCTGCGTCCGCTAAAGAAATAGCGCATGCGATATACCACTTACAATGAGAAGTCAGCAATCCGAAAACGTTAAGTCATTCAAAAGATGCACCAGTTCCCCACATTTTCTAGAAAGAAAAGAAAGTTCATGTTACAAACAATAAATATATACGCTACAATATGATATGAAGACGAATGAAAAGCATTTTCTTGAGATGTTGGTCAAAAGTCTGCAAAAACAGAGGACAAGTTGAGAAAAAAGAATCTTTTGATCAGGATTGGCTGTCCGACATCTTGCTCCTTCCATATTAAGACGAACATCATCTCCTTGATTTCTGAGTCTTAACTGCTTGCGGGAAAACGAAGTAAGACGATTTTTATTGCAGAGAATTCTGACCATCAAACTTTTATTTGTACTTTCAGGAGTATTAGACACCATATGAGAGTTTGAGAGCTGGTGTGCAGCTTTTTCACATCAGATATCCCAAACATTGAAACCAATAACTACATGGAAAGCTGGCACAATCAGCTGAAAACGACGCACCTGAAAAGAAAGCACAGCAGACGGGTCGATAGACTACTGTATATATTGGTACGTGATGTAGAGTTCGACTTTTAGGTTGAATACTGTACGTATCAGCGCAAATATCGGACGTATGGGGCCTGCCGAGCGAGAGAGACGCAAGCGAGAGATTGCGGCGTCACAGATATCCAAAGCTGCGCTCGATGACATGGTATTTGGATACACTGTCAGATCCTTTACGCGACAAGACATAATATACGATATCAGTGTGGAAGATTCCAACATGGTCGCTTGCACTTGCGGAGATTTTCTCTGGCATCGAGCAGCTTGCAAGCACATGTTTTTGCTGCATTGTGCTAATCCTAATCTACAGATTCTTCAAGTAAAGATCATATCTTTTTGCATATATCGTAGTCTCTAAACACAATTAGTAGTACCACCCGCATACTCGGGAATAGCTCAAGCAATTCCAGAAACCCAAGTGGTACAAAGTCAGGAACATTTAGTGAGCATCGCAGAACAAAACAATGACTTTGAAGAAAAATATGAAAAGCTTTTTGGAAGGGTTCAAAAACTGTGAAGTACAGTCCGTGGAAAACATTGCAGCAGTGGAGAAGATGATATGACACAGAAAAGAACTGTCCACACACAAACACTGAAATAAAGAAAAATGGTCACAATTCCAATTCAAGAACCGAATCAAATTGAGTGACATCTGTAAGACGCACTTGCTCGGAGATACCTATCCCGTCAAACCGTGAGGATTGGAGCTCTTCCTCTTTTCTTGAATCCATATCATGGTCAAATTCATCAAGGCCGGAAAGGTACATTTGGATAATTTTCGACCGTTGATGGATGATCTAGTTTCAGTGATGGATTGAAATGGACCCCGTCGATGCTCGCCTTTCTCGAAAACCGTCGTGGACAGTGAATTTACTCGCATTCTATAGGTTGTCGTCATCTTGCAGGGCCGCTATGCCGGCAAGAAGGCCGTCGTTGTTCGCAGTATGCATCATTTTTTCTTATTTTGTAAATGGGAGGCACAGCATGGAGAGACGAGGTGGAAATAGAACGACGTTTTGTTGAGTGCGATTATTGGAAATGGGGAAAACGCATACTTTATTTCGTGAACGGTTGTGATTGATACTCCTACTTTCCGCAGATCACGACGAAGGAACTAAGGATAGACCTTATGGTTATGCTGTCGTTGCTGGTATCGAACGTTATCCCTTGAAGGTCACCAAGGCCATGGGCAAGAAGAAGGTTGCCAAGCGCTCCAAGGTTAAGCCTTTTGTCAAGATCGTCAACTACAATCATATGATGCCCACTCGGTAATGACGAATTTGAAAGAAAGATTATGAACTGAGACGGGTTTGTAGTTATGCTTTGGAGATGGAGCAGATCAAGGGTACCGTCTCTGCCGACACCTTCAAGGAGCCCACCCAGCGTGAGGAGTCCAAGAAGGTAATACAGAAACAATCAATTATTATGCGGTAACTCACACGTGAAACAGGTTGTCAAGAAGTTGTTCGAGGAACGCTACCAGACCGGCAAGAACAAGTGGTTCTTCACTAAGCTCAGATTCTAAGTGTTTAGTTCTATAAACCATTCATTAAGACTCTGAATAAAACAACACAAAAAGAAACGAATAAATGAAGGCATTGATTCCGTACTACTGTTTGCTTCGGACCGGAATGACTCGGCGAAGGGTTCCACTTGCTCCGCTAGATTTTTGCCTCCGTCGATTAAAAACGGCAAGGTATTATCTGTACGGTACCCTCCCTTTTCCTGCACAATCAGTATGTATCCGTTATTAACGAAAATTAAATATGATCGACCGCTTTTCCCAAGATGGATGACAAACAGATGGATGATCATTACCATTTTTGACTTGGATTATAAAGTTGTTGTAACACTAGTTCGTAAACTCTTACGTAGAGATGTCCCGCTTGCCGACGATTCTCAGCCCCACCGAAGAAGATATCCAACTTTTGTTGAGCGCCCAATGTCATATTGGTGCTAAGAATGTCACTTCCAGCATGACCCCTTACGTGTACAAGCGTCGTGACGATGGCAAGATCAACCGGAACAAATAGAATGAACCCAGCGCAACTGACAGAAGATCGTCATCCATAGGTATCAACTTGATCAACATCGGCAAGACATGGGAAAAGCTTATCTTTGCTGCTCGTGTGATTGCGGCCATTGAGAACGTGAGTTAAATAGAGAGATAAAGAGAGGAACAGCTTTCAAACCAGTTTGGAATTGGTACAGCCCCAGGACATTGTCGTTGTTGCTGCTCGTCCCTACGGTCATCGTGCTGCCTTGAAATTTGCCAAATACGTTGGCGCTGAGGCTATTGTCGGACGTTTCACTCCTGGTACTTTCACCAACTACAACACCCGCTCATTCCGCGAACCTCGTTTGATCATCTGTACGGATCCCCTTTCCGACTTCCAAGCTATCAAGGAAGCCTCCTATGTCAACATTCCCGTCATCTCCCTTGCCGATACCGACGCTCTTCTTCAGTATGTTGATGTCGCCATTCCTACCAACAACAAGGGTAAGCACGCTCTCGGTCTGATCTACTGGCTCTTGGCCCGCGCTGTCCTGCGTCTTCGTGGCACTTTGGACTACCAAACTCCCTGGGAAGTTATGGTCGATATGTTCTTCTATCGTGACCCAGAGGAGGCCGAGAAAGAACAAGCTGCTGCTGGTTTTGAAGAAGAAACTACTTTCGATGCCACCGCTGAAGCTGGTGCTGACTGGGCTGTTGAAGGTGCCGCCGAAGGCGTTACGGGTATTGCTGCGGCTGCCGACTGGTCTGCTACCCGCGCCACTAGTGACTGGGCTGAAGATGCCGCTGCCCCTGCTACCTCGTCTTGGGAAGCATAATTATTTTTTCAATGATAAAAAGTTAGTACATGATGATTCTGTTTTTTACCATGTGGCAGAGTATGATTTGTGTTCTGTTGATTTCTGCATGGGCCCACAAGCGTGGATAGGCAACAGAAAAGGAGTATTGAGCTGTAGAACCTTTGATGGTTGGTTATCTCCCTGCTTTTCCATGATCATCCCCCTCATCTCTCCGTTTGTCAGTTATGGTTTGCTCCTGTCGGATAATAGTGATAAAAGGGGTATGCTTTGCATTAATTTCCTTACGATGGTTATGGAAGGTTTGCGGTTGTTGTCATGTTACACTGATTTCCATTCCAAAGACCGAGAATAAATTGTTTTTTTTTTCTTTTTTCATTAACTCTTCCTCTTCTCCTGACTATGGCTTCTAACGATATTGGAAATCCATTAAAAAAGTTTAAACTTGTGTTTTTGGGTGAACAAAGTGGTGGGTCTTGAAGAATGTCTTACCTTGACATTAATGGTCATCATGGCAGTTGGCAAAACTTCGCTCATTACACGTTTTATGTATGACACGTTTGATAACACGTATCAGGTACACATGAAATATAGTTACCTCAACATAAATTAATGTCAATGGTAAAATAGGCTACTATTGGTATTGATTTTTTATCAAAGACAATGTACCTGGACGACCGAACAATTAGGCTGCAGCTGTGTAAGTGAAACAAACATGACAATGTGCGCCAGTCTAACAATATCTAATAGGGGATACTGCTGGACAGGTAAACAATTCAATTGGTTAAAAGAAAAAGGAAGGAGACTCAATATGGTAAAGTAGGAACGTTTTCGCAGCCTAATTCCTAGCTACATAAGGTCAGTTTTTTTTATACCTTGTACACACATACCCACCATCAGTCACAGGGATTCTTCAGTCACCGTGGTCGTCTATGATATCACAAGTAAGCCAACTTGTTTATTATTCTGGAGATATTTATCCCACTATCAGATCGTAACTCATTTGCAAACACGTCGAAATGGATTGATGATGTTCGAGCGGAAAGAGGAACAGACGTGATTATCGTGTTAGTTGGTAACAAGACTGATCTCAACGATAAACGGTAAGACTTTAAGGAATCACGTGGCGATAGCTCATTTCTCTTTAGCCAAGTAACTGTGGAAGAAGGTGAAAAAAAGGCACGGGATTACAACATCATGTTTATTGAGACCAGCGCAAAGGCTGGATACAATGTAAGGCGACATCTTTGAAATAACTGTGTTATTAAGGTCGAGGTTAGGTGAAAGCTCTGTTTCGCAAGATCGGCCACGCATTGCCAGGCATGGAAAACGGTATGGATGAGGGACAGAAGAACGAATGTACAGTATCTCTTTTTTTTTTTTGTGCGAGATAATATGCTGATAAGCTACCACCTTAGTAACCAAAGTGGATTTAAATGACTCATCGGTGAGGAAAGAGGAGAGCAGTTCCTGTGCTTGCTGATAAGCCCCTGGCTGAAAATCAATGGATACAAGCTACAACTTGCGAAAGTCGCAATGCTTTATTCGTAATTAAACTTAACAACATAGATGCTTTTTCCTCCGTTAATCATTATTTCATGTTCACCAATTTGATCTGGAAATATATTCTGCTTAGACAAACAATGATCCCTAATTGCTTGTATTCTTACCTCAAAAACAAGTGTAGCATTTCCAGGGATATCTGGGGGGGCGCCACGCTTACCATAGGCCAAAGGTGCAGGGATCGTCAACTTGCGCTCACCACCCATCTTCATGCCAGCAACACCAATGTCCCAGCCCTTGATTACCTCACCACGACCCAGCAAGAAGCTGAAAGGCTTTCCGGACACATTCTTGTCAAAAACCTTACCGTTGGTCAACTTGCCAATATAACGCATGCCAATCTAGAGTAACATTTATAAATGGGATAAGCTGAGTTGCTATTTATAACCTACTCTTTGGCCACTCTTGGCAGCGGCACCAGTGCCAACTTTAATGTCCTCAATGATCAGACCATTAGGTAACTTGACAACCTTATGCCACAAGTTAATGTTCAATAAATACTCACAGCGACCTGTCAAGTACCTTTTTCTCATCTTGCTTCTTTTTCTGTTCAGCCAGCTTCTTTTGTTCCTCCTGCTTCTTTTTCTGTTCAGCTAGCTTCTTTTGTTCCTCCTGCTTCTTCTTAAGTTCAGCCTGTTTCTTTTGCTCCTCCTGCTTTTTCTTCAGCTCTGCTTGCTTCTTCTGTTCCTCCTGCTTCTTCTTCATTTCAGCCTGTTTCTTCTGTTCTTCTTGCTTCTTTTTCAGTTCGGCTTGCTGTTTTGCCTCAGCTTGTTTCTGCTCTGCCTTTCTCTTTTTTGCTGGCTGTTCATCCTGAGATTTGGCTGGACGCTTCTTATTATCTTTGACGACAATTTCTTCCTCCTCTTCCTCCTCCTCTTCCTCCTCCTCTTCGTCTTCGTCCTCTTCGTCCTCTTCGTCTTCCTCCTCCTCCTCTTCGTCCTCTTCGTCCTCATCGTCTACTTCCGCCTCATCGTCCAGATAAGCAGCTGTCGAAATAGGTGTTAGCATTTTCTTTTTTTAAACATGATATGCCAATTACTAAAAACATACCAGCACGTTTAGCATCAATACCGTTTGGAAGACTAAAAATAGGAAAAGGTATGGTTAACGCAAATAAAAATAAAATATGTCTTAATAACTTGCTCCATATCCATATCATCGAAATCAGAATCGTCTTCATCGAAAGTGTAGTTACCCGTCAGATGGATAGTGCTGGAAAGATCGTTAGAGCAGATAAATCAATGTTTCGCGTACATACTTCGAACCTTTCACTGAGAATGTCACTTCTTCACCTTCCACAAAGGTGACATCCAAGGATTGTTGTTCGACCTAGTAATGCAACGCGTCAAAATTCTGCATTAAGACGTTTCAACATCTTACCTTTTCAGGGATCAGTGAGCACAAAACAAAGCTTTTCCCATCAATCTTCACGCACACGCTTGTACGCTTGTTGTCAGAAACTTCATCCGAGAGTGATGCCTTATAAAGATGTTAATGATCCTAATTTCATTCAACAAGAAGTGCTACTCACCATCGCGATCCGGAAAGGTGCAGTGACAGTTTGGCTGTATGTCTTGCCGGGTACAACATGAAGGCCTATCTATAACCTTAGACACCGTATCTTTAGCCAGCTTAGCTCCGTACCCCAAAAACCCTGGATGCTCATATTAAGGAGGAGACGCGAAATAAAAAGAGCCTGTTCACTGTTTCGGACCAAAATATTGAAATTGAAAACATGACTGTTTTAAGAAAAGCTGTGGCTCGAGCTGGCCAATCGCAGACCCAAAAGTTGGTTATTCTGCGTTGGCGATATCCGTTGTCCACAGCGATACGAGCACAATTCAGTACGAAGCATACAACTGTCCGCTATGTCAAGAAGACTTGACACATATCAAATCTTCCGTCCTACGTCAAAGACACGTAGACCAATGCCTCGATTCCGCAGATCCCGTGTTGCAGGCTGCGTCACAATCATCGGATGATACATTTGAATACTGTATCTTCTGTGGCAAGAATATATCTCTTTATAACGGAAATCGAAAGGAATCGCATTTTTCACGTTGCATGGACGAAATGGCTTTGGAAGATCAACAAATCAAGGAACAGGAACGGCAACAAAATTTGACATCCTTCGCTGGTCAGCCTGTCCCTTTCTTAGTTCAGCTTGAGGTCTGTCCCTGTTGTTTCGACAATTTTTCGCGTTCCTCTTTACGTTGCAAGGTTGCACACATTAAACAATGCTCAAAGCGACAGAGCATTACGACAGAACAACTGCTAAATAAATTTCGATGGATCCAATGGGGTCATCAGCCTGTGCCGCGGCCAGTGGATCCTGTTGAAGTTCCAACGCGGTATCGTAGTGCGCGAAGTGAAATTAGAGCAACAGCCATTGACGACGACAACGACAACGACGATTTTAGTACAAAGATCCTTTTTCATCGACGTGCACCTCCATTGAAACACAGTTCAACAAGAAACGACAAAGACGACGATGAGCTTCAGCTGGTACTGGCTTTATCGAAATCAATACAGCCATCTAGAGAGAACAAAAAAAAGGAGCGGCCACCATCTAACGCGTCAAATGTTCTAACAATCGAGGAATCGCGTCGTTTCGTGTCCCAAAGACTCGAAAGTTTACTGAACCGTTCAGATCACGAAGTCCAGATACCATGTAATTGCCACACATTTTCGTTGCCATCATCTAGAGTACAAGTGAAGGACTACGCCGTTCAGGAATCTGAAGTCCGACCATCACTCTGGACCTTGGCATCGGCAGACGAGACTATGAATAGTTGCGTGTTTTGTTCTGATTTTATGAAGGTATATGAAGAGTCGCATATGTATTGTGAGACTAAAAGCATTTATCAATGAAAGACATCATACTAGTTAGTAACATATTCCCCGCCTCCCCTTTCTTTTTTTTTTTTAAGAAAGTCATTCTTGCGGTGGATGTACTGTAACAAACCAAAAAATCTAAGCAACCTTTTCTTACCACGTCGGGTCTTACAGACAAGTTTCTAAAGTCGATGAGAAACCTTTTTTTTTTTTTTTTTATAAGGCATTGTCTCACGAAGTTCATAAACAGTTTTTCGATGCTAGCCTTTGATAGACAAAGCCTTCAGAAACCGTAGAACATACTTACCTTCTCGGTCAACGGATTGCACATCGTGGAATGGTGATGGTCTTCTCCAGAAGATGCAAGCCAGATCGCCATGTTAACCAGCATTATTACCTTCATCTACCTTGAGAGTTCGGCCCTCCTTTTGGTTTTTGAGAATTTCGGACAGCAGATGCGGGAGAAATATGAAACGGAAAGGATACACTCTGGAACTTGGTGTGGCAGCTATGGACTTATCTCAGTCGAGATTAGCGAGCTTGTTGACTATCGTTTATTGGAGGTAAGAGGGAATACCATATAGGATATTGGGGGATGAATCAAGAACAGTGATGGGGATAGTGTGTTAGGCCTGGATCTAAAGGCAGGGAATCGTGTGGTCTCTATTTATGTTGGGAATTTCGTCGGGCACTTCTCTCGGGTCCCCTCACTCCAATATTTTCGTCAAGCAGCGATAATGAAACACAGGATAATAATGTCCGAGAATTGTAGTGTCTGGCTGTGAGAATGTTTACTATCGGGACACGAGAGAGATACAACTGCTTGAATAACCAAAAGCTCAATATGACATGAAGTAGGTTCGAAAGAGATAGTGCAGATAGCTAACAGCATTGCACAATCCAGCGTTTTAAAAGATACGCCAGAGCTGCTACTTCATATCACCTAAGCGGACAAAAGAGAATTGATCAGGTCTTATTTTTTATTCTTTCTCGATAGTAGCTTTCTTTCTATGTTTCTTATTCCTACATCTTTGTTACAAGCATGACAATGAACGTTACTGGCGTTAAACCTGGCGATTCCTATCGAGTAGGAACGGGCGTAGTCGTGGTATGGGAAGGCAACCCAGTTGATCATACTATTTAAAACGTATATTCAATGCTGGGGCAGAAAATCGAAATACAAGCACATGTATAACTCTAAAAGAAGATATTTATTCCACCAAATATTTGTCAGTGTAAATACCTATATAGTCGTCTCCCGCAAATGATTATTGTTTTGCTGTCGTGCGGCAACTGTATCTCAAGTATGAGGGCATCATAGGCAAAGCAGGCCCGATTACAATATTAGCAATAACACCAACCTTTTCTCCAGCAATCTCCACAATAACAGCAACAAGAACATAATCATCATCTGCTACAGGTTTCTCAACAATCCTTCAAGATGGATCTGGTTCGACGCTATCTACGGGACAATTGCAGGAATCATTGTTAGTTCGGCACTACTTATAGCTATGGTAATACATTATCGACATGAGACGAAGTACTAAAGAAAAAAGTAATACGTTCTCACGTTTTTCATCTTGCTCCGACGTATGCGAAACAGAGAAAATAATGGTCGTGTTAAAGAAACCAGAATGGCGTAGCATAAGGGTCACTGGTTTGATTATCTCCAGAAGCTTTATTCTCCGCGGATATCACCCAAAAAGGACAAAAACATGTCAGATAAATGTGCAGCATAGCCACCAAACGAGTACACACTTCAACTCCCACACGAGCATGCACTACAGCGATTAAATGAAATCAAGTTGCAAATTCCAAATGAGATCGAAACACAACAGTTAAATTTACGAAATTCTGACAACGATATACACAGTAACCATAAAACTTGTAGCTGTGACACGGTAGAAACTTGCATATCCGTATCTCGTTCCATAACCAACCTTGAGACTGTACTATACGCTGATACACTTCATTGTACGACTCGTCTAAAAAGTAACCACCAAGTCTAAACGAGCGCATTGTTTCCACCAACCAAGACGATCAAATCTTTGTTGCAATTACGAAGGATACCTACACTAAGTAGTATCATTAACTGCGTCATATAATTAAGTCGAGAGCTAAGACAATTGAAATCCAATGACTATGCCCTTGTGTAATAAATAGACGTTGTAATTGATCAACAGAAACGTGCAGCTGTATCAGAGGAAACGACTAATTCGAGGAGTAATATTTGAATTAAAGACCGAAGACATTTTTTACAGAATGGCATTCCATCTGTATTGTCTAGTGCCTATTCCTCGAAGTGAGTTTCTCATAAAGACCATCAAGAATCTCCGGATTCAGATAAATTGATTTTAAACTGTCCATATCAGTTTTATTTGCACACACTCTTCCTTTAAGAGTGGATTTATTCCACTATTGATGCAGTAAGCTTATAATGGACAATTTTGCAATTGTTTCGATTCCAAACTTTAAATATCCCATTTCGTTTAAGGCAATAACCTTTTATTCACTGATACGCAGATAGTGGTAAGAGGTCCACACTCTTGTTGTAAACTTTCTAATTTCCTCATCTGCCTGCCAGGTATCATATCTGGAAGGTAAGCCTCAATATCTCATACAATACGTGAAGTATCTGCAGACTTTGCTTGAGGTTTTATCAAGAAGGGTGGACTGTCTAAATCAAGGGGCGAATGTTCTTTCGGGCCTTTGAAATAATAGTCGCACTTTGCCAAAGTTTTACGCTTCTCATCCAATCAGTACTGGCCTACCCAATTGCATTACAATGAAACTTTGGGTAAATATCAAATATGAGCTTCTTATAAAGCCGATTTTTGGTAATTAAAATCATCTCCCGAGGCTAAGCAGTGATACGAGCAGCATTCCATGTTGTCATTTTAGGCTCCGCTATTCCTGTTGTGGTAAAACCACATATGTTTCTACTATGATAGAGTGAAACATCTTACAGTAAACGATCGTCTTCGTGAATACAATACCTAATCACACCTGACCTTAACCAGGTACTAGTTATACACACTCATCAACCATGCAAGAAGCTAGAAGCAATATAGTAGCTCAGGGGACCAATAAGAAGACTTTATAGAAAGGTTCAAAAGGAGAAGGTCCGCCTTTCCAAAATAAACATCACTCTCACGATACTTGTTTTCGTTATGTCTGACATACTTACATTTACTAATTTATCACACCTGTATCCAAGCTTCCAATTCTTATCTGTTCTGCGCAGAGATCGATCATGGTTGTACAACAGATATACAGTAGCCGAGCGTTAAAAGAATACTCAATACAATTATATTTTTGATAAAGTAATACCAATTAGGATTCACACAGTTTGTTCTGGCTTTAATATAACAGATCTGATATAATAAGGAGTTTTACGATGTTCAGGAACATATGCTTTAGGAAAAAATATTTTCTGAATGACTTTCGTCTATCAGTCTACTGCATTTCTATTGAAATAGTTATCAGTATTTGTTTGTTTCGCCTGGATTTGCTTCCATTCTGACTTCTTTAGTTTTCTTGACAGTAATGGTCAATATCTGCATCCGATTGGTCACCTGAATGTAGTATGCTGCGAACTTGCTGGATAGGTTCTATTTGTCGATGGTTAGGTAGTACCATATACCTAGATTCACTTGGAGCCTCGGTATCATCTTTGAAGATATCACTGGTATCCTGGTAGTCATAAGAAGTATTACACAAGCTTTCAACGTCTGCTCTTTCATGACACAGTTTGTCCTCTTCCACTGTGGACAGAATAACTGATGACGCTGATATATCGTTGCCGTAAACTTGGTTAAGTCTTCCAGTGATAAGATCTATAATCTTGTCTCTTCATTGTTACTGTATCATTGCTAGCATAACTTTGCAAGAGGCCTGTTTTCTGAAAACAATTAATAATTGTGAATACAGTCTGCAAATACATCACGTCAGTGCCTAAACCTCCAAGCTTTCTGATAGTGGACTTCCAATTCGTTTAATTATATTCTCGATATAATTATAACTTTCTGATCCACGAAAGTATTCTTTTAACGTCCGGCGACTGCACCTCTTCCAGAAATTCCTCTTTAAACTTTTCCCATCTTTTCTTGGTGCCATTCATCGCTCAATTCTCCTTCATTTCATAAAACGTGTAAACCCTCGTTCGTTGCTCGCCTACATGATAAAATATACCTTGGGGCTCACTAAGCAAGTAGATACAATTTGCCAAGAACTTTATGGTAGTAATTGAAACATATTTTACGTTATAACTTCGCTTACCGTTTACTAATGGATTTTGGCGCCTTTGTGTCTGGACATATGCGGTAAGCCTTGAAAGATTCTTTCGACATCCAGCGTTTTAAGAGATACGCCAGAGCTGCTACTTCGTATCACCTAAGCGGACAAAAGAGAGTTGATCAGATCTTATTTTTAATTCTTTCTCGATAGCAGCTTTCTTTCCATTTTTCTTATTCCTACATCTTTGTAACAAGTATGACAACAAATGTTACTGGCGTTAAACCTGGTGATTCATACCGAGTGGGGGAGGACGTAGTCGTGGCATGGGAAAGCTACGTATATGATCGTAATAATTACAACGTATATTTAATGCCTGGAGCCGAGAATCGAAATATAAGTACATGGATAGCTCTAAGAGAAGATGCTCCATCTACCGGATATATTTCAATGAAAATTCCTATATCGACTCCTCCTGCAAATGATTATTATTTTGTTGTTGTGCGGCAACCGTATCTCAAGTATGACGGTATCATGGGCAAAGCAGGCCCAATTACAATATTAGCAGTGACGCCAACCTTGTCTTCAGCAATCTCCACGACAGCAGCAGCAAGAACGTCATCGTCATCATCTTCTACAGGTATCTCAACAACTCTTAAAGGTGAGTCTGGTTCGACGCTCTCTACGGGGCCAATTGCAGGAATCATTGTTGGTTCTATACTACTTATAGCCATGGTAATACATTAAACTGACATAAGATGAAATACTAAAGCAAAACGTATTAGGTTCTTGCATTTTTCATCTTGCTCCGACGTATGCGAAACAGAGAAAATAATGGTCGTGTTAAAGAAACCAGAATGGCGTATCATAAGGGTCACTGGTTTGATTATCTCCAGAAGCTTTATTCTCCGCGGATATCACCCAAAAAGGACAAAAACATGTCAGATAAATACGTAGCACAACCACCAAACGAGTACACATTTCAACTTCCGCATGAGCATGCACTACAGCGATTAAATGAAATCAAGTTGCAAATTCCAAATGAGATCGAAACACAACGGTTAAATTTACGAAATTCTGACAGCGATATACACAGCAACCATAAACCTCGTAGCTGTGACACATCAGAAACTCTTGCGTCTGTGTCTCATTCCGTAGCCAACCTTGAGACTGTACTATATGCTGAAGTACTTCACTGTACCGCTCGTCCAAAAAGTAACCATTAAGCCTAAACAAGAGCATTGTCTCCATCGATCAAGATGATAAAATTTTGTTACAGTTACAAAGGATATGTACACTAAGTGATATCACTATCCACACCGTCTGTTAAGTCAAGAGCTAATGTAATTGAAATTCAATCACTGCTTCCTTGGGAAATAAATAGATGCTTATGACTGATCAGCAGAAAATGTTCACGCCAAGAATTAAACTTACTGTATCAGAGGGGATAGCATGTATTGCGATAGTTTCCTTATTCCCCGAGAGGAACTCCAGGCTAATCGACGCTATTGCAGCTAGTAGTATATATTACATGCGTCTGATTTGACTTGTACAGAATGAAAACTGTCAATTCACAAGTGTACTTATGTAATCGTTGCAATTTCCTTAATAAGATGACGACCAAAATTACTTCCTTAGTAATCGATCCTTGCAGAGAAAGGAAATATTACGAAAGAAGTTCTTTTTTGGAGCGTTCAATTTCCGGAATATAGCAAACTACTAGTTGGCAGTAATGGAAAATTTTGTTTGGATGTCCTTATAGGGTGTACAGTTCAAGATATCGTAGGCAACTCGAAATTTGCGTTTATGAGCGTTATTCGCACTGATAGCCAGGCCATTGGTTTTTTTTCTCCACGAAAGAAGCCTAACGCTTTGACAAGAAACCTCGCACTAGGAATCTAGCATAATGATAGCTCTCAGTCTGAACTATAACTTTACAGAGTAAATCTGGAGTTAACGAGCATTTACGGGGTCATATGGGTGTGGTGAGGAGCAGTATGATACCAGATGATTTAGCATTGCAGAGTTCTAACTATCTCACACCGTTCGGGATTAGACAAGGTGAAAAAAAATACAGCCAATGAGACAAAGTAGATTTATCTAATGCCATAAACAGAAAACAACTAGATATATTCTATTGCACACAATTAATATTGTAGAAGATACGACTTATTTCATGGTGTAAATCATAGTTGCATTTCAAGCAGCAGCTATAAAAAAATTTCGCCCATGCTCTGATGTACCAAACATAGCCCACTGGAATACTTCTGCCTCCGAAATATACGAATGGATCAGAAAAAATTGCAACTCTAAATAAATTCTATTTTCCTATATCCTATTATTGAATACCATGATCGATTATAATAACCAATTATGACAAGAAACAAGCAGCTGGTATTTCATGTATCTCAATTTTTTGATACTGTCTTTTAGTTTTTACGATTCCTATTTCTCTAAACCCATTTCCATTGGACATCAACAACACCAACGTCTAGCGAACTGGCAATATTAACGAAAGCCTGGGCGGATATATCAATATCGTTTAAATTACAGCCGGCACACTACGAGATGAGCGTCAATTTGTGGTTGTAAAGGTATTTTTGAAAACTTACTACGTCGACAATTGCCACTTTAACCTGTCCATTAGGGCCATAAATCATAACATTGCTACCGCATGTGGCGTTGTTATTCCCGGGTGGTAGATTATTCATCCGACTGGGGCTTACAGCGCCGAGAAGTAAGTGTAAAGAGGGCCGATCCTGACAGGTGTCAGGTCTAGATATGGAATACCACCCAGCTTTACCAGTGAAGAAGCCAACACGACTAGTGTCGTTACCACTTTCCCAAAGATAATTGGGTGTAGTAGTGGCTGTGGTATTGGGTTCACGTATTATGACTGTTGTAGGGGTTGTACTAGTTGTCGTCGTAGTAGTATTAATTGCTCCGTACACCGTGCTGATTGGCTCGTGGGTCGCCATAGTAGAGTCTGGTATAGTCGTAGATGGCTCCCTATGGTAACGAATATCTGAGGAAGGATATACTGTAGTCGGCAAGTCAGGTGTAAGTACAATGGGGATGTAAGAAGGACGAGGTTTATGGCCTTTGTTTTTGTGACATCGTTTCATCAAATGCAATTTCGGAAGAAGAGCTGCCGACACCAAACTCCAGGAAACCACCAGGACAAACGCATATAAAAAGATAGTACGATATGCCATTAAGTATAGATGATTAAAAAAAGAGAAATTGGTAAGTGATGATAAATGATAGACCAATTCGAAAGATGTCGGTATCACTATTTATATGAGCTTATCGTTTCGATGGATTTAATTGGTACCTCCACCAACACTTTCCAGACACACCCTTGCGCTATAAGACCACATCCAGTCTACTGACCACCTAATAGGGTATTTGACTGCTCCCATAGTATGTTATCTTTGCAAACACATGTCCGAAAAGGAGAGAGTACGAAAATCCATCATCGAGTCTTGGTAATTGTACGGTTACACAGTGCGTACATAGTTCCCCAAATTAGTATCTGATATCCAAATCTACAATATAGTTTATATGCATAAGATCGTCGCACGGCAACATTAACTTTCGGAAATAATATGTAAAATTGTCTCGTCAATTGTGCGCAATAAAATTTTCCAGATGTACAAAAAAAAACCTTGTACGCTCTTATGCTTTTTGATACTTGCTGTCGGGCTAGGACATCCCGAGGCCAAGCCCGAAAATGCCAGCCCACTGGGACTTGGGCTAATATTCGTCCCAAATAACATGACCCACTGGGCCATGGACCCACCTATTGACGCGCCCAGATAGGATCCGCCCATGGCAAACCCTAGTTTTGAGGAGTTTTTGTTTATTTATTCCTGTTTTTCTATAAGTTCTATACTTCTGTTTGTTTAGCCTTTTTATTTTTTATTTTCAACTACTTTCTTGTAGCCATATTGCAACATGATATGTCAATATCTTAATCGGATATATTTTTACGAGTTTGTATTTCACTTAATAATCTCTGATAATAATAAATACAGACGGACACTACGATAGCGTCTGATAGTTCTTCTTTCACGAAAACACTTGCGTGCCACTTATAACTACAACGATCTTTCCCACCTATCCACTTTTAAGTATAAGTAATAATACTAGTGGTTTATACTTTCCCACATAGCAATGATCGATATTACATTTCTCATGAACCTCCCTGCATACAGCACAGTACTTTTCATATTTTGGCATAAAATATTTGCTTACAGCCGATGGTTTATTATCCTGAATATCAAGTGGATTCATCCAATATGGAAAGCATACCACAATATTGCGACACATACAAACATATCTGACAATTTTTCTGGATCTCTAAGGCGATCAGCGCCAAATAATCAGATATTCCCTACAGTAATCTCCAAAGACTTTAAAATACATTCGAAGGTAGTGTATCCCTTCATATCCTATTATTGCAATGCTTTTTGATAAAGTTGTATCTACGGGACTATTTTATATAATGGGCTATTATACTTAAGATTTTCGGTAGTTTCGATTGTATAAAACTTCTGCAGTAAGCTACTAAGATCAAAATGCAGAATGCGTATTGCACAGCACTTCTTTTGTATCACTTTCGTCCCAGTAAATTTTTACCCAATAGTTATCTAACCCGTACCATAGCTAATGGTTGTGTGCTTCTTAATATGATCGACATAGGTCGTATACGCCATTCTTACAAGTTGAACGTAAAAAACTACTTCATGTTTTTCCGTGACCTTTTAGGACAGAAAAGCTCATATAAATCAGGCTAAGTTCATGTTTGTTTCTTGGTGGAAGAACCGTTCATAGTCAGCTCAATTTTGCTAGGGAATTGTCTATCTCTACATGATATGTTTAACCGGATACAACTCCGGAGAAGCAATTGTGCGTGTAGCGGTGCTATCAAGGGATGGTGAAAGCGTGTCACACGCTACTGATTTTTGTGTAGCAATTTGGTTGCCATGAATCGATTTCGTGTGTACAGCGGTTAAATAAAGGTTTTTAGTAGTGCAAAATCTCTTACAAAGTTCAGCACGTATCAGCTGTACAAGCTTTATATATTCTAGGCAAGGATGCTTCATTGCTTATTACGCACCTAACATCCTTGAGTCTTCTCATTATACACTTTCTGATTTTGATCTCATCTTCTCAACCCACTCGGAAGTACTTAAACTTTAAACTTAGGCCTTTCTTGTAGAACATTCATATAAAAGCTACGATTAGTTTTCTGGAGTTATTATATGTTGTGTTTTTCTTGCATCTTCATGTTATGCACATCTACGGTCTTGCACCTGGCCATGTATATCAAGCAGATAATGGCATACAACTTCTGTTGAATGACACTTCAATAGTAGGAGATCTTTGTGTCTTTTTAATTGACGGGATCAACAACCGAAACGCAAGCACATGGATCAACCTTGGAGAGTATAGTTCGGATACAAAGATAGCGGTTCCTCTGTCAACTCCCCCAGGAAATAATTACTACGTTGTCATTGTCAAATACGATAGCAATTCCGAAGATTCGCCGGTCAGCTACAGTAATATTCGTGCCAAAGCGGGACCAATGACAATATTACCCGTGCCAACCTCGTCTTCGGCAATCCCCACGGCAACAATGCCAAGAACGCCACCATCTGCTACAAGTATCTTAACAGTACCACGATCAACTCCTACAGGTACCCCAACAGTCCTTAAAGGTAGCTCTAGTTCGGCACTATCCACGAGGCCAATTACAGGAATTATTGTTGGTTCTGTACTACTTGTAGCCATGGTAATACATTAAACTGTCATAAGATGAAATACTAAAGCAAAACGTATTAGGTTCTTGCATTTTCCATCTTGCGCCGACGTATGCGAAACAGAGAAAATAATGATTGCTGGTTTAATTGCTTCCAGAGGCTTTATTCTCCGCAGATATCACCCAAAAAGGACAAGAACATGTCAGATAAATATGCAGCACAGCCACCAAATGAGTACACGCTTCAACAGCCACACGAGCATGCACTACAGCGATTGAATGAAATCAAGTTGCAAATTCCAAATGAGATCGAAACGCAACGGCCAAATCTACGTAATTCCGACAACGATATACACAGCAACCATAAACCTCGTAGCTGTGACACGTCAGAAACTTCCATATCTGTATCGCGTTCCATAGCCAACCTTGAGACTGTACTACATGCTGATGACTTTCACTACGAAGCCGCAGTAAAAAAACAAAAACAAACTAGGTATATAAGTAATAGTAATTGATGAACCTTCCAGCTACTCTAAATAAAGTTCCATATATGAAGAGCAAACTTCGGACAGAGAAAGAGTCGAAACGTGTCACTAATGCATCAAACTATAAGCCCTCCACTTTCATGAATTTGGTTCCCTGTAGACGCGACTCTTTTCCCTGATTTTCTGCACGGAGCTGCGTGATCAAAATCGTTCTGATTTATACCGCATGAGGTTTCTCGCCTTCTCGCGCTCCATAGCTCTCTCCAAAGCACTCGTTGTGACATCAGCTCTCTTTCCTTAACTTGCATCTCTGTTCATTTGGATTATCAATCTTTCATTTTATTTTTTCTTCCCCTTGCTACATTTTTTCTTACTAGTTGATTTTTATACCAGTTATCGTTCATTTTTCTCTTGCTCAATTGCAGAAGTGAACGCAGAGATATGTAGAGATTATATTATTTAGGAAGAATGCTTACATATGGTTGTTGCCAAAGTTCTCACTGTGCCCATTATGAGTTGATTAAATTGCTCAATAGGGCTATAAGCTAATCGCGCTCGATGCTGCCTGATCGCTCCTGAAATAATGGGCATATAAATTGTAAGCATATTTGTTGAAATAGATCAATAACCCATTGCTTGATGAGAAGTTACCATCATTGTCTCGTAGGCTGGACATTATATATACTTTACTTGTATCGTGATTGTATCGAAAACTGTTTCCATAGGATATTAGTTTTTCTAGTTCTTCAGTTGAATCTGAACGGTTTTAGGGAACCTCGGATAGCTTATAGTTGTTGCTGGGTTGGATGTACATGTTAGATGATCTAAAGGAAGAAATGTTTGACTATGAACTGACCAAGCGGAAGGAGCTTCCAGATAAAGCAGAGGTCACGCAAGTAAATATACATCGAGTAAATCTGGTACTGCTTATGGGATATGAAAGTCTAGAATCAGTTCGATGATGATGTCTTTTGTTAGATAGCTGCTTGAGAAGTGCCCTGCTCGTATATGTGGCGTCAACCATTGGGTTTCAATATTAGCAATGACAAGCAGCACAATTTATCAATGTATTCTGGGGCGAATCTAGGGATATGCCAGAAAAATGAAGAATGAACTGTTCCAAACGTTTACACAACATGCAGACTCCAGAAGTAGCAGCCATTTATTCCACACACTCGTATCCACACCGCATTCGGAGAGAAAGTATGGGGCAATCAGAGAAAGAAGGAGCAGTTCAAGATATTAGGCATATTAAACAAGAGTGACTTATTTGGGAAATGCGTGTTACAAAGATCTACCAACAACATGCGAAAGTGTTTTCCTGAAGCGTTATTTTCTTAAAATGAAGTTCACCTCTATGGCCACTGGGAGGGCACTTGTTCATCGATCAAAGGCAATGCCGTAGGGTAATCAAACAACTTCGAATATTACAGAGGTGAAAAGGAATTTTGATCACGATGGACGAAATCAGTACCTGTAAGGCATGCAGTTGATATTCAAAGCCTTTGCAACAGCAATAGTACCGTACAAACGATGGAAAAATTTGAAGGCCGATATGAGCTGTCTACCGCGTGAATCCTACTTGCGTTGGTCTTGTCAAGGGCTGTAGTACAATAAATCGGGGCGTAAATGCTTCCAAAACATCGAATTGAAGGAAATCTCAATGATTTTGTCCATACTTAGAAGCTCTCTCTCATGCCATTCTGTCCTTTTTGTTCGAGCGTGCACCAACTTGATCCGATCCTTGCTCGTTAACCAATCTCGGTCTGATTTATGCATGGCCTGCGAAAAATGGCTACCTAGTAAGTAGGTTGATACGCCTTCATGTCACATATTCATGTTGATGTAGATACAATGAATTTATGGCCAACAAACGTTTAGTATTTCAAGATTGATTAAATCTCAAACGATACTTAAATCTCCCTCTAGTAGATTCAAAGCCATCCAGAGAATTTATGAAATTTGGCTTCATCGTTCATATCCAAGATGGAAGGTAAACTTTTACTAGATCCTACCAATGTATAACTGTAAATTATGGAAGGCTTAGTATTCTTTCGGTGGCTGTTACAAAGATAGGAGAGTCAAAGTTCTGGGGGCAATGTTTAACCGTTTTAATAAATTCTAGCAGATACATTGCGGCTGCTTTGACTGCTTTAATAATCTCTTCAACGTCTCTTCAAGCGCACCAAATATGGTGCAATAAGGACTACATCTGCTGCAGCAAATGTTATATTTACTTTACAAAGGTACAACAAGTATTTCGCAATGTTGCATTGGAGTATATCACATTGTTTTCGCTGCGAAGATTGCTTCCACCTCCGTAAAACGCAGTGACCTACCATGATTCAGCCAATTTTTTTGGCAGCACCCATGAAGGGTCATGATTGCGCTAAGGAAGAAATTAATATGCATCATCAGTTAAACCGTAAAACTTACTTGAACTTGTTCTTTCAGCGGACACAAGATTCATTCATGATTAATATCTGTTAAACTTGGATATCATCTTACTTACCCCCGAAGAACATTCCCACGCATTTGTGGGCGCTCCCCCGCGCCGTGATGAGTGGGGACGAATGAAGAGGTCACAATGGTTTGAAGCCATCTATTGTTTAACGATCAGCGGGCTAAACAATAGATCAACAGACGTAAGTAATCATACGTTCACAGTTAATCTCAGTAAGTACCGGGGATGTTTTAAAGAAGACAGATCCAAAGAAAAGGAACGATCTTCCTCTTTACTTTTTTGAGATAGAACATTTCCTTATCTAGAAACACAATGAGACAACCCACTGTACAAACCCATGTAATCCAGACCCACTTCAATTCGACCCAAAAAGGTGCTACTTCCAACGCAAAGTCCATGTAGAGCCAACGCAGAAATAATATGTATCTCTCACAAAACGTTTTACTCAACTGCGCAAAGATATTAGTGATTGCCCGCAAACAAACAGGAAAACTATTTTTTTCCTTTAAAATATACAGACAGACTATCGTACAGTAATGGTATATTCAGACTTTGCCATTTGTGGATATGTGTAGCAGGTAGCGATTATAATAACGTAGCGGGATTGCTTCTTTACCTAGATAGATTTGCTTATCAACTTTTTTCATAATCTATCGGCTAATTCCAGAATCAGCAACGATAGAGTGGCCTGTCTTTTTTTAGAACAATTTGAACATGCTGGAGAACCCACAATAGTATCACATGCATAAACTGAGCGATGAAGGTTTATGTGCCCTAGTCCCATTGTTTTCTTTATCTACATATCCTTTAAAATGATCCAAGCCTGGTCCGCACTTTAAATTGATCGTACTACGTCCGATTAACTAACGCAGAACAAGCACATTGGTTAAATGCATGAAAAGTATTTTTGATTAATTTAAAAGAATGAGTCAAAGCATAGCAGAGCGATTAAGTATTGAGCGACGGAGTATCCGCAGAGATTATTGCTTTCTTGTTTACTTAAGTAGAGCCACTAATAACATGTTTACCATCATACGTTATCCGTACTAGCTCGATCGGTACTATTGCCATATACATTGCTAGCTATTGTGAACAATCACATTTGTGGCTACGTGTTAAAAGAAAGCTGCAATGATAGAAAGCACAAACAGAAGACTTTCAAATTGAATGATAAACTTCTTTCTATCCATGCATCGTGATATCTTCTCCTCGTTTCTCGTCTCCACCTCCTCATTGAGCCCCTTGCTGGAGACCAAAATCAGCATTTCCATCCCCCTTTATATCAGATCCTTCTTTTAAAAGGATCAACTCTCCTCTTGGAACTTTTCACGTTGTCAACACCATCATGAAGTTTTTCTATGCATTGGTTTGTGGGTGCATGGCTATTCTATGCCTCGTCGAAACTGCTTTGGCCCAGGATGAATCATCCTGTGCAGCAGCCATAGTGTAGGCTACAATGATGAATGACAGGCGATAGAGGCTGACAACAAAAAAAAACAGTTTTAACCAGTGTCTCCGAAACCAAGATGATTACTTGAAAACATGCAAGAGCCAGCAAGGTGTGTAGTGAACTAAAACTTAGTGGTACTATTTCTGACGAAAGAAAAAAAAATTTTTTTTCTGTCTTACGACCAGATTATCCATGTCTCTGCAAGGTAAATGCCTTTTTCCTAGCAAAAAGCTTCGAGCGCTGATAAAGAAATGCTTTTATTTTATTCTAGTGGCACACGGCTAAGTTAAGCTGCTGGGATAACTGCCCCAGTCTTCCATCACGAGGAACACAAGATGCCCTGATGACAACTTTTTGTTCGATCGCCGGAGCAAACAACGCGTAACTAGATTGTGGGACAAAGACCAATCCGATTTCTCATATCCTTTTTTTAGAACAAACACCATTAGCAGCACTATGTCATCGCCCAGTGTCTTCGCAAGTACGAGTACAACGGTGTCTTCCGCTTCTCTAGCCCCTACAGCAACAAAGACGGCAACCTCTGATGCAGACAAACTAATCACACGCCAAGGGTCTAGTCTCGTCATTATCGCACTAATTTCAGCGTTTAGTCTACTTTTTTGACAGTGCCTTGTGTGGCGCGCTTGGCAAAGCTAAAGCTGTTTGTTTCTTGGTTGAGCCTTCTTTTTTTATTTTTTTTTGTCTTTCTTTTTTTAGTGATATCGGATCCGAAATCATGTAATAATGTTTTTTTTATTATTAGTTGAAAAATGGAATGGTTGGTGTGGAAAAGAAAGGCGGGCCGATGTTTGATCGAGTCTATTTTCTCAGCCCTCAGTCAGTTCAGGCGGGTGACTGCCAGGGTTCTAACCGAAAAGGTGTTGTGACCATCCGTGCAAACGCCGACTGAAATGCATCATGCACAGCAACCGAAGGATATTGGCAAAAGAGCGCGTCTAATCAGGGCTTATCCAGGACAATCAAAAAAAATAAAGTTCTTGTCGCTTTGCTAAGGAGATGGATAGAAGTATTTATTTTTACAAGCAATGACACCAAACTGTCACGAGCGAAGGAGTAAAAATAAATCAGTTTTGGTTATTCTCAGCCCAGTGGATGACAAGGAAGGCCATCGTTACACAGCACCAACAAATCCTTCCGCCCGCCCCTTCCTTTCCGTACCCTATAAATTTCACTCGACCTGTATTCCTTTCCTTTCTTTTTTCTTTATTTATATTTTTCATTCTTTAATATACATATTCATGCGCTGCCTCACTCTACTCATCTCAGCTGCTATTGCCTCAGTAGCAGCAGCAGATGAGGTTCAACGTATTCCGCTTTATCGCCGATGGAACACATCCGGTGTCAAGAAAGAAGCCATGATTATCGACGATGGACTGGTATGTCTACATAAACATACAATTTCCTCCGTTCAACTGACCACGCTTTCGCCTTTTTTTTCTTCAAAAATGATAGTTGGTAGCCAAACTAGAAGTTGGTACGTTTTTGATTCGATCATCTTCCGGACATCTGATACTAAAATACATACAGGAACTCCGGCCCAAACGTTTCCTGTCTTGTTTAACACTGATACTTCTGTCACTTGGGTTCCGTCAAAGAAGGTAGGAAACGTGGCATTTGGATCTGGTCCGCATCTCACCTGCACTATAGTGCCACAGTTCCAAATGTAAACACCACGCCACTTACGACAGCCTTAAGTCGTCTACTTCCGAGAATCTTCATACCAAAAAAGAAGTCAAATTTGGCGATGGCAAATGTATTGATATTGACCTGTACAAGGTAGGCAGGATGAATGACATGGCGTTGAAGCTAATCTTTTCGCACAGGAAACGGTTACTGTGGCTGGTGTAAAAACCTCCAACCAACTCATAGGTTCAGCCTACAGTGTCACTGGCATTGGCGATGATCACTATCGTACGTAGAATGTTTCCTATGCATAACGGTCTCTCATCTTTTTTTTTTTTTATATAGTTGGTATGCTAGGTCTCGGCGGTTACACAGATGACGGTGCAGTTAACTTAAACGTTACAAATAGAAGGACCTACTTCGGATCTCACGGTAACGTAAACAAATGCTGTTCTCTTATCCAGTAACTGATTGCTATCATCTATTTCAATTTAGAAATCTCGGCTAGGCAATGTAAGTCCAGACCATTCGATGTGCAGGACCTTTTTATTAATAATTCGGTTTCAACTAGTTGGATCCTCTTCCGGTGGATGGGCTCAAAATACTTTCATAAACGGTTACGGCCAGAGTAACCAGATGTATGGCATTGCTGCTGATCCTTATGGATGGTACCAGAAACGATGGAATGATAGACCCCAAGCTCAGTTTATTTTTGGTGGCATCGATCATTCGGTTTACAAGGGTGACATCGCCTACATGAAACTGCCGACATGCGAATACGGTGCATCTCGTTACTGGAAAACGCACTTGAAATGTGTGAAGCTTGGTTCAAAGGGCGATATCAAAATCGACATTAAACTGGCACGAAAAGCATTGGCGACATTGAGCACCGGCACTGACTTTATTAGCGCTCCGGTGAAACAAGCCGACTTGCTGCATAAAGTCATGGGTGCCCACTACGACGAAAAGACGCATACCTATCAGCTCAAATGTTGTAAAGCTGAAAAATTACCTGACCTGACATTTACTTTCGATGGTTACCAAGTCACATTACCCTCTACGATCTGGACCAAGAAAATCGAGGATGACAAAGTCAGAGAAGGTGAAGAAATGTGTTACACAACCATCCGACGCAACACAGACGAAAAGAACTGGATCCTTGGTGGTTCGTTCCTGAATAACTTTTACCATATTTACGATTATGGAAACAAACGCATTGGCTTGGCAGAACTAAAGGGTACACATAAGGCCACCATCCACAAGACCGGAGGAAAGAAACACTAAAAGAACGATAACTGTACTTTCGGAACGCTTTTCTCTTTCTGTGTATACACCCGTCTCTTGCATGTATATCCCCCGTTTATAAACAAAAAAAATCCACTCTTTCTTTGGGTTATTAAAACCCATTTTTATATTCTTGTTTTTAGTTTCAATATTCATTTGTAAAGAACAGCTTCAAAATAAAGTTAGACTTCTCAGTAAAAAAAAAAAAAAGAGAGAGAGAGAGACAGAGAGAAGAGATCACGTAGTTGCCTGGTAAATTCAATTTTTCTTTTTCGAGATTTGGCTACACAAATTTCAAGAAATGTTAACGCATGCATCGGATTCCTAGTCTGAATTTTATATTGCCCCACAGGATACGTTTTAAAAATAGTAAACTGACTCAGCTGTCAAGACATGGTTCTAAGTCGATTTTCCGTATGTGCACACCAGAAAAGTCTAACTAGTGCGGTTGACTAAAATAAAAGCGAACCTGTTTTTTTGGCAGCAAAAAGTAAACTTGCTCTGTACATACATTTAGCTAGAAATTTAATTATCACCGCTCGCATATATGTACCATGTCGCGTATAAATTACAAAATAAGTTTGCATAGTGTATGTGTGTCTCGATGAACGAAAAAAAAAAGTGTATCACAGCGTCAACTAGTGTAGCTAGGCAGACACCTTTTTGGAGGAGTTACTGATCAGTAACAATACCATTTTATTCCTTATGCAGCGTACACGCATCTACTCTCATGACGTTTTGGCACGACATGTAATTGGGATTTCTTTTTTAGAAGATATCCATGCAAACTCTTTAGCCTAGTTTTCCGTACACGACTTTTCAGCTGACAAATCCATCTACAATAAGCATTCTTCCTTTATCGCGTCCCACCTTTTCCTTAGATCTTTACTTTGTCCCAACCTGTGACGGCTATGGAAGCAGAACTGTGTGTATGGCGAGGTACTCTTTTTTTTTTTTTTTTTTTTTTTTTTTTGGAGATTTGAGAAGTTTCTAGATTTCTCGGTGTATCTTTCTCGACAAGGTTCTTAAAGCACCTTGGCGGGAAATCTGAGAAGAGCGCTAGTATCACTCGTGCAGAATCCACAAACGAGCATGTACATCTTCCAACTGCAGAAAAACAATCTGATAACTGTGACCTTTTCTTTGTCGTCAATCGTGGCAATGTTGCCAGTAGCCAACTCGCGCATTTGTATGCATTGAACCATAACTGTCGGAGATCTTGTGCTACTACGTTGAAATAACGACAGAATCCGTCAGACAGCACAAAGCGCATTCAGTTGCAGCTTACAGTGTGACCAGTTTGTGTAGCTCCATCGGAGGCATATCTTTTTGCAGTATGCATATGTTTAGTGAGATTCTATATCAGCTCAAATGGTTAGCTATAGTTGTCCGTAACTGGCATAGTAAAAATTTACAAAGCTCCGACAAATAAGAAAACTTCATCAAGATCCTATTTCGGTTTTACGGCTGAAAACTGTTGGATGGACAGAGAACAATCTGATTTTTATTGAGTAAGACGGATTGTGTTGATTGAAGTGAGACTATGCAACCTGAGGGGCCTTGCACCACCGTGCACGCAAAGCGTAATCCCAGAACGAGACACTTTGTAATGCGTAGAAATCCTTGTACCTCCAATGAGACCAATGAAACAGCTGAGATAACTATATCGAATGAACCTTCTGCATTTCTTAGCGACGAAATGTATACTAAATTCTACTTCCTTACGCGGCAATACGCCTCAAAGATGAGGTGATAGTTGGTTAATAGTACGGTAGATATCAAGCAATTCATATGTCTATAACGGCTAAAGTAAAGTTCAACGTACAAAGGTGCAAATCCTATAGTGTCATTAGTGGTTCTTGCTAGGTTGCCACACGAGGGAATTCAATCACCGTGATATAACACAAAGAAGCATTTAATACGTTTATCACAGAGTGGTCTACACGTTTTGTATACAGATCATTCCCTGCTATCGACAGAAAGCCAATGCTCGGACATTGCAGTTGGCCATGATTCCCTGACTCTTGGATCGATGCCTCTGATGTCCCGTGTAGACTTTTTTATATTTTAGAGAAACAGGCGATTTCCATGTAATGTTGGCCTAACGATCGATAGTAAGTACATTATGCCGGGAAATATAGCGCATATTCAATAAGACAATGATACTGCCCAGACAATGCTTCTCGTGCGGAAAAAGCGCGGTTGAAAAGGAAAAGACTTGTCAGAAATGGTATGCTTCTTTCCGCATATTGTTGGTCTCCACGCTTGCTTTTTCTTGTCAATCCTAACAGCATTATTACAGTACGAGTATGTACCACCTGTCTCTCCTTCCCGCGGATATCTGGTATTTTATCCTGTAACCCTCCAAGAGATAGGTGACACTAAATTCGGTGACCTGATTTTTACGCTTGAGATAGGCCCGGTAAAGAACAAACGTACAGATAGTTTAATGAGGAAGTACAAGAATCGGATTTCATCTAGCGCAACAATAATTTTTTTTTTTAGCTATTTTCTGTATGTTTCTACATCACCGATGCAGACGGTCCATGTATTAGGTTTACAGTTCCACCAGCGGAGAGATAGATAATCCGAGACCTGCACTGTTTAAGTGTGCGTAGGAATTTCTGCCAAGAAGTTTCTCTCCCGTTTCCAGAGATAGCCTTTGTTTTCCTTGGCATGTTCCTTTCCGACACCGTGACAAATCAATGATAAGTTTACATGCACATACTTGGAAATTCTATAACTGAAAATGCTGAAAATAAAACGATCAACTGCCACACTTTTTACAGTAACTTTTAAAGTTTTCGGATCACAAAGATACTCAGCTTCCGAAACAGAATAAAAATAGCTTTTTTTCTTATTTTACCTTAAATCCTTGTCGGGCACACAAAGATTACAACTGCATCTAACCTCCATGGACGAGCAGCTGTCTTTAAATAGAACACAATGATGGCATGTAGATCCACAACAGTTAGGCTGCTCTCTATACATGGGCATTTCTATAATAAGTATTCCATTCGACGTTTCCAAATCCCATGCTCAACGTTCCGTGTTGGAGACCAACTACCTTTTGCAATTTTCCATGGAATTATCATCAGTATGCTTCTAGAACCTTCACATTTCCTGGAGTCGTTCTTTCTTTCATTTCTATTTTTGTTTCTGAAATACGGGAAACGTATCCGATTGCTCGGTCTCATTTCAGATAATTGTGGATTATTTGCATCGCATAGTACATGGAAAAGAAGAAATAGATAGAGAGAAAAGTAAGACATGTTTCGTCTAGCTTCATTTAAGGCGTATATCTGCTATTGTATAGGGCGGTAGTAGGTACTCTTTGAAATGTTTTATTGTGAGCCACAAACTGTTCATGTCATCCGAGAGCCTGTAATATGTGTACATACTGGAAATATATAGGTTACTTAAACTTGGCTTTCCATCCAAAGTTTGCATATCATCAAGAATGTCCACGCCACATCAAAAGCATTTTCAAACATCTTTTTCATACTCCAGGCATCAAAGCGTATTGACCTCTTTCGATACTTAATCAATAGAGTGCACACGGAATGCACGATAGTGTAATAATCAGAAGACAATTGTTTTTCATTCTTCATAGTAAAAACTGAAAAGCAAACTATTGAAGCCATGATATGCACATGTATTGTTTCAGGAACTCGCACTAATCACTATTGATCTTTCAGATAGATGACCAGAAAGATGTTCATCATGCAAGATAAGTAGAGCATAGACACTGCAAGTGCCGAGTGTACCGGGACTAAGGCGCTGTAAATTTGATTGCATCTGTACTTTTCACATTGGCCCACGCACGGAGCTACTTTTGTCCAGATCTGGTTTTGCCGGTATCTCCTGACAGATATTCATATTGGCTTAAACAAATGAGCTGCCCAAGTCCATAGATGGTATCATCAGAAAGCTGGCAATAGTTGCTTATCTAATAAAGGGATCAATCAAAGTATTAATTGAGATTAGATACAGGTATTCTGTGTACATAGAGAACAAACCAAATATGCGACCAGCAAACTGACTCATGAAAATGAAGTGCAATACTTGCTTTCTTCTTCGGGGTCCCAGGGCTAAGCATTGTTTAATAAGACTTGCTGCAAGGAGGAGTGCTTTTGACCAGCAATTGAGACTCCATTTCACAGAGTGTATGCGACATGTTGAACTGCTTGAGAAAGTCAGGGTCCATGGAAGAATGTGCTAATTGTCTGTAAGTTAACGGTACGTCTATACGTCCTAATTCAAACATGCATTAGCATCCAGCAGATTCTAATGTAAACAAATAGAAGATCAGAATATTGCTTGTTTGGCACATTAGTGAGCATCAGGTTTTCAAGGAATAGCTCACCCACGGCTTGGACAGCAATCATGGTTTTGATCGACCGGAATCAAGAGCGATCTTACAAAACATTGACAAACAGACAAGAGTAAGATGAGTGGAGCCAAGATTGTTTTCGTTGTCTTCGGCTTTGGCCTCGCAAAATCTCGCCAAAAACTTCCTATATCGTTGCTCGTTGACGAAGTGTACTGTCCGCGAAGAGGTAGCCCATACGTAAATACAGTGAGACTGTAATCGGGTGTTCTATTAGTGGAAGACACAGTGAAAAGCACTCTAGTTACTTTTGTATTACATGTCGGTATTGTGTCTGTCTATTGGTACAGCGTGATCGCTCCGCTAGTGGTGCTTATATCGGAAGATGTATAGAAGAGAGTCGAATAAGATTGCTGTATCTTCATCTTGTACTACTAAATATGACACATACATACTCCATCAGGCTGACGTGACATGGAACCCAGTACGGGATCAGTGTAACTGGTGATTAGGTTGCTGTTCGCCAACTGGGGCATTGCCTTCATAATCAGAAGCTTTTTTTTTTTTTTTTTTTTTTTTTTTTTTTTTTTTTAAAAAAAATGT
>JNEV01001641.1:0-119429 GCA_000697495.1 Saksenaea oblongispora B3353
TCCTTCCGGAGATGGTAGATGCCACTTTCCCGGTTGGAAAGGTCAACATTTCGTGAGAGGAAATTAAATTCTCTCCTGGAAGAAGGTCTAGGTACTATGACGGTAGTGAAACAATAACAAGAGATTAGCAATATATTACGGAGACAGCTATATTCTTGTGGCAATACGTACTTCTGGGAATAGTATTGACGAACATAATGCTAACCGATACACCATCTGTCTGTAAGCTATACGCGAATTTGACTTGTTCGGACCATGATACTATTGTATCTGGTTAATAAACAAGTACCATTACAGAAACTATAATACCATTCGGTCCGTCGGCAAAACGTCTGTAGTGCTTTTGCACTTTTGAGAAATCGAATACTTCCTCCCATACTTGTTCCTTCCAAAGCTTGTTATCTCGACAGCGACGCATGAACTCGGTCTGTGTTATGATACTGCGACGTGAACGTAATTCATATCGTCTTTGAACAAACGTCTAAGAAAAAAGGCATTAAGCATAGTCAAGAATAATACATAATATCCATAGCATTACATCCATTTGCTCTGGTATTGGCATGCCTCTTCTTTGGGCCTCCGCCATAAACTTGTGGAGTACAGTGCTGTCAAATGGAAAGAATGCTAAAAAAAAAGGTGTTTATTGCACATTAAATACTTTACTGCACAATTTACCAGTCTGATGTTTCGCCATCGGAAGCAGCGTCCAACGTCTCCCATCCAGTTCTACGGTCTTTTCAAGCATCCAGTGCATGTATTGCACAATATTCTCAGCTGCAGTCAAGCTCAGCACTTCCTCATCTTCAGCTAATTCCACATGCGACACTGTCCTTTGGTACTCGCCTAGATTCTCGCTTTGATACCAAATGTTAGTATATATTTGCAATCTATAATTCTTACGTGTAGAGATTCTCCAAGTGGCCCTGCCGTGGGCACCAGTCCCGGTCTTCTGCGGCAAATGCATCACCACGAAATATCCTTGCAATCACGTTATCCGCTAACAAAATAGTGAGTGTTCCTCTACTTAAAATCAAGTTCTAACCAAGTTGTCGGTAAGTTTGTGGCAAGTTGATATGATCATCGGACGCTATGTCTCGCCAGAACGCAATCCATAACCTTCTCATATAATTGTGCCAGTTCTCGTTTAAGTGTCGTTTTGTTGCTATACATCGGATTACTTTGGTAAGTACATTAGCTTGTTATTTGGATGTTCCACTACCTGTAACCATTTGAGTGGCAAATTTGCCGCCTGCTGACTTTAAAAGAGACGTCAGTTCCGAGGGAACATAGACTACAACCATTAGGAAGTTAATCATAATAACACAGTAATAGGAGTTTGCTCCATACAGCGGGCACGAGCTGGTACGAAGTCATTTATATATGTATTCGCTAGATCTCTTTCCATTCTGAACGAAACATGTGCAACTATATTCAAACGGTTACGAACTCGAAAACGAAAGAAAAGGAAAAAAAAGGAGTTGGGGCGTTTACCAGACGGATCTCATCATTCTCTGACAGTGTGCCTGCCAGGCAATAGCAGCGGTACCAGAATGGTGATTCCGTGATCGGTGGGAAGCTGTTGAACCCATCCGGGTTAGCCATCCAACGCAAGACATGCATACTCGCCAAGTTGGCGGCATCTCTTCTCAGAATCGTAAACTGCTCCGCCAACTCACGGAAAAAGTACTATACGCTTATTATTTACTTAATTCTTGTTTTGCTATACGTACTCTGTATTGTTTGTATTGGCCACGAAGTATTGTAGACAGCTTGCACTGCCTTGTTATAGAAAACCGAGTTATTTCGCTCAAAGATACACCTCGTCCCGCCATTCTGCAGAAACAGCTGCAAAAACGGACGAAGGAAGGATGGGAGGAAAGTAGCAGCGAGGAAGAGAAAGAACAGTGATAAAAGAGTAAACGACAGGATGGGAACAGGTGCCTGGTGGCAAATTTATCAGGAGAAGGGAACAATGAAAATCGGAGATGGGAACTGACCTTAGGACCAATCATTGATTTCATTGTTTCAAGCGTGAGACGAGAAGCCAAGATGGAATACGTCAAAAGTCATGCCAAGTATACGTCTAATCCAGCAGAAGATATCAGCATATATGCTCTGTCATTCACTAGTTGATTAACGTCGGGTCCAGTCGACGACGCTCGGTAGCCAACGTGTTATAATGATAGTCTCATCAGGCTCTCCTCTCGGACACCTCCTCCTCGATATATTAGTTGCCACTATAATAACATTCTAATACGAAACGATCACTGTCGTATAGCTAGCATTATGGAGACTGATTCATACTTAAAGACCAAGCAAAGGTCATTGAGAGAAACGGCAAAGTTGAATTCATTACTCTCGATCAAGGTTGATACTCCGAAGCAACCAATCAAGCGAATTGTAGAACAGCAGACGCATAAACAAATGTACTAGCATGGTCTTAACAAAGCTTGGAAGCCTTTGAGGTTATTCAAAGTCGGTGCTGTTTATTTGCATATTTATTCTCATTTTCTACATCAGAATTGGCTTCGCCCTCACATATTTCATCATTTATAATTCTAGCGCTTGCACACCATGCTATGAGGCCTTCTAGAATCAATATATCTATAAATTCGCTCTTTATTTCTTGTCCTGGGGCTTGGTTGAAAAATCACCTTTTCCAAAAAAAAAAAGCTGGGTGTGCTAAAAGATATTGACGCATAGTGTGAATACTGCTCTAATGAACCCACAGCTCTCTTTAGCTCAGCAGCTCTGTTTTTGGGTACATCGCGCACTCAATTCGCATCAACATCGCAGGCACTAGAAGGTGATAGTCTGATAAGTATACGGTACGTAATATTTAAACCTGTAGCTACCCAGGATGGACCACAGATCTGTATCGTCGTCGAGCATTACTTTCTCGTTTTCCATTGTTCTTGTTCTCAAAATAATACGTTCCGTGCTAGCATATCTTTCATCTACGGCTTCCTGGATAGTTTCTGACAATCTACAAAACAAAAATACATACTGACAGATTCTCGTCCTACTACTATCATGTCTCGCGTATGACGCCTTTGATAGCAATCGGCGACTCTCGGTTGTACTACCACTAACAACGTAATCAGATTGCACTTGTTTTGTATCTGCGCGGTGAAATACACATGAGACCAAAAGGCACCCTAATGGGCGGCCAAGCTTTGCCCGCCGTTCATCTTCATTTTCCACAAATTTCGCAATGACACCGCATTGCCCAGCTTTTTGTTTTATGCCCAAGGAATTCCATATTTCTCAGGATATTGCTTGATGAATAGTTTCCAATTAGGGCTGTCATCATCACTTTTCTCACCATTAGGAAGAATATACGGTGGATGGCACGAGTGATTGAACCACACTTGGGGTGTAGGGTGTGACGTCAATAGAATGGGTGCACACCCCGTATGCGTCTCTCATCCTTTGGTTTGCAATATACTCAAAAAAATATGCGCGCCTGCTGCGATTCACCTTAAGTAGCATTCTTTCAGAAGTTTCTCCTCTTAGTTCAATAATTTACTCACTATGCTTGACGAACAATTTTTAACGATCTGAACTCAGCATTGCTGCTGTTGCCTATGCAAAAGAAAAAGGCTTCGCCATTTCGACCTTACGCAGCGATAAGCGCAAGATCATCCTCGTTTGCAAACATTCTAATGAGTAGCGTTCTGCAAAATCCTCGAATGAGGTGCGATGATTAAGCTTTTCTTCGCATAAATGTATTGAATCAAACAATTTAGAATGTTTCCGAGCTAGACGTTAAGCGAATGAGAATCAAGGATACCCAGCGTTTTGAATGTCCTTTCATAATCAAAGGAAAACTCCAAAATGACATATGGGTCGTTTGGTTCCTTAACGAGGAACATAATCATGAGATGGCCACTTCAGTTGCTGCTTACCATCAGCATAGGGCCTTGGAAACTGAAGTTCGTAATGACGTGCGAGACTTAGTTAATTCAGGCGCAAGTAATAGAGTTATATATAACTATCTTCAGGAAAAGTCCTTGGAGAACGTTGTCGTGAAGGATATCGCCAATCTTCGGCAACAGTTCTTCAAGCATGATTCTGATCATGTTATTTATAACTTTATAAGCGAACTAGAAAAAGCCGAGCATGAAGTCCGTTGGGATGTTGAAAGGTCTACGAGTTCTTTGCGCGCTCTCTTTTTCTCGCATGCAGACGCTATCAGCTTAGCAAGAAGATTTTCAGAAGTCGTTCTGATTGATGCTACCTACAGAACGAATCGGCATAGGATGCCATTTATTAACATCATTGCTGTTAGCAATCTTGGCTACAAGTCTTTGAAAACAATTGCAGTTGCAGGTGCTTGGGTTGTTGACGAAAGAGAAGAGTCATGTATGTGGGTGATATAGAAGCTGAAGGAGACCGTCTGGCCAGATATGATTCAGCAACCAAATTTGTTTGTGACAGATCAAGAACAAGCACTTATGGCTGCTTTGGATACCGTCTTCCCGCAGTCTACGCTGATACTATGTACTGCACATATTAAACAGAACTTTCGTACAAACTTAAGAAGGTTTTTCGATAAAAAGGAAGAGTACGACCAATTGGAAAAGGCGGTCGGGTCTTTATGTAGCTGCTGGACACAAGAAGAGTTTGATAAAGCTATTAGCAGCTATAAATCAATGGCTAAGAAGAGCAAATTGCCTGAAAAGGTCGTAGAATATTTGGAAATGTAAGTCTGTCTAGTATATTTATAATGCTACAGATATACTGTATAACATCAACTTCAAGAAAGTGGGTTGGTGCATATACCAATCGAACAATGCACTTTGGACAAACTACTACTAATAGAGTAGAAGGTGCTCACGCTGCAATTAAAAGTGCTCTTGATAATGCAGGAGGAAGTCTTCCAATTGCATTTAAAAAGATGGACAAGTGGTATCGAATGAAGGTAACTAAACTAATATAAGTATGTCGGTGACAAACTAAATATATAAAATGACGCTTAATTTGTTAGGATAAAGATATGGCTCTGCAACTGGATAAAGAACGTTTTGGACGTGACCCTTTGACTTCCAAGGCACATCAACTGCGACTACAACTAATTCAAAACCGGGTATCACGATTTGTAATCGACCAAATTAAATCCGAACTCGATCTTACATTTGTACATGACACATACGCCCAATGTTTATGTCCAATAAGGGTCAATTATGGTATTCCATGTCGCCATCTACTACCCGATTTTGGTCTTATCCCACTTTGTCTTATTCCACAACGGTGGCATTTATATAATCAAACAGAAGGTAAGGTATACTACAAAAATGATGTTGATGAATATTAAATAACTTGGGGTTGACATTAGCTATTACAGTGTCGGATGAAGATACTACAGAAACACAAGGATCAATGGCTAATTCTGAGGGAAGTCAAAAAATTGCTGCATTGCTATACAAAATAGAACGCTTGTCGCAAGATATTTCTGACGGTCAGCAATTGGAGACTCTTTTGGGCAATCTCCAAACCGTAGCAGATACCCCCTACATGCACTTAGAAACGATCCAGCCTCCACAAACTGTTGCATCAAAGGGATCCAAAAGCAAAAAGCGACTCCCAACTGCTCTAGAATTACAGGATGAAAAAGCAAAAAGGAAATCCAAGCAGGCGGTCGGAAAGGAGGCAGCAGCTACATGGTAAGTCATACTTAAGTTGACATATATGGTAAGTAAATAAATTTTCTTTCGTGATGTATAGGGAAGGATTGCATCCAAAGATAAAGCCCAACAAAGCTGAGATTTTTAATAGCGCTTCCACACCGGACTTTATTCACGATAGCATACCGCGCAATACAATCGCCAACGTCTTCAGTCCAATCCCTGATGGCAACTGCAGATTCCGAGCGCTGACAAAAGCAATCACCGGTGAAGAAGCCAATTGGGCTTCGATAAAGTCTTCCATGCTATCGAACTTTGAGGAACTCTGGAAATCGCTCTACCAGAAGTTAGGTATGGAGCAGGATAAGATTCGAAACATTCTTTCGAACCGGGAATCACCTTGCAACTCAAGCCATTGGATGGACACTATCGATTGTCCACAAATAGCGGCGGAATTCCTGAAAACACACGACCGCTAGTCATTCAACTCCACAACTGCCATTTCTACCTAATAGAGATCAAACCTAAGAGCCATATATTCTGCCCTCAGCTCAACCCTCAACACCGTCTTTTTTGCCAGAATCATCAGTATACAGATTGGTCCATAATGTATGATTGCAAATAAACCTTTGACAGTTAATCATGCACAGATGGGGTGTACCTGGAACTTCTATTGACGTCACAGTTGGGGTGTGGGGTGTGACTGAGGGGTGCGCGTAGCAAATCCTGATATAACCGACCCATGTTGATGTCAACTTCTTTGTTAATCGGATCTGAAGAATATAACATACGTTTGGGTGATGTTTTCGACCAAGTAGGATTGGTATGTAGTTCTAGCACATATTATGTCATTGCCTTCATACCATATACTTTCGGATATGTGATCATATTTGCTTCCAAGGTATACGAGTTCACGATGTGGAGCTCAAGAATATATTCTACTGGTCGTATATGCTCTAGCTGAAAGTGAAAAGAAATTCGAGCAGACAATCAGATAGAAAGAGCATAGATTTTGACCTTTGTACAGTATATAGCTGTCCGAGAGAGAAGCAAGCTATGATTGGTGGGACTGAAGAGGATGTCGAATATGACACCAACTAATTGGCACGGCTAAGGCTGAAGATGGAAGGCAGTTTGCGCTTTTCTTTTTCGTTAATTACACTCAGCTAGCAACGATTTGTAGGATGATACTGACGCTCTCAGAACCCAACACATCCTTGCAACCGTTCCTGAACTATGGTTTCTCGATACATCGGACCTAGACCAGTGCTGTCGTATAATGTTGTAAAAAGAGATGTGAAAAAAATACAAGACAAACATATCAGGATCTCTGTTGATTACCAGATAGAAAGTCCAGTTAAACTTTCGTTATTCTAATGAACCATGTAAAATTCTTGCTGAGCTGAGATTACTCTTGTGTAAGAAGTTTCATTTAGTATGTAGGCAGGATTAGCAAGCTCACAGAAGGGTCATCACCGTTATTTTCTACAGCCAAGCATAAAAAAAATTCCAGCAGCAATTACATTTTATTTTCAGGATGTTCTTATTTTCAATGGCTCTTTTTTAAGTTGCTAACGACAGGTTCTAAAAGCAATTAATTACTTCAGTCGGCTATTCTACCTTGCCAAAAAGTTTCGGGTTATTGCCAGAGAAATCATTTCAGGGATTGGTGTTAAGCAATTCTTCATGGGTATACGCTGGCTTCCTTGAATCAGACAACGAACTGCCCGTCGCCATATGCATAAGCTATAACCAAGCTTGCTTAGAACCCATGTATTCAGCATGCTTATCCTGACCAAAAGAACTGAGCCGTACGGCCAAATCGTCCAGATCAACATGATTAACTATCAGACGCGCAACCACACCGTTAGACGAGTCGAAGTACCATGTAAAGAGCCGCCGGAGACCACAATCACTACCTCATCAATGCCCCATGCGCTTGTCTGAAGTATTTGTGCGCAGACCGTCAAATCCATCTACAGTAACAGAAAAATTTATATGCGATAGGATTGAAACCATACACCTGGCTACTTTAGTAGCTGTTTCCGGAGACGTAATTTTTAGTGTGTTTGTCACTGGCTAATGTCTCGCTCTCAACCACAAAAATACTTTGTACATTGCATATGATGCAGACGCTTCATAACCAACATCGGAGGATAATCAAAGAATATTCCAAGCATAATGAATCTAGTAACTATGAAAAGTGCATGAAAGCCTTATCGGTCATAGTCAATCACTCCTCCGAAGAAACGTTTGGTGACGCCTTGCTCCGTAGCTGTTATACAATGTATAAACAGATAAGGAAGTAGATATCTGCTGGTTCTTTGTTCATCACTATGGGAAGTCGGTTCCTTGTTGACCATTTTTTCTCAAGTAGAAAGTAATCCATCAGGAACTGAGGTAGTACAGGTTCCTCTTTGGCTATTTCTTTACTTGAGAAAAAATAGTCAACCAGGAACCGGTTTCCCATAGTGTATTTTGAAAAGCGTATGGCTCAAATTCAAAGTAGAATAGCCAGGTAGTTCGAATAGAGAAGAACTCGACTTCTGAATACACATGCGGAACCTGTGTCTTAAAAGAACTACTTTTCTTTTTATTCATATATACTTAAAGTTGGATATAATTTCAGATGCAGTGATGATATGTATTTTGTCAATAATCCCAAGAAGGCAAGTCAAACAAGTCGATCAGAATACTATGTCTTTTCGGCGTCATCTGAAACCAATATGCAAAAGATCTGATCGTGACAGAAGTTGTCTTCCTCTCTTCTCTTTTCCTTTCCGCATCAATGTATAAATAACCCATTTTCTGCCTGTTGTCATTGCTGGTCACCTAAACTTAAGCAGAATAATGTTTATCACGAACAAAAGCATATCACTAGGGTACAGGGGCCTAGAATGTTGTTCTATTTCATAGTAATTTGTCTACTGTACTACCGGCAAGCCATTGTTTATACCATTGCAAGTTAGTCGAAAATTACAAGCCGCAACCCAAGTCAAATACTTTAATAGCCGGGAATATGATGCTACTGCTCCACCGCCACCGCTGCGTACGGGAACAAGGCAAAAAAAAATTATGTCTTCAATGGATCGCATTGTCCTTGACAACATGCTAAACTTCAGTATAGAAAGAGAACTTAAAACCACAATCTGTAACTCGTTAGGAAGAGCAAAAAGAAAAACTGAAAGCTGAAATTGGCAGCTAAGCAGACACTGAAATCTATCGTTGCGAATACTACAAAACTCGACAGCAGTCCGTCGAAGACGACCGTATCATCAATGATAAAGGATGGGAATGTCTATCGCAAGCCAGAAAAGTCATTTGCTTTGGAATGAAGTCTATTACACCAATATCAGTGAGCTTCCAATACCACTAGCAGGGATACTGATAACCATACATGCAGCTGTATAAGCATATGCCACAAATTTTCAAAAATACGGCAAGACCCATTGTACAACCCCATGTTATTCAAACCCACTTGAATTCGGCACAAAAAGTGCTACTTCCAAAGCAAGGACCACTTGGGTCAACACAGAAATGATACGCATTTACAGCAAAACGTTTTAATCAACCGCACAAAGGCTCGAGTATTTACCTGCAAGCAAATGTACAAAATATATTTTATCTTTGAAGCCAGTAAGCGCTTTGCTATTCAAGAATGTCTGCTTTAGCCCGGTCGGAGATGGAAAGGGGAACCTTTGATCGCGGAAGGGATGGGGGAAGGATAAAAAAATGGAACTATCATATACGGAGGAGAAAAAGAGGAAGGTGGGGCGAAAGGAAAAGGGTGGGGCTCAGAGCGTGGACGAGGAAAAGGAAGGGGGAAATGTCTACGTGTGGAGAGAGGGAAGGTCCATTCTGGCCTGTGCGTGTATCATGCGGTGGGGATAGTAAGCATTGCAGGAAGTCAGATTATCCGGATTAGTCCTCGGAGCAACTATCGACCGCGTGTGCGGGGTGATCTAACGTTCGAAATATATTGCAAAGGATTGGCCAAGTGGACTGCCAGTAAGTTTATTGGTGCCCTTATCGAGGTTGGATTTGGTAGTTGGTTCAAGGATCCAAGATTAACTGAGGGAGTTTAAGGCGTTGGTGCGTGTTTAAA
Organism: Saksenaea oblongispora B3353; assembly: GCA_000697495.1. NCBI lineage: Eukaryota > Fungi > Mucoromycota > Mucoromycetes > Mucorales > Saksenaeaceae > Saksenaea > Saksenaea oblongispora. The sequence goes on from JNEV01001641.1 coordinate 9,733, forward strand.
TGACAGATAGCATGTCCGCGGCTTACTATGTGGCCTTCGATGTAGTTTCGGCAGGGATGAGGCTTCCAGCTAGGCATCCAACCCAAGTAGCTATCGACTACAGCGGCTGTGTTTGGCTCGAGTCATTGGTAGCCAGCGGATTGGGTCGATGTCAAGCTGGTATCGCCCGCAAACAAATATTAATTTCCGTTTGACGAGTGTGCTTCTGATTTACGGCGGTGGGGCGGAGTGGCGTGACTGATAATTTGTACACAAAAAAATCTCGCACGGGTTTTGCTGGAAACAAGACATCTTGTACTTGGTGCCATGGTAAATTTTTTACAGTTTAACCATCAATCCAATACCACAGCAAAACAACTAATTTTTGACATTAGGATCAGACAACGCCTTACGACAGACCACCAGTAGCGGAAGCTGCTGCTGCCGTAGACGAACAGAGGGAAGATCGTTTCGCTGAGCGTTCGCGCTCGCGTTCTCGCTCTCGTTCTCGAAGCCGCAGCGCTTCTCCCAGACGTCGCGGTAGCCGCAGCGCAAGCCGTTCGCGCTCTCCCAGATACCGTTCCCGCTCTCGTTCGCCTCGACGTGGCCGCAGTCGCAGCCGTTCTCAGCGTTCTTCTCGCAGATCGAGACGTCGATCACCTTCTTGGTCACGATCTAGAAGCAGAGATCGCAGAAGAAGAAGAAGGTATGCAAATGGTTTTGACGCGTTAGTCTTGTCTATGTAGTCGGAAATGTAAACGGCAAGCTTTCATTATTAGCTACTCTCGTCGTCGATCTCCTCCTCCTCGCCGGTATCGTCCTGCTACAGAAAGGTTAGTAATGCCGATACGACTTGAGTAGAGCACAATTCTAAAACTTTTATACAGAAAGGATAAGGAGTTCCACGGCACGAGAGTAAGTTTTATACCTATGTTCATAGAATGAATGTGCTTAACTTGTAACATAGGACGCGCCTGAGCGATCTAACATTCTCGGTGTATTTGGTTTGAGTTTAAGAACACGTGAGGTTGATTTGGAGGATGTGTTTTCTAAGTATGGTACTTTGGAGAAGGTTACCATTGTCTATGACCATCGAGTAAGCCATAGTATTTTTCTTTTCGTGATATATTAATTGTTTTTTAGAGCAACCGATCGAGAGGATTTGGATTTATTACTTTCAAATCGGAGGATGAAGCTACCGTTGCCCGTGAAGAAACAAACGGTTTGGTAAGGCGTTTGGATAGACAAAACTAGAAAAGGGGCCGATGACTCATTGTATACCAAAGGAAATTGATGATCGCAAAATCCGTGTGGATTACTCGGTCACTCACCGCCCTCACACGCCTACACCCGGAGAATACATGGGTGAGAGACGCCGTGATTACGATCGGGATCGTAGATACAGACGTAGCCGTCGTAGCCGCTCCCCGACTCCAGACAGACATAGAAGAAGACGAAGCCGATCGTGGTCTTAGATCATTTTAGGTTCATAACAGAGTTTGGGCTTCCTAGCTTTCCTTCCCTTTTTTTTTTTTTTTTTTTGCTTTTAATAATCCATTTTTTATGATGTTGCTATTTTTGTTTCTCTGGGCCATGATGGCATTAGTTATGTTGTGTTTTGCTATTCCATCTATCTTGATTTCATGCATCAATATCGAAATGTATGAATGCAATTTAGATGCACTGATTGCAGCAATTGCTTTCTCAATTGAAACATTTGTGTCAGTGTTTCTTAGCTTCATCGGTAGTGTCTGGCTGAAAAGAAATATCACTTTTCTCTATTTGTTCTTATTACGCACGAAGTCAGCACCTGCATGATGTGGCTTCGCACTACTAGAATTAAGCTATGCGTCGATCAAAAACTTGTATTCTGAACTGTGTGTGAAAAACGCTTCGGACCAATGTACAATGCTCGCTTATCGCAATGAAAGAAAAAGGATTCTGTCTAGGAAGCAATCAACTTAATACCATGCTCTGTTTTAGCGAAACACGTTTCACAATTTGACACAAAATTGTGTTCTGATGTTTAACACCATAGGAATTTACGATAAAAGTGGTACTTACAGTATGTCTTCGTTTATTTAGCTGTCTTTACAATAGTATCCTCGCTATGATAGCGGTATTTGATATGTTTGTTTACATTACGACAATGGGACCGGAACGTCATAAAGGACGCTCAATCATTGGAGAGATATGCGCATATATATCGAAATCCAAAAGTATTACGGACCACATTTTACTCTGGTGTGTTGCTTAGCAAGTTTTTATAGTTAGCTACATTTTTGATTTTGTTTTTGATACTTTAAGCCAGCATGTTTATGCCTAGTGAGTACAACAATCTATAGATAAATTGTACCAATGATTTGATAAACATTATAGGAGGGGAACACTTAGAAAGCGCAAGTAAATTTCATGCATATGGTGAGCTTTCTACTACGTCTCCGTCCTCTCTTTTTACCTTGAAAACGATTACTCAAAACGTAATATTGTATAGAGGTGGGGTTGGCATTATTGACACAGATTATTGTTGACCTCGAATTGTAATGCAGCGTCATTTCTATGTGTATTTCGGATGCGGCCATGCTTCATCTCGTAGGATTTTAAGTGTAAAAACGCTTGCGATTGTTAAATTAATCACAAACGTAAGTTATTCGGACAAGGGAGCATCATTGCAGCAACAGGCCTTTGGTTGTACATAAGATCTATTCCAATGTATAATCGATGTGACGATGGCGCAGCACTCATGTAATCATGATGGTAGTTTGATAATGATGCCGAAATTAACGCAAAATCGTTTCACAATCATCTGTATTCAATGGCATCAAAGTTTATTTACAAGTTTTCGAACGCTGTCTATGAATAGTCGACACAAAGTGCCAACACTTCTAGTAAATACGCCTAACATATTCAAGTGTTTCCTTTTTCATTTCCATATAATTAAACAGGATGCTATGGCGCAACTAAACCCAAGGTAAACAGAGGAGCGATTTCTGTTGTCCCAAGGATTCGGAAGGACAATAACATAAGTTTCAATTGATCTATCTACGCAATGTAGATCCCACTGATCAATCTAGTCCTTGCAGATGGGCTCCTTCGGGAGGTCAACACAAAGTGGTGGTGCCTAAACTCGAGGTCAACAAGCAGCCTACAACTCATCAGACGGGATACAAGCCCGGCCTCAACTATACTCCGGCATCAGCTGTGCTCGCTACGAGGTCACTGGAAGTCGACTTTCTCCTTTACTCTGGTCATCACACAGCCTACAATTCATCAGACAGTTGGACCGGCGCAAGCAACTGCAACTCTGGCATCAGCTGCTCTACTCATAGAGGTCATTGGAGCACCACTCTGCTCGCCCACTGTGATATCATGACCACATTGCCCTGCCCCTCTCAAGTTAACGGTGAACTTGAGAAGTGAAACTAAACAACAAGGTTGTTAAAGAAAAGGAAACGAAAAAAAAAAAAACAAATATTTATACCAATTTTGGACCAATAGACGTGTAAACGTGACCCAACATGTGACATGACGTGCCTGAGTTCCCGTTTACTTTATATTCCCCATAACACTGCACATCGATCCTAAAGCTTCAACAGAAGTACCAGCTGGGAAATCTTTTTTTTTTCGAAGTTGCTATTGAAAATCTGCTTTTTCATTTGTATCGATGAATGATGTTGTCTTGAAAAACGACCAAATTTTTAAGGTTGCAAGTTCGACATGACCCCGAATACAGTATTCTGACTGCGCCATTTTTCTTTTGCTTTTTAACTGCTTGAGGTACTGATCATATATCCTCAGATTGCATAATAATAATATTATCATGAGATGCTTATTGGATGATTTGATAGAGTGGTGGCCATTTAATAATCTTCGAAGAGGTGTCCACATACTTTCCGATATTTTCATTCCCTATGTTTTCATCCCCTGATTATTTTCACATGAAATTAACGGGGGAACGCTCTAAAGGGTTGCTGGAATTTTTAAGTGAGCATTTAGAGGCTTTCGAATGCGTTTTTGCGCCATTATCAGAGTACTTTTGCGTTCACCGGCAGAATATATCTGTGCTGACTAAGAATAGCTAAGGATTATTTTTTTGCTCTGGTAAGAACGACAGATAAACTAGCCAATGATACTAAACGTAGGCTTTTGAATATTAACGGCTCACTAAGATGTTTGGAACTATACTTCTACTAATTTATCGTGCGTCTTCGATCTATATGTGTAGCGCAAGTCAAGACAAACACAAAATCAACCCCAGGATATATAGTATTATGATCGAGCCACAGTTCTGCTTATCCATCAGGAGCTTCCAGTTTATCCAAATCTGATTTACAATTTTTTTTTTTTTTTTGGCAGCTTGTTTCGTGACATCAATCGGGCACTATTCTGCGAGTATCCAACACAACGCGTCGTACTTTGATGCGTACCGCATTGATAAGGCAGGTGTTGTCCCTTTCATCATTTCTTTTTCTCTCTATCGTTTACTGCTACACCTTCCGTTATCTGAACTATTGATAATTTTGTCAGTCAAGATGTATGATAAAACTACCTTGTAAGTCGAAGCACGTAGCCACGGAAAGGCTTATGTAACCGCATGATTCCCGGCTTAGTGCATCCATCTCTCGATTATGAAATCGGGAAAGTTACGAAAATACGTGCTGGAATCAGTAAAGGTAAATTTATATAACAACAACAATTATCATCCATTTATATAATCTTTTCAAAAAGTTCAGAAAGTACGCAAACTTCGAAGAAAATATACGCACAAGGCGTCTCTGAAGAGAAGCATTTGGAGAAATAAGGCACGACAGCGCTGGATGCTGACGTTGTTTTGTAGCCATCTAATCGCAGGACACAATAGATCCTAAACAACATACGCAAAATATTCCTCATTGCACATTTTGCTATCACTAGTAGACAAAAGTATCAATGAATTGCAGCAATTATTCGTCTCTGAAGTGAAGGGCAAGGATAGATCTTCCGGGATATTCGACAACTTGAAACATCAAGTGGGTTCGGACACAAGCGAAATTCCAACAAAGCGGTACTGCAATAAAAATATAGAATGCCGTAATGGTTCCTAACTTCGACTTTTACAGTTTATAAGACGTAGGCAAGCAGAATACTCGTCAAAGGGAGCGAGGAAGGTTTTCCAACCTCTGCTGAACGTTCATTTCCGGATATCTTCTGTTCTCGGTCGCATCCACCATGGATTTGAGGCGGTGCAGCCGCCCGCGCTTGCGGCAGGATACCCTTCGGGGATAAGTAAGAGTTGTAACAATATTCTTCCATTTACTACCAGTGAATGTATTGTATGCTAACTGGGGGTGAATTTTGCGCCCACGTAAGAGACAGGTTAATGTAAGTAAAATATAACTCCCGCAAAACTGATATGGATTGTTCCGCAGAACGTTTTAGCCAACCTCGCAAAAGACATTAGTGATTACCGTAAACAAACGTTCAAAATATGTTTTTGTTTGTGATCAGTAAGCGCTTCGCTATGCAAGCATGTTCGCTTTAGTCCAGTCTCAGAGCGAAAGTGAAAAAATAACTCATTGATTGCGCAAGGGAAAAAAGTATAAGAAAAAGTATAAGTTAATTGTAGGGAGGGAAACAAAAGAGAAAGAGAACAGATGAAAGTAAAGGGAAGACATTAAGTCTAAGAGCTACAAAGGAAAGTTTGGTCGCTGGACGGGTGATCAATGTTTGAACCATGTATTATGTCCGTGGCTATCCACCAGCCATCAGACACAAATATGTGGGCAACAACATGTTTTACATTATCCCATAAAGTTACAAGTGCGTGGAACCAGCAGTTTCGATGGAGTAAAACCGAGTAAATGGCGGGCAGGAAAGGCTAGATCTAGTAAACAAGCACTACTGATACGAATTATGAATATATATTTGTTGATTTTGTGGCGTGGTAGTCGTTTTACGTGGTATGTATAGGTACTGAAAAGACAAGGGAGTATTTTCTGGCGCTTGGAAAAAGCTGGCTGGCTGTGAGCGCAGTGATGGCGGGCTTTGGTGCGGGGGCGGAGTTGCTGGACACGAAAGGGGAGCAGGCCAGTGTGGCGAATGTGCTTTGGGCAAGGGGCCAAAGGTATCGTCTTCGTTGGGATTATATGGGACTGTGGACTTTGGCTTATCGAGTAACTTTGGCACCGAGGGGGGTGTGGGTGGCTGCAAACAAATACGAAAAAGACAGTAATTCCCCGCGTGCTGTAGTCGACAGGAATGAAAGGATTGACGATTTTTTTTGTTTTTGCGGGCTATTACTGCTCATCGCTATATGTAATGTGGAATATTTGTTCTTCTTTATATGGTCTAACTAGTTTTCCAGTTTATTGTTATATTTTCATGAAAGGAACAGTGCCTTCATTTTCCTTTCTGAGTCAAAAGTGGCCCCGTGAGCCTCCTGATCTGAAGTCACACCAAGCCACTAATCACTCTCCGCACACTCAAAATTTTTCTTTTCGGAGCAGAAGAGCTGTCCTTCCCCTTGCTCGACGAATCATGTCATCCACCTTGGACTCGCTTGTCTACCATTATCTCAGGAAATCTGGACAAAATGAAGCTGCTGAAGCTCTCTTGAAAAAGTCCCCTTCCGTAAGTGCTAGTAACTGCAGATCTATGGCAACCTGTATTAACGTTTGACTGATCTACAGGTTTCCAAGAAAGTGAAGGGCAAGTCCATCGAGGAACTTTACAAAGAAGCTCAAGAAAAGTAAGGGAGTTGTTCTGCTTGTAGCAGTTTATACTTAAAAACTACTAGACAATCAGAGAGCGAGTCTTCTTCTGACAGCAGCAGTGACTCTTCAGATAATGACGACGATGTCACAATGGCTGAAGCAAACGAGTCTGACAGCAGTTCTTCTTCCTCTTCCTCTTCCTCCTCTTCCTCCTCTTCCTCCTCCTCCTCCTCCTCCTCCTCCGAAGAGAGCAGCAGCGAATCAAGCTCGGATAGCAGCGATGACGAGGAAGAAGTTTCTGCTTCGAAGGAGACTACATCGTCGAGTGAGAAGACCTCTTCCAATGAAGACAAGGATTCCTCTAGCTCGTCTGATTCTGAAGATAGCAGCAGTGATTCTTCCAGCTCTGACGAAGAAGCCATGGATGTTGACGTGAAGAAGGATGAATCAAGCAGCAGCTCATCTGAATCCGAGTCTGAATCCGACTCCGACAGCAGTGATGAAGAAGAAAAAAAGAAGTCTGAGACCTCATCTGATTCTGATAGCAGCGACGACGAAGAAAAGAAGAAGTCCGAAAGCTCGTCTGATTCCGAAAGTAGCGATGATGAGGAAGAGAAGAAGGGTGAAGAGTCTAAGAGCGATGAAAGTTCCTCCGAGTCTGATAGCAGTGACGATGAGAAGGAAGAAGAGGAGAAGAAGGTAGAGAAGAAAGAGGATACTAGCAGCTCCTCCGAGTCCGAAAGCAGCTCCTCCGAATCCGACAGCAGTTCCTCCGAATCCGACAGTAGCGACGATGAGGAAGAAGAAAAGGAAGAAAAGAAGGAAGTGAAGACGGAAGAAGCCTCAAAGGAAGCCAGCAGCTCCTCTGACTCTGACAGCAGCTCATCCGATTCCGATAGCAGTTCATCTGATTCTGACAGCAGTGATGACGAAGAAGAAGAAAAGAAGGAAGAAAAGAAGGAAGAAAAGAAGGAAGAAGTTTCAAAGGAAGCTAGCAGTTCTTCTGAGTCTGACAGCAGCTCATCCGAATCTGACAGCAGTTCCTCCGACTCTGATAGCAGCGACGACGAGGAAGAAGAAAAGGAAGAGAAGAAGGAGGAGGCAAGCAGCTCTGACTCTGACAGCAGTTCCGACTCTGAAAGCAGCTCTTCCGACTCTGACAGCAGTGACGATGAAGAAGAAGCTGCAAAGAAATCAAGCTCGTCCAGCTCGTCCAGCTCCGAGAGCGACTCTGAGAGCGATTCCGAGGAAGACACTGAAATGAAGGAGGCAGAGACATCAGAATCTAATAACGATAAGAAGCGTAAATTAGAAGAGAACACAACGGAGCCTACCTTTAAAAAAGCAAAGAATGGTTCTAGGTAACAATCTAAACGTGTGTGATGGCAATCATGTTGTGGCAGGGCTCTAACTTTCTTTTTTATTCTCTTAGCTCGCCTCCTAAAACGAATAACAAGGTAAGCAATTAGAGGTGATAAATATGTCCTTGAACTCAACGTGCTTTAGGAACGACAACCAGGCACCCCATTTAGACGTGTTAAAGCAGAAGAAATTGAATTTGCAGATGATCGGTTAAGAGATAACTCGTATGTTGGTAAAGGTGGATCGGATCAGACTTCCTACGGATGGAAAGCCCATGTGGACTTGATTAAGACCAGAGGAGACAAGTTCCGTGCGGAGAAAAACAAAAAGAAACGAGGTTCCTACCGTGGAGGACAAATCTCATTCGAAAGCCACAGTATCAAGTTCGACGATTAGTAAAGAAAAAAGAAAAAAAATACTTTAGACCTGTACAACAATTAAAACGACCGTCGCTGCATTTCATTCTTCTTCAATATAATACCAAAAAGTAGTTTCAAACATCTGTGTTATATGTGGTAAACCGAAATAACCTTAAAAATTCTTTGCCATGATGCGACTCGTCGCATGTTGAGCTGAAGTTCAACGGCAAAAAAAAAAAAAAAAGAGAAACTCCGCAAATTCGTAGGTGAGGGAAAGAAGTCCAAGTGTTTAAAAAGCTTGCACGCTTTCCAATATAATGAGTTGCCAACAGCTTGGCAAAATCCTTGGGGTACTAGGTGCCATTTTCTTAGCTCACTCTGCCTATTCCACCTATGAACGTGAGTCATCTAATGAAGAAGGAAAAGGAAACGCGTACTGATATCCTGCAAAGATCTGGCGTATCTGAAGGCCGTAGACCGAAGTGCCGATGTTCCCATTGAAGTAAAATCTTTTATTCTCAATAGTGAGCACATCATTCTAATGACTGGCATTTGTTTAGATTGTTGCCGAATGCCTGCTTTCTGCCCTTGTGTCCCTATTTGGGGTCATACTCTCTGCTAATCCGTTGAAAAACATTCTCATGGAAGTTGAAATTGCAAAGATGTATGATGCTCTACGTGTATTATTCTATTCTTGGCGTACTTATTCCTTCATAGGACGATTGATAAGATCGATACTCGGCCATCTTTCATGATGTTCGACCACCGAAAAGTAGTTTCGACCCATGCTCAGTTGGATAGAAAATTCAAGTAGTAGCTTTGCATACGTCTGTTTCTTTCCTTTTTTGTTTTCCCTGCTTTTCTCTTTTATTCGTCATCTTCTAAAGCCATAAATGCTACACCTGAAGTTTGAGCTTCCGGACCAAGGGATACATCTGTTCCATCCGAAGGTCGATAGTCATGAGTTACGCGATGAAATGAGGTTAGTGAACTAGATGGTGACAGTCCCGTAGTCTCCACATCTTCATTGAAAAAGTCATCGAGATCCTTCAATGCATTCATCAAGTCCTCTCCATGGTGTTGCTGTGGCCGTTCCACGGAGTACATCTGAGCATTCTGCTGTTCATGTTCATCTGTGAGCAACGTGAAGTCTTCGATAGAGAACTGGATATTGTGCTCAATAGGTGGATCGTTTGTAATAGATGAGCACTCGAAAACAACAGCATGTACGTTATGACGAGTGATTCGAGCTGCTGTATCTGTGCTGCAGTGCATATTCCACACCGAGTTTTGCGAATCCTCTGGAGGAGGAGGAACCGCCGGGATACCAGCATTCAGGATGTTCAATGCCTTCTCTGCGTATTCGGACTGCACCAATAGCAGCAATGGCTCCAATGCGGAAAGATCCACAGCTGTTGCACGTCCGTAAACCACGAGATTTTCAATCAACATCAATGCCTTTTCGCGATAGTGCGGGGTTTTGTTCTTGACCAGCAGAACAGCAAACACAAACGCTTCTTGACCATGTTTTGTCAAAAAGACATCTCGGATAGATCCCAGAACTTGATGCAAAAAGTCTTCTTGAAACTTCGATTTCTGCTTCGGGTACGTAGATAGAATGCGTTGCACATCTGTAAGCGTGTACCACTCGAAAAGGTAGGCCAGGTTATTTGCTAATTCAACGCAGGATGGATCAAGCAAGTCGCCATCCAATCCATGTAACAGTCGAGGCAGAGAACCTAGCAGCAGGTACATTAACCTGGTTTCTGAAGGATCGATCAGTGGCGGGTTGTTTGTTAGCATAATAGAAGACAAAATCGAAAAGGATTGTTCTTCTGCTGATGGAAATTGCAACGCCTTGAGAAGCAGCGGCTGTAATCCGTCAAATTCGCTCGACCAATTCTTTGGAAAGCTTTCTGCCAATTCAGAACTGAATCCATACTTGTCTAGAACCACTTTCAGTAGTAGCAACGCTTCGCTATTTTCGGCTTCGTATGGACTATACAAGCAAGCTACAGCAGCCCAAAACAATTGTGGAAACTGTTCGATTTGAGCCTTGTCCATGGCCTCGGCAACTTCTATGAGAGTCAGGATGATCTCCAGTGCAAAGCCACGAATGTCATCTGATTTGTCCGCAATGGTGTTAGAAAGTCTGGCAAGCATATCAGCTAACATGTGCTGGTTAAACGCCGGCATAAGAGCTCGGAAACATTGAAACGAACGGCAGGCAATATGGCGGACAGGACAGCAAGTAGCCCACTTCAGAGCCGTCTCACCCCATTTTTGACGCAAATCCGGATCTTCACGCGAGAAGACATCGATCACCTTTTGCAAGAGCTCTTTCAATTCATTCGCACTTTGTAATCGCCGGTTCTTTGATGTGATATTCTCGTATGCCCACAATCGTTTGCCCTCCTTTGATGTCAGCCAATGGATCACCTCGTTCGCTTTGCGAGAACTTTCAGAATCCATTGATTGTCGTACGACGATGGAGTGTATCAAATTGATCAAAAAGCATCGCGACTGATCACACACAATACTGGTGAGATGGTCAAGCTGAACAAAGATGCTATGCAGGAGAAGCGGCAGATGAGGCGCCAGATCTGCTCCAAACTCGATAGCCAAGTCGACAAGGAACACCATAGCAAGCTGTCCTCGTGAAAAGACAGGGCGTTTCGCATATGGCGGTAAAACTTTTTCGGTATCTGCAACAAACAAGAGAGGAAAAGCATGAGCATGCCGGTTGCTGGCATCTTTCAGCTGAGGCACCATAGATCGTGGAGAAATTTCCGCAATCACTTCCTCAACCACTTTGTTAAATGCCTGGGTGCGTCCCAAACACACGAACACACGCTTGGCGTGAATAAGAAACCAAGGGTTTCTTTTCTCAAGACCCATATCCAAGAGGTACATAATCACCGCTCGGACGTTTCGTCCATGGTCCACTAGCTGACTCCAAAGTGCTGCAATTTCCTTAACGTAGATGTCTCCAAATTTGATTGTGATGTAATACAGATTGGAAAGCACCATAAATGCCGAAGCGCTTAGATCGCTGTCTTGTGGACCAACCGACAGATCTACTTTTCGCAGCCACGGCAACATGTAAATCAGCACTTCACGCTGGCTGTTCGGACTGATATGTTCAAATCGCTGCGTGATCTCTGATAACATGGAATACGTCTGTTCTGGGTGATCCAATGCAAGACGCGCTGATAGCAAGGTCTGGGTATGCTTGTAGATCGCAGGCAGACTACTTGTGATTCCAATTTCATACTCGTTAGCACATGAGTCGGCAAACACACGTTCTTCAATCGTTCGTAGCAGACGAATAGCTGATTTTCGTATGGCTTTCTTCGAATCTCCCGCCTTGAATACAGCAAGACTCATGATCTGATGAATATGGCATGGGTAATCTTCGGTTCGACAGACAATATCTGCAAACGCTTGGAAATAACCTTGCGTAAACTCTAGCTTTGGGTTTCCTGCGTAACATTGTTCGATAATGTCGTCAATAAGAAGAGATTGATCTTGATTATAGGTAAGGATAGCTTCCAGGGCACGTCTGAAAAGAAAGACACTTAGATTACAACTGTTTCTTCTTTAAAAATATCTTACCGAGCAATGCTGTGGTATTTTGGATCGTGACTCTCAAATACAGCATCTACCCATCTTAATACATTCAACATATCAAACTGAATCACTGCTTGACGCTGCTTCTTCTGTCCGAGAAAAGCATACAGTGGACCGCGCTGACGGGGAAATGCATATTAGCTATATTCCTACTTTGCTACACATCCACTTACACAGAGTATAGCCATGGCACTTAGTGCAGCTGTCTCTAGAGCTTTTCGCTCCTCTTCCATAAGCTGGGTCATGCTGGCACGCTCTCGTGAGTCTTTGCATTGATCCAAGACATCTCTCATCATCGCTGCCTCACGCGTTCGCGTAATATTTGCGTACATGCCGTGTCCACACCATTCCTCAAACATTTTGAACAAACTGAGGCGCGTTTCGAAAGACATGATGGCAGTAGGTTCATCCAGTCGCATGATATTCTCATATAATTTTTCTACAAGTCCACAAAGATACACGCGCAGTTTGTGATACTCCCACTCCTGCTGTACCTCCGCATCCGCCAAGAAGGATTTGGTCTCCTTGATATAACTCATCATCATATTCATCAGTTCCTTGTCTTCCAGGTACTTGCCTTCTTCAAGGCAATCCGCTGTCAGCTCTAGTACATGCATCAACGATATCCGCAAACGGTCATTCTTTTTGCTACGCTTATTTTGATAAGGCTTTTGGTTATTCCGGTGCTTCCCGTCATCCAGAATAATTTGAACATAGTGCCCAAGTTCCAACGTCAATATCTTATACGTCTCCTTGTTGACATGCCCAAGCCCCTGGATGGCACCTTCCCGAATAGAACGATGCTCACATGTGAGAAAATGTAAGATCATCAGGAACAAATCCCTCGGTGTAGCGATCTTATCCACCACTGTGGAGCCTTTTCTTCCACTGTTTGCCCAAGTTGCTGTGGGCGATCGATCTTTCGAAAGGGTTGCTGTCGTACATGCAAACACAAGATATATTTGCCATTGTTCGATCATCTCCGCACTTGCTGCCTTGTGGTTCGAGCTGTTGTTCTTTGTCATACCCAGTGTCCCTGTCGCTCCAGCCTTCATTGTTTCCACCGCTGCCAGTATATTTGGATGCAGTTGGACCAAGCGCATACAGATGTTTTGTCGGCATAAAGCGACAGTCCCCGGGAAATGCTGGAAACACAGTTTGAAAATCTCGGGAAGACACACATTCCAAACGAGTAGATCGCTTGCATGATCGCTCTCCGCAATCTGTATCAAAACATGCTTTGCACCTTTCCGCTGATGCTGTTGAAGACGAATACGCGTCTCAATGGATATCTTACATCCCATCAAACTATTGCCATCCTTGTCAAACTTGAGTAACCCCTGACCCGCAGATTCTAAGAAATGGAAAAGACGAGGATAACGCCGTTCTCTTGAGAAATATGAATGAAGACGGGACCGAACATCCTGAGGCATTTCCTCGCTTTGCTGTTTTAGGAATGTCTGCAACCTTTCTTCCAATCGAGCCGCCACCTTTATCATTTGTATCGCTGACCGACGAACAGACGAAGACTGGTTACTGAGAAACAGTAAACCGTTTGCCTCAGTCTCTTCTACCATGTTGTATAGGCGATCCAGGTTGGTTTCAGATCCCGTTGTGCTGCTCGGATACAGTTGATGTCCTCTTATCGAATTCACGTCAATCTGTTCCACCCAGATCGTAAGTAGATCGACATAAAGCTTCATCACACCACCATTTCCGTTGTGGTTCCCTCCTGTAAGAGGTCCATTGGCAAGGGACGTTAACGTATCGAAGTACCTATCATCAATCCTGTACACAAAGCGTGCATAACCAGTAACTACTGTCTGGCTATCGATCTGTGCGGCTATGCGAAGCAAGGCTTGGGATGCAGACTGAATAATTTCAGGATCAATGTGAACTGTATAGCGAGCCACCATTTCTACGACACGAGACAGCGCTATACCAGCTGGCATAAGACGGGGCATGGAATCAAGTATTGCTTTCAGCACATCAAAGTAGGCTTGCTTGTCTTTGGTGTAGGAGACGGAGAAGCTTGCATATTGGTGATGAACAAGAGGCCCACTATCAGACGCGCCAGAGATATTCACAGTATTTGCAAAGATTGGCACAGTATAATTCGTAGCCGGTCCAGTTCTTTGTATGATATTTTTCTCATCTAATACGAGCAGTCGTCCGAAAGGCTGGTCGAGATTGAGCAGTGTCTTGGACAAGATATCTTCGACTTTTCCTATGGCTTCCGGTTTTATGCCACGGATCTGCCCAGAAAAAGCATCGGCACTGCACGACATAGAGATGCCAGATGCAAGCATATCTATGTCCGTAGGAAATGGAGGACGTGTTGTATTTCGCTCTAGATCAGCCAGCATCATACGAAACGCTCGCAGAGCAATGATCATACGTTCGGGATTGATATGTTCCCAATGTGAGGCATTCGGGGTGGTGTCGGTATTTAATAAGTAGTAGATGACCTTCGTCATTGCTGTGTCGGCGTCTCGCATCAAAGTGAAGTAAGTAATTAAGATAAAATGATCCAATGGAATTTCAGATGGGTATATCGCACGTCGTAAGGGTGGAAAAAGCGTTTTGATGATGCTATCCATTTTCTTGAATGTGGTCGATGTGCTCTCGGTACAGCGAAACAAATAGGTCCACGTCAGTCGTGAAAGACAACCTAATGCTAGCTGTCGGATATATCTGTCCTGTACAAAGGCAACGTCAGCAGATGAAATAAATAAGAAAGGGTTCACCTTGCTAAATCTCTGGTAACAGCTATCAACAACCGCCAGCCAGTTATTGGCAAAGAACTCTTTCCTGCTCACGCATAACAACGTTGTAACAAGGGGATAGCCAGCCTAGCAACAAGGGTTATCCATATGATCACCGGATCTAAATTGCTCATACCAAGATATGCCGTGGTTTTAATATCATCTTGGCAGCTCGTGGGTAGACCATATCGACGGCTTTTGACCATGCAGGAAAATTGACTTCGGCCACCGCCACCTAGTACAAGTCAGCCAACACACACCTTTCAATCATAAAATAAAACCTCAGCAATAGGTAGTAGTAGCTGAACAAATAATTTGGCGTAGGCATGCTTCACTTTGGCACCATGTGCGTTTTTAAAGAAACTAGCACAACTTGATAAAAAGTCTGCTGTTTCCTCAAGTGCGTCCAGGGGATAGATCTTAAAAGCAAAAGGTGAATTGGCTGTGTTCGGAGAGGTCGAACGGTTTACCTTTATTTTAAGGTATCGCATGCCCTCAATGAGCATTTCCATATGACTTTGTCTTTCTTTCATAATCGTCTGATTGTTGTATTTCTCCAATTCGGCTATAAAACGATCACTGACAGAAGCAAACCGAATATTGGATAATTCACCGATTAATTCTGAGAAAAGATCCAGACTCAGTGTACGATTTTTCGAACGTTTCATCACATCCCTAGATCAGTGGCATGAGTTGTGTAACTCTTTCCCTTCTTTCCAGTGCTTAGCAACCATTCTACTTACGGAGGATTTTTGTTATACTGATTGAAAACCATGTTCTCCAGCTTCTCCCCAAAATCATCCGGCAGAGTATCCGCAGTACACCGTTTTACAATCTCAATTAAACTCCTGCAAAGAATATACGCCGAAGCAATCTAATGCCTAGATGAGTATGCTAATAGTCGTGCAGAGGACGTACTGATTGACGCTCTTTCAAGATAGACGCCACTTCGCGCGTACGAGATAACGGTGCCGATTCACTTTGTTGCTGTCTTATGAACATCTCACTCCATTGAAAAGTCAATATTTTTACCTGACCCTTTTAACGAGGGCGCTGTCTAAGGATTCCGTTAACCTCCTTCGCCAGAAAATCACTCGAGCAATCACTGAAGTTTGTTGGTTTTTTGCAATGGACGCCAGCGACCGTATCAGTTTGTCGAACACCATATCCCCACCTTGGCCTAATAACTTCCCAAGATCCACATCCGCATCCTGTTTTCCATGAATAAATGTCCCCTCCATCGATAAAACCAATTCCCCCACATACCACTCCCATGTTCAATATCAATGTCATTTTTTTATCTGCGACCTTCTCAAACTGCCCAAACACTGCATCAAGTGCATAGTCAGAGCTGATAATTGTTGGTGCTACCGCTGCAGGTCCATTCCTTTGTTGTCCTACTGCAGCTTCTCCTGGCGTTTGTGCATCCCGGTATCGTTGAGGCCCGCTCATGTCGTTGTCGTTGTTCATGGCGTCGTTATTGTTAACTAAAGTAGAGGCGGATGATAATGACGAAGATAAACCCGCTGCCTGAACATCACGACGATCCAAGGTACTCGTTGATAATTGCATGGGGGATAAACAAATTTGGATTGCAAAACCTGGAAAAAGGTGTCCAAAGGAGTTTTTCAAACATCACGGCGGTAAATAGTTTAACCATATGAGATTGTGCTGAGTTTTCCATTTTGCCAAACTGTCATGATTCCTGCCAGGTACGGTACTGTTCGTTTGAATTGGGAAATGAGAACAAGAACAGCGGAAAGTCAGCTCCGGCTGATAGATTATGCACCAAGATAATAATAAAAAAATGCTACCTTAAAAAGAAAAGGAGAAGAAGGCAAAAAAGCCAGAAAGTCAAGAAAGGAAGGAAGAGGAAAGTGCCCTCCATTGCATTGAAATGGCGAAATGAAACCCTTCGTTTGCTCATGCTTGTAAAGCATTGCACTCAGGAAAACTAATGTACCTGATCATTGAACATCTTGCGGTATGTATGTACATTTCTCTATTTTTGTTGCTGTCGAGTCTAAAGATATCATGCTCATCTCATGAGCATGTTCCACTGCCATTAAAGAAGTACACACTTATTTATTCGAAAACTTACAGAAAGTCGACAGTACATAGGCCGATAGAATTCAACTCAATGATAAAAGCACGCTGGACTTCTTACCGTAAATAGGGAGAGAAGTATTATGAAGGACATACCGCTACCATGCGTATTTCATGCAAAACGTACTGCATTTCGTGTTTTCCGTGTCCGTTAGAACAACTCAAAGTCTGGTACCTTGCTATTCGGGATATGTCAGTAACGATTAACAGGAATTATTTCAATACGTCGAAGATATATGTACTATCTTATCCTATATTGGTTTCCATTGTACTAGTATGAATGGCTGCATCGTTAACACAAAGCGGCCAAAGCAGACAAAAGCAGACCAACCTTTTCCTCAGGTTGTAAACATCTTTTGTATGAATTGTCCAAGAAAAAATGGAGGTTTCTCTTTCATAAACACCAACAAGAGCACGTCCAGGTTGTTTGCGATCTCTTCAAGAAGCGTTTTGCGCCAGTCAACCTTGAGAAACTTTGCCAGTTTAAAATCCCGCAAGCCCAGCGTGTTTTCGCCCGCGAATTTTGCAAAGTGGTATTTCTTTCTTTGACCAATATGGCGCAATCAAATCCAAGGAATGTGATCCAGTTCTTGCACACTATCGAGAACCTAAAGGTATATCAGGCGTTTTAAACCAACATTATGTTTTGACATTGTGTAGAGAACAAAACGAACAGGTTGGATCGACAACGGTATCAAACAACCCGAGTCTATCGCGGATCATATGCATCGCATGGGAATCATGAGTATGCTCATCGATGACCCAAAACTACAACGCGACAAGTGAGTACGTGCAGTCACTTAATTAAATTAATATGTTGCGAATAGATGCATCAAAATGGCTATTGTGCATGATCTCGCTGAAGCAGTTGTTGTATGTTATCTCGCTGAAATAGGGAATATCTTAATGGTTTATTATTAGGGTGACATTACTCCCCACGCAGGAGTGAGCAAAGAAGATAAATTTAACATGGAAAAGGTGTGAGCATGGAAAGCAGGGACTGTAGCTGATATTATTTGATAGAACACCATGATCGACTTTTTAAAGCTTTTGGGAGACACGAAGATGGCGCGTGAAATAGTGGATTTGTGGCAAGAATACGAGGATGCAACGTCTCCTGAAGCATTACTAGTGAAAGATCTGGATAAGTTTGAAATGATTGTTCAGGCATTAGAGTACGAAAAATGCAAGTATTGTTTGTGTTCATAGAAACAACAAAGGAATCACTAATGTCTGTCTTAGCCGATAAAACATCACTACAATCCTTCTTTGACTCTACACGTGGTAAATTCAAGCACCCTGTGGTAAAGCAATGGGCGGAAGAACTGTATAGAGAACGAGAGGAACTTCAAACACAATAGAATAAAAGTATACGGTAGTGATATGGTCACTCCGTGGCATCACAATAGTATATCTGCGTCTTCCCTTATAACAAAATGAAAGCAATACGTTTTACTTTTTTCTTTTGGGGGGACTATACATCAAAAAATAACGGTACATGTACATCCTCACTTCTTCCTGGGATCTTGAAAACCCAGAGCTACAAAAAAAAAAGATAGCTCGTCTGCAATTTCAGTACATACAGTAGCAAATTACTTTTTTTTTTTCAGACGATGCATTCTAATTGCAAAAAATAACAATGAAGAAGGAGGAGGAGGGGAGGATGGTCAAGTCTACTGTTCCAGGAAGAAGTAATTGCCGCTCAATTTCTGTTCTTGATCTAACTGCGAGTCAAACTTGTTGATTCTTGGTCTGAAGTTGGTGGGATCGCGACGGAAGGTAATTTCAAGAGATGCCAAGAACTTGTTCATACCAGTCAGCAGCGATTGAGGTGGGTTAGCGATGGCATGGATGGATGGTGTACCATCGTACACAACGACACGATCGGCAAGATAAGTAGCCATAATGAAATCGTGCTCTACGATGAAAGCGGTACGCTTGAAGTGGACAATGAAACGCTTAATAACCTTGGCGGCCATGATACGCTGTTCTGAATCCAAGTATGCAGAAGGTTCGTCAATAAGGTAAATGTCGGCAGGTTGACCCAAAGCAAGAACGATAGCAACACGCTGCAATTCACCACCAGACAAATGCATCACTTCTTGGTCGATAATGCTCTCGATGTTGAGTGGTTTGATGACGTCCGTGTTGAACTGAGGGTTCAAGAAAGCAGCCTTGATCTTCTTGAGGAAGAGCATGCGAACAGTACCCTTGAATTTAGGAGCAATCTTCTGAGGCTTGTACGACACGTTCAACTCTGGCACCTGCTGTTCACCATCAGCCTTCAAAAGACCAGCCAACAAACGGATGAAGGTGGTCTTTCCGGTACCGTTCTGACCCAACATGACAACAATTTCGGAGTCAGTAAATTCACCAGCCTTGACTTCCAGCTTGAAGTCGCCTGTCAGACAAAAAAAATAGTAGGTAAGTGGATTAAGTTATGTTGTTGGTATTGCATTGAACATACCAAGCGTCTTGACCATGTCAGGGTAAGTGTAGTTTCGGTGCTTTTCAACAGCCTCCTCCTGAGTAGCTTCAGCGATCTTGAACGTCAGCGATTCATTACGGAAACGCAAGTTCTCCGTACGGATGTTACCATCCAAGAAAATGTTGATACCTAACCATAAACCCATAAATTGAGTCGGTCACATACCAAGTTCACAAACTCACCATCACGGACGGAAGCAGGGAGTGTGACAACACCATAGGCCGAAGGCATACCGTACAAAATACAGATATAATCGGAAAGGTAATCCAATACTGACAAATCGTGCTCTACGACAATGATGTACCTATGATATGCAAAAGCCAGTCAGCAAAGGTTGCTGAAAGATCTTCACGATAGTCTTACGTCTCAGGGTTGATCAAGGAACGGATAACCTTGGCAGCGTTCAAACGTTGCTTGACATCCAAGTACGAAGAAGGTTCGTCAAACATGTAACTACGCATCATCATCATCATCATGATTAGTCTACTTCTTCTATATAAATAGCCTGTGAGTTACTTACACATCTGCTCGCTGAACGCAGACCACACCAATGGCGAAACGCTGCAATTCACCACCAGAGAGCTGACCAACCTCACGAGTCATGACATCCTTGAGATCTATTCCATCCATCATTAATCATTCATTCCATCGCTACCGAGGGTCTTACCCAATGCGTCGATGATTTCCTCCAAGTTGTTGCGTTCCAGCTTTTCGTCAAGGAGGGCACCAACCTTGCCGCTCACAACCTTAGGAATATGATCGACGTACTGCGGCTTGATAAGGGCCTGAAAGAAAGGGAATGGTTAGTGTTTCTTTTTTCATTCTTCTGGCGTGTATACCTTCAGGTTATCCTCCAAAATCTTGGTGAAGTAGTTCTGCAATTCGGAACCACGGAAATACTTCAGAATATCTTGCCAATCAGGAGGATTGTCGAATTGGCCCAAGTTTGGCTTCATTTTTCCGGATAAGATCTTGAGAGCCGTAGATTTACCGATACCGTTGGTACCGACCAAACCAAGCACTTGACCAGGACGAGGAACAGGAAGACGATGAAGCTTGAAGGAGTTTGCAGAATAACGGTGGGTGACTTCAGATTCGAGATTGGTAGGCAAGTTGATAATATGGATAGCACCGAATGGACACTTTTTCGCACAGATACCGCAACCAATGCAAAGCTCCTCAGAAATGTAGCTAATTTTGGATGTGCCCTCAACCTCAATACAAAACTTTCCTAAAAGCCACATATTGAATGAGCACCGTGATGCAGGAAAAAGGATCGCAAACGTGTGCTGTATATTTCAAGCACTCCCTATTTAAATAAAATGCGTATGTACGTACCCATGCGGTTGACGGGGCAGGATCGCTTACTACGGAAACGCCATAGCATTAGAAAACTTTTTATTTTTAGGACGTGGAAAGCTTACCATTCCTGTCTACATTTCTTGGGCTTACACTTGTCAGCGCTCACGATGGCAATGCGGGTCAGTTTCTCGCTCATGGTGAATTACTGGAGGAGGGGGTGTTTTCACAACAGGTGAAAAAAAAAGGTGCAGAGGACAAAGGAGGGGACTCTTGATGTGGCAGCGGACATTACAAATTAGAGAAAAAAATAATCGTGACTATCTTTCCCAGCGGCTTCCCATGGCCTCGAAGGGACATCGGAATAAGACGTGGTGTGTGCTCAAATCAATGATTGCCAACCACGACTAAAGCCGCAGAGAACAAGTGTCCGTCATTTTGGTACAACATACTCTCACCACACAAGCCCACTAGAGGTTACAGTTGTACTGGCGGCAAGCCAAACAGTAGATCACGTGGAATTGAGCTGCTACTGTGTGCCATATGTGCGTTTGCAAAAGCTCCTTTCCAGAATAAATTCATGCGACAGTTATCAAAGCGATGGATGAGCTCTGCTGCAACGATCGTTGTACCTGATTTGCACTCACACTCTGCACCAATACGATTACAAGCTCCTCTTGCGGCGCTCTGATTTCATTTTGATAGTGTTACTTTTTTTTTTGTTCGGCCAAGCCATCTGATGTTACTGTGGATATTTTCGCATTCTTTCCGGATCATAACCAGCATGTCTTTCAAGAGTCATCCAAATAATACAAACAGATTCAAACGAAAACATTGCCTGAGCGGGGGAAAATTATTCACTTGTCGCCATCATGTTGTTGCAGTCATAAGGAGATTGATCAACTGTACTTAGCTGCCCTTATTTTTGCTCAAATCAATGTTCTCTTTGACATGCCTTTAGTATAGCCCATTGTATACCAATACAGGTGGGATTTGATCAAGCGTTCTTTAGATAAACCATCCTACTTCTCATATCTGGGATAACCTACCCAGCAAAAGAGTTGGGACACCTTCGATACATCCTAGTCTTAGTTGTTTCACTTATTTAGAAATGAGTAAGAGCATCATCGGGGCGCTATTTCTTTATCATAGGTTGTGTACGTTACTGTTCTTGATAAAACTAGGCAGTTATGTTACGCAGCCAAAGAGAAAGCAATTTCATCGCTCTGTTATGTAGTTTAACCTTGTGCGAGATGGTTTCTCAGAGGCTTACCATGCTTCAGCAACACATAACAGCTTGAAGAACATGGAATTCTCGGCTTGCTATCCATTAAAACGCCGTCTTCTCATTGCGGAATTTTTGAAACAAACGCGGCGGGGTATAAACCAGATTACAGCAATTAATGCAAGCAGGGTGCTTCGGACATGACATCTATTTTCACATAAAGCCTAATACAAACTCAGCAGCTAGCAATCAATGGAACTGGCTTAGGCTTCCCACTGGTGTGCAGAAGATAATATATCTATTTATCCTGTCAACTTTCCAAAGAAAATGTTTATTCTTCTTGATATTCGTTGTATTGCAGTTTGACTATCTTGTCTTTTAGGCTTTCCGCTACCACCGTCGGTTTGAGTTTTAGTGATTGGGAAACATAATAGAGAGCGTCTTTGTATTCCTCCAAAGCATATAAAATCTTACCGCAGGGTTAATGATAATCACTTGTACATGGTCATCTTACCTCTGCCATGGTAAAGAGCATCACAGGATGATGGCTGTGAAGACGCAGTGCTTCCTTCAACAATGCCTTCGCTTGTATATACTCATCCATACCCTGATAAGCTGTAGCCATACCGTACCTATAGATATTTATCATTCGCACACACAATCTGAAAACCGAGTATTCCAACCTACCATCCAAGGTAGTGTCGCTTATTAGCAATCATACAATCCGTAAAATGCTGTTTAGCTGCTAAAAAGCTACCCTTCTCCCATTCTTCGTAGCCAATCAGTGCGTGAGCATACCAACGCGATGGACTTTCCTCTACTGCCTTCTTGAACCATCGGCTGGCATGGTTTCCTCCCTCAGCACACTTGCTCCAATTTCCCGCTGCTATGTATGCCTCGTATTTATGCGATTGATTCTCTTTCATCTTGTATACCAATAGATTAAGCTCTTGCTTATCCTCGAGATACCACAAGCATGTTGAATAAATTGGTACAGCATCGCAGAACCACGGGGATGTGATGAAAGAATGACGGAAGAACACGCGCGCCTATCATCAGCCTTACAGGTGAGTTCCAATAAAGCATATATTACACAACCTACCGTTTCACAATCACCTGCGTCGTAATAAGCTTTACCCAGTGTACACATCACAAGCGGTGTATCGTACTGATGATCATCCAACTTTTGTAACTCTAGCGCGGCTCTTCGACAACGGTACAAGGACTGGCAAAGATATCCGTTTGCAAGGATTCGCAGTACACCCAGCACCTTGTTCATTGCATCAATGACTTCATTGGAACAGGCCTGCTCATTGCAAGCACTAGGACAACAGAAATATTGACATAGCGATGGATTAGAAATCTATAGAATTTAGCATACTATTTGATAGAATAATTTAAAAACAGCGCTTACCTGACGCCGTTTCGAAGACCCGCTTTGTTTTTGGTTATCACTTGAGGAGCGTTTCTATTTCGATGTCAATGCCAGTTATCACAACGTTCGTCTGTACCCCTATTCTGTGCGGTATAGAGCCTATGTGTTGTCTAAAGACAGTATGTTGAGTGTCATCGAGGGAATAATCAAAGAAACAAAAAAAAGGCCCTAAGGCAAGTATTTCGTAACTTACTCATCGTCTTCAAAAATATCACGCACGCGTGGAAGACTATTCAAGGAGATATCTATATCTGCAGGTTCTTCCTCAATCTCAATATCAATACCATCCATTCGAAGGTCTTGCGGTTTTTCCGCTGGGGGCTTTTTGTGTAACCCATGCTTGTTCTTAAATGCTTCCTCCGCCTTGTCTTTTGCAATCTCCTGCTTAATAGATTCAATCTGTCTGTCCTTATCTTCTTCAATATCACCACGTAATGGTTCTATGTCAGATAGATCGCGTTCTAATGCTAATTTTGAAGAATAAAGAATAGACTTGAGCTGTTTCACGGACATGTCCTGGTAATGACTGCGCAGAACGGGCATATGGACATAAGGATCGGTTCTTATCCTCGACGATGAGGGTGTCTCATTCTCGGGTGGGAGCATAATGCCATGAACATCAGCGGAGGGTGGAGCGGGTATGGCTTGGGATAGGGTTGAGCGTTTTATGTTTGTTGAATCTTTGGAAAAATTCTGGAATATGTCGTTGGGATCTCTGCCAGCATCGAATCCAATAATGTCCGGAGAAATATCACATAGCTTGAGGTAGGCTGATAACTTATAACGGTTGTGCTCAAGGCTTTTCCACAACTGCATCGCAGATCCTCGAATGTTGTCAAGTTTCACGTAGAATTCCCCTAACAGGTTGTACATAGATGCCCGACTGGGCATATGGCTCCGCGTGCTCACACTGCAAAGTTCTTTGACACAAAGGTGAGCGAACAAGAAATAAAAAGTCTGTTCTCATACCATCAGCCCATGCGTGGTCTTCAAGTGCAATATCTTGGTACTGTTTTAAGGCTTTGTCTAGTGCTACTACACCTTCTCGCCATAATGCTTGCCGCCTCTCGTAAGAATCTTGGCGATTACCAAGATCGAGGCAGCTGCGAGCAAAAAGATTTAAGCAAGGAATAGTTTTTGTATTTTGTAATAGTAGGTAACTTCCATCGTAGTCATTGATCAAGTGTAAACATTTTGCATAGAGGAAACGGTACTCTTCGTTCGCTTTGTCCATGGCATACAAGCGTTCAGCAAGAAGTAGCGCGTTTCGGTAATCAAGATCATCCATGTCTTTATATATAAGGCCCATTAGGACCCAAGCTTCGACAGAATTAGCTCGTGCTTCGTTCATGTGCAAATGGGAAAGTTGATCGTTTCCTTGACAGGCTGCGGAAGAAACCCCACGACGAAGTCACGAGCGTCCATCATTAGCCTGCTTTTTTCTGCTTCGCTTGTGGAGACCCCAAAGTGCACTGTATGTGTGAAGAGAGTCAGCGCATATACTGAGAGCCTAGAAATGTTCCCTTATCTGGTAACGCAGGGTTTTCAAAAAAGTATTCAGTACAGAATTAAAGTATCTAAAACACTCGTACACAAAGAATATTACTTAATGCCGCGGATGTGCAGTCAGACGTAAATGGAGTGGCAAATGCTTTCCGAAGCGAAGCGAAGGTACACAACGCTTCAGTTAATGAGTATCTGGCTACACGTTCCGTCAGCATATCTCGATTTTCTAATTTTTTTTCCATGTTCTTTTCACCATGCCTTTTTCAACGTCTCCTTTTGTCATATCCTTTTGTAACGTAACCTTTGCAGCACATCCTTTTGCAATAAGTTCTCTTTCTATGTATCCTGCCGTGTACCATCTTGCAATGCGTTATAGTATAGGAAATTTCGTCAGAAACTCCTTTCGGGTACTCCCAATCTAATATTTTCGTCAGGCTGCAATAATGAAACACAAGCTTAAGAGCGTCCGAGGGTGGGAATGTCTAGCAGTGAGAGTGTTTGCTGCGCGGGAATACGCGGGGCGTAACTATTTGAATAACCAAAAGCTCAGTATGCCATGAAATATATTCGAAAAAGGTAGCAGTATGGATATACTAATGCATTGTATGTTCACGATTACATCAGGCCAATTTATCACGCTGAACTAACAATTATCTCAAGAAGGTTTTGGACGAGACTTACACTCGTTCACTTCTTCTGAAAATCTTCACTCTGGGGATCTTTCACGCACGCACAAAGCTTTCTGTCGCTTTTCTTCACTGTCTCTCGCACCATAATTGTATGAGATAGCATAGATTCAACCCTCAGAAGCGTACGACTGCAACGGAACGAGGGAAGCGAAGTGGAAAAAGGCTAGTGTACGACACAGTATTTCCACCTCAGAATGGCTCATGTCCCGAGCACTAACAGAGTGCACTGAAAAAGTTACAATTTCATAAGCGAACTGGTACATTGTAACAGTGAGATGTGACAATTTGAAGCGAAATCCTGTAAGTAATGACATTTGACTAATGCTTCACGATCGTAATCTCTGATGTATGTATTCATTCAAAGTTGACGTCAGCAGCCCACGTTGGAAGACTGTCTTCGATCCGGATGACCTTACATACATCAAGCTTATAATGCTAAAGAGCTGCCAGACAGCCATACCAGGGGAAATGTACAAGCATTTAAAATCCTACTCAGATAAAGTAAGGCGGTGACCTTTATTAGACTTTCTATAACAGTTGCTAAATGCCCAACCGTAGACGACTGTGGAGAGTTTATGGAAAAATAGCTAAGTCGGCATTCTGATTTGGCTGTTGGACTCGATCAGTACTGGCTACAAAAACCTATAGAAACAACAGTATGTCAGGTTAAATTCCGGTATTTCTCCATTACAGATCATTCCGAAGCATATCTTCTTCATGGGGCCTGATGTTTCATAGGAAAATGCTTGCAGAACATCGGTATTGTATACGGGCTCGATGGTAAGTATGATGGCGTTTGTGCCATTCAAGATCAATTGGAAAGTTGACAGTAGTGAGAAAACCAATCGGACTTCTTTCAAGCGAAGGAACTCTGCGCGTCGGAAAAGTATGGTGTCGGGACTGGAGAAGTACAGTGAGACTAAGGAGTACCGTTTATTTCATCAGAAAATTAGACTTGATATTTATATTGTCGGTGATTGAGATTAAATGCATTCAGAGAACTGAACACAAAGGTCTAACCGATTGATGAAACGTCCATAATGTCAACAAAATGATGCTGAAGCGCTTGCAGATCATGGTTTGCCTTTTTTTTTTTTTTACAAGCTTATACAACTACATACTACTTTACTGCTTGAAGATGACAGAGTATGATCAACATAATTATTTTTTTAAATTAACAATGCAAAACTATTACGTTACAGAAGTTATTAATTGTGTATCTGGAGAGCGGTGGGTTATGCCTCTGTCGCGTAAATCTCCAATTTCGTCATTTCGGTTTTTTTTTTTCGGCGCGAGACTTTTTTTTTTTTTCGACGCGCTTATGACACGTATAAAAAGGGCAGTCTTTTCGGTTTTTTCTTTTTCTTCTCTTTCTCTTCTTTTCATTACTTTTTTTATCCTTTCTTTTTTAATACGTAAGTCGGATGGCCAACATCACCAACATACGTTTTGTCGTCCTGGCCAGACGCACAAGACGTTTCAGAGAGCTGGCCACTCTCTGTTGGTGATGCCGACAAAAACCGTTCTCCATTTTTTTCACTTTTTACTTTCCTTCACGCGTTTTCTTTTATCTTTATCTTTTTTTCTTCTTCTTTTTCTTTCTGCATCGGTACTTTCGTCATTCACATGTTCAATGAGTACATTTTAAAAAAAACGGCAAGTCATGTTCAAAACGAGCTGTCGCTTATACAACAGTTTAAGTAGCCCGACCATGGAAATCCGTGTTTTCATACTCTTTTTTCTTATTATTTCATCAAGGTATGAGGTATGAAGCAATTACTCATGTCATTAATTCCAGAAACAAATTCTCAACAAAGATCCCGACATGCGATCTCGGTCTATCTCTGCCTCTGTTACTGCTCAAGGCCTGGACTTTCCCCTGCCGTACTGTAACCCAAGAAGGTAGCATTTCCCTGACAATTTCCGATCATTTACATGTCAGCTGTAGATCATTGGCGACATTACTGCATTCAAGATCCCGTCGGTGTTATGCAAGACATCAGCCGCCGATCAATCCAGGTACATTTTTGGACAGCTGAGTTTCACAAGCATAACACAAACGCTCTGTAGTTTCCGTTTCGGACAAGACAACCCAGCAGAGCTCATGTAAGTTGAGGTTACGGCGTCGATCAATCTTCCCTCTGCCTCCGGAATCTACCCCACAGAGATTGGTGCGAGAAACCTGCATAGTCTACTGAGTACAACGCGAGGGATCTTTACTGCCAAAGGTATGTTTATGATGTCAATTGAATTGCACATTCGCTAATTACTTGAATGCGCGTTGGAGCCGGAGCATCCCTCTGAACAATGCAGGGAGATGTTCTGGTCCCATCGCGCCATGGTATAGTGGGTATATAACAACCTACTGTACTTTCCCTTTTTTTTTTGTAGAGACTCAGGGAAATAGACTATGCAAACAAGACCTTGGCTCGCTACCATATGCATCGCTGATCCTTTGATTCGGTCGTCGTCCAGTAACTAGCTTTGCTAGTTGCCGTGCCACCCCACAAAGTCGCCCCCTAGGATCTTGATCCTTTTGGCTGTTCGGTTTCTGAAGGAGGTTGAAACTGCCCGGTAGTTAGCTTCGAGAGAAGTTGGCTGGCGCATCGTCATAAGGCTAGATGATTCCTGCCC
The DNA here is from genome assembly GCA_000697495.1 of Saksenaea oblongispora B3353. NCBI lineage: Eukaryota > Fungi > Mucoromycota > Mucoromycetes > Mucorales > Saksenaeaceae > Saksenaea > Saksenaea oblongispora. The sequence goes on from JNEV01001641.1 coordinate 37,902, forward strand.
GGGATTTCATCTACACAGTCTTTCGGCGATCACTTTTGGGATCTCGCGTGTCCATTGGATCATCGTGCTCCTTTGGGCTGGGTACGGTCTCCCGGGTTTATTCTCGGATTGGGACTTAACCTGGCTGGTCTCCACCTTTATGGAGTTGGCCAACACGCGCGGGTAGGCTACGTTCCCAGGGAGATGTCTCTAAACTACGTGGCAGCGTGCGTTCTTAGGGCAATTGATTCTTGCATTGATTGTTCTTTGGGTTGGGTTGTTTCCCCGGGTTTTATACCCGGACCGAGGCATGCTTAACTGGTTCTCTCTTCATTGAGTTAGCCTGCGCACGTCCCAGGACTTCGGTCCTGTGGGGATGGTAGGTTCCCAAGGTTAATCCTCAAAATACCTCCATTTAGCTAGCTTTGGCCTTAAAGTTAGTTAACGCATGGTCCTGTGGGTCCGGTCTACGGGGTCGGTTGGTTCCTGGTACTGAATCATTCCGAATAGCTTTCACTTTCGTGTTAGCCGACATGCGCTTTTAGAACTTCGGTTCGACTGGTTCGCATGAGGCCAGAGGTTCATTCCTAAAGTTCATGCATCTCGCCGGCTCATTAGGCCTGAGTCGGCAACGGCACGGTCCTGATGGCTTTCGCCTGTTGGGCTGGACGGCGTCGATCGGGGGTCAGTTGGTGCACATCCTGGCTCTGTGGGGGACGGTTTTCGGAGGTGGGTTGAATCGCGCAAACGCTCAACACATGAGAGCTGCATGGATCCCGATGTCACGGTGATGGGTTGATTGCGGCGCATGTAACGAATGGTGTTTGGCGAACGAACTCAAGGACGCGAACAACGAGATTAGTGGAGTACCGCAGTACATTAGCTTCGACAAAGAAACGGACAAACGAAATAAACAAACGAACTTGACAGAAAGCATAATCACTTGGAATAAAAAACAGATGCTCCAAAATAGTTTACAAAGAGGTGGTGGGTGACGGTCTCTACCTATGGTACTGCGTTCAAGTGAGACGGCAATATCGTCTAACAGTTATCTCTTTTGTAGCAATAGCAATAATCAAACAGATGATAATAATACCATAACAAATATGTTTTAATATTGTGATATACTTATTTGCATATGTGACATCGTCGTTTATAATAGACCGACTATCCAAGTATATTTATATGCGAGCTCGAAGTGTCCTCAAGGCTGCAACAAGTTCGAGAGCCCGTGGGATGAGGCCAGTAGTGGATGGAGCTGTTTCTTTCTTGTTTATTTCCTTGTTTTGGAAAGCAATGCCTTTAAAATGAGATCCTTGTGGCGATTATGAAGTAAGGATGAAAAAAATGGGATAGTAACGTGTGATGATTGGTGAAAATAATGCGCATTTGATCTCGTCATATATATCGGTCAGACCATTGATTCTGCTGTTGGTTCTGCCGATATGATTTTTTCCATTTTTTGTGCTCTTGCATAGTCGACCATTGCACGAATAATAATAAACCACCCTAGCATCATTAGGAAATACGCAAGGACGTCGGCATCTGATTCATCTTCATGTCCTTGCGTATTGTCATTGCTGTTCGTTCCATCGTCTGGAAGTTCTTCAAGTAATGTGCCACCTAAAGTGTAAAGTGTTAAAATAATGTGTTGAATAAAAGGGAATACTTACGACTTCGAATATAAAATCCGTACTGAACCAAGGAAATGCCTAACCCTGCCCGAGACCCTTGCTGCAAAATGGGGGACAGGTTAAACAATTGAACAAGACAGACACAAGTCTTACCTTCGCTGCATGCGTTGTATGCAATAGATAAGTTAGCATGAACCCTACAAATTGAAAACTTGCAGATACTGACGTATTTAAATTCAATGAGTGCCTCGATTAGTTTATCCTGTATTCGTACCAAGTAGATTCCATGCAAAACCGAATAAACTTCCTACAGGCATTCCTTCCACAAGAATTGTGTCATCGTAGCCTGAGGGTGCAATGATGGTTGTCTGCCAATAAGGAGGGGTTGAATCGGCCGCAGCTTCTTCGTACGCCTAAAAAGATGGATCAGAGCACGCCATCACAAACGCGCGACTCTTACTGGCGGGGGTTCATCCAATTGCTTTGCGTCAGATTCAGGTTTTGCAGACATGTTAGAAAATACGCCATCGTTCGTTACGGGCAGAATGGCTGGTCTATTGTTGGAAGGAGAACGAGTGGGTGCTTCTGGAGTATGTGAGTCGTCGAAACATGGAGGGTGAGTGCCGGGAGGCAGTAGTCGTTGAAATTCGCTGGTCTCATGGTCGTCAATGTTTTCGTCAAAGGACTCTTCCAAGTCTATTCTTTGCTGTTGTGAACGGGAATGGCTCTGTACCGCAGCATGAATGGGCGCTGGATTGGATGTTGCTGTAATAGTAGGAGAAGAGTTTTGGGGAGGTGGGGAGTCAAGTGGGTCTTCGCCTGTTGGTAACTTTGAACGTCATGATGGTAAACACTTTGATTAGTCTGACAAACAACTGAAAATCCCGTCTTCCCTTCCAGATAAATTACCTGTTGGTATCTGCTGGACATGAAATTAGCGGGGGAAAAGTGACAAAGGGACTAAAAAAAAAAAGAAATCGGGAGTAACTGAACTTTGCAGTTGAGATTAAAAATGAAGACAAGCGGTTTCATCCTATGGAAACACGTAATATGTAAGAAAATTGAAATGGCGATTGAACACAACATTTTTGCTTGGCAATGCGGTCAGGAGACCACTTCTGATTTCTTCACGTTGCGTTTATCAAGTCCACCGAATACAACGTGATCTTGGGAAAAATACATATATATATCTATATTTTTTCCTGCATGAAATTGTGGTATGTGCATCTTCATCGTTGGAGCCGTTGCCCATCCATTGTATTCCATAAGAGGAAGATTGGGTGCAGGGTGAGTTTATCGATACAAACTCCTCTCCACTGGAACCCTGTCTCTAAATGAGTGAGACATCGCCGATATCAGACGAAACATGATGCAGTAGAACTTCTTGTTCACTAGTATGTTTGGCTGGAGTGCTGAGTTATTTGTTCTCTAATAATAATAATAGTAATAGTAAACGTGCATGTACAAAGGCTACTGAGACACAATTATTATTAATGCAACAGCGCTGTGAGCTATATATTTTCCATTGGTTCAAAATGACCAAATTATAGACAGCTCCCATTAACATATCACGTATTTCACTTGCCTGTTTTTAATGATAGCACTAGAAGAATAAGGACTGTCATCAAAACTTGGCTTGTAATAGCAGATATTGGCACCAAATGGATACTTGTACTGAATGACGGAACTGAAGTTGTTTAGATGTGACCGAGGAAGACATGGAAGGCTTTGCCAAAATAAGACTATGTTGCTAGTGACTTTACGTTGGAGGAAAGGTTGTTTTGCGCTGGCGAATAGAAGCGGTCTGCGCCGACTAGGGATTTCCGCAAGGGTGATTTCTCTATAGTATACGTTTAAGCTTTTTGATCTTATTTAACATCTCTATTTAAACACAGCGCCTTCCCCTGACATATTTGTTCGAGACAGCTTCACAAAGAAAGGTGATCTGCAAGAATAGGAAAGGAAGTGCAGCTATAGGAGCGTTTAACACTGGTATCATCAAATGGACCATGTTGAGCTTGGCATTGCAGCAGAACTCTTAAACCAACAGCATTATAAAGCTTGCTTCAAAAGTATCCGAAGCACACTGCAGTAGATGTGAATGTCAAGAAAAGGTGGTTTCCTAAAAGAAGGATCTCTTACAGCTGGTCTCATCTTGTCAGAAAAATGGGCCTATTTACGTGTCATGGTCAATAACCCCAGGTAAAGCGGATACATGACCACATCTTCTTATATGCAGTGGCTTTCCTCAATAATTCCAACTGGCAGGGCGATCAGCAAAATATTGAAATTATATGAAGCGGCTTAATGCTTAGCATGCAAATCTTAGACACCAGCGCAATTTGTAGGTAAGATAATATTTTGCTATTATCTCCAAAAATGATTCTGTTAATGAACAGAAATATCATCGCCAAACAAGCAGCATGAGGAAATATAGCGCATCCTAGATTACCAGACGAAGTTACCAACTGTGTGATGGAGAGGTGTAATCTCTCTAAGATACCAAACAAGTCAACTATATCGGAAACGCTGAAAACAATAATAGAATATGTGTCCCAAATATTGAGATAATGTTAGTAAGGATACGAGAATTACAAATGCATAATTGGTCAGTAACGGTTTATGCAATGGTTTAATATGGCATTGAACGTGAGACAAGTTCCAAGAAGAAGCAATTGAAACTTACTACATTCTCTAAAAATGAGAAATAAAGATATTTTAGATATTTATGTATCTGTTAGAGAGTAGGACTTATAACTCCAACCTGTTACATCGGCTAAAGTGGAAATTTTTCCCTGCTATTTTCGTGAAGGTACTCGAGAAGCGATGAAATTAGGGGAGTTGAAAAGGGAACAAGGGTAAAATAATAGAGGGAACACAGTAAGAGCTACTAGCAGACAAAACGCAAAATCCATATAGATGTGACGCACGCAGTTGACGGCAAGAGGTACCCTCTTGAGAGCTAATATCCATCTGGACAAAGCAAACTGCAACATCACAAATTGTTACTTCGCACACCCCTTTGAGAGAAAACCGTACGACGTTTCAGAGCATGTATCTTATGCAGTAGGGAGAGAAAAATACCTGGAGACCTGGAGGTAGAAAGCTGCTTAGTTCCTTTTCACATTGTATGCTTGGTTTTCATCGATGGCAGAGTCTGCTGCTCGCCAAGAAGCGTGTTAGCTCAACAACGGGGAAATAAACGCCGTCATATGATCATAGGAGTCTCAACCATCTAGTATATACGCTAGCGGCAGGGAGCAAGTCTCTTACAAGAAATGAGAAACTCGCATACTATACACTGTCATAATGGTATCCAAGTTGACAGTGCCACAGTCAGGTTAAGGGGCCCGCTTTAATGTAATATCTCTTCAAAGTGGAGAGAAAAAAAGTGGTTGTTAAAGTCTTAAGGAAGATACCCCTATAGACTACATGTTGCGGATATGCTGTACGGATGCAAACCCCGTTTAGCCATAGTAAAATTTGACAAGTTTTTTACGCCTACAACGAGTTTATACACATTCTTTTTTCACCAACAACGTTTCATAATATCTTTTATACACAGACGACACCCCATAGTGGCTCTTTTCTTTTTGGGAGATAGCATAATACTGTACATAGGAAATCTCAAGTTAGTAATGTTTAATCATACGGGTATGCATCGATCCCGGTCTCGGCCAACGGTTTTTAAAAAATTCCCGCTTTTCTGGGAGACCAGATTACCAAGCAACAAGAGGGAAGCATGCTTCCTTTTTTTTAGAGGGGTTTTTATTTCCAAATACGTATTAGAGCTTTATTATTATTATTATTACTTTGATTACGGGAAGTGTAAGCACTGTCCTCTTCGAGGAGTGTGCGTCTAGCCCAAGACAATCGGATAATAATAAGACTTGGGCCACCAACAGCAACGCCGTAAAGGACAAAGATGTTCAGTAAATTCTAATAGGATGTCATTATAGACCGCGTAAAACAGTCGGTAAAGAACCATCAGGGGGGTACTACTCAGCAGGTGCAAGTCAATTTCCTAGTAACGGGTTTTTCAAGTAAAAACAGCAGGAGGCATAATTGCACCCGGAAGATATGCTGTGGTACCGTGAAATTGGTCCATTGAGCCCCAATGCTCAAGGAGAACAGTGTCGATCTCGATCATATTGGTTTGTGCATTTTTCAAATTGTCGCAAGTCTCCCTTTCAACAGAAGCTACAGAAAGAAGGCGCAGCTAGGTACAAAAAAGCGGGGATGTACAGAAAAAATGGTCGTGTACAAAAATGCGAATCGGACCGGCGGGGGGGCTTGTTCATTCCCCGAAAGCGTCAAGCCATGGAAAGTGACGGAAACAGGGACCTGCAAAAGGAGAAAAGTGGGAGGCAAGAGCTTTTCATACTCAGAATCGTATAACCGCACTCGAAGATCAGCTATATCAAACAAAACAATCGAAAGTCCCTCCAAAAAAAGAACAAGCAATCCAAAAAAGCACCAATTTACAGTCCACCTGTGTGAATCAGTCGACGATGAGGACGAAGATAAGGAAAGGAACGTCCTGAATTTATTACAACACGGAGCTCAGCCGGATCAAGTAGCTGATACTGCATTTGAAAGGACACCGATCATTCATCTACAACAAAAAAGGAGACGTCAGCAAGAATATTTACAAGGGAGAAAATCCCAATTAAAGAGGCTTCTAATTGTTGATATACCGGGTAGCAACCTATCAAAAGCGATCAAGGATGCATGGGCCGGGGATGCTTTAACTGAATATGAACTTGAAGTGATTCAAAGTCTAATACGTACCCTCTGAAGGATTGTGTTACTCTTCGTCTTCCACTAATATTATTATCAAACACAGTTCAAAGGGTGACAGACTACGATTCCTTTGTTCGTGATATCTGCTCCCAGATTAGTCCAGCGGCTATACACGCGCTACATCTAGATTCGGTAGCAATGTTTGAAATTTTCGTCACCAAAGAGGTTCCAGAAAATTTGACTTTAATGAACAAAGGTCGTGTACCGATATCGCTCGCACAGTGGGCAGTCCAGAAAAAAGTAGTGGTTCTGAGCTCCTTCCTGAATGTCTACAAAATAAGGGATATTTGTAAGAACGGTAGTTTACTCCTGTATGAACTCAGGTTGTCCACGTTCTATTGCAGGTGTCAATACAAGGAATCGAGACGTCGAGGCTGCAAGATGCATAGGTTTAGCCGGAATTAGTACAATGCTGACTGGTGTCACCTTGCCACCTTTCAATTACAAAAGCAGTCAATCCAATACTGCTGATTTTCGCCTACATCCTGCTCCACCATATGATGGTGCGACAGCGGTCTCCGTTGAATAATGGAAATACCTTTTGGGTAAGTATATTATATATCAAAGTAATTTCCAGATAGACTAATCGAGATAAGTCTTTTTTTAGTGCAAACTTGCTTTTGATTGGACGCGATATTTATTCTAGCGGAGCGTAAACTTCCGCGCAAAAAAAGGCACCGCATTGTCACTGCAGGATTTCTACAGTGTTTTTCCTATTTGTTGGCGGCAATCATAAATGTCTTTTGCGCAGTTGACTAAAATGCTTTGCGGAACGATTCATATCATTTTTGCGTTGGCTCCAATGTATTTTTTATGTTTAGCGCAAACTTGGGCCCTTTCCTGACGCAAAATTTATCTTAGAGTAGCGTAAAATATCATTCAATAAACAGTACAGTAGCTGAAATAGGGAATATCTGTTTTATTAAAAAGGAAATTGATTGGGCAGCCCCCTCAAGAACTGACAGATGTAGTGTAGTCAATCGCATTTATTGGTTCCGGTGGCGTGTGACAGAATACATTGGGTAGACATGTTGATTGCTTCAAAAATAGGATACAAAAGGTATGACATCGTCTCGGGTCTCTGTCCAAACGTCTGATTGGTACTAAGAGACAAGCTAAAATTATAATAAAAAGTTCCAGGGGGTGGTTATCTGGTGCGTTTGCTTAAAACCCAAGTAACATGCGTAGAAGAATAAGTAAAGTTACTGGTTGAATTAGTACAACGTATTTCTTTGTTTGGAGCTGACGGCATACATGAAATGACATTAGCGGCCACATTTTCTGATATGTACGTTGTATTAAGTTATGCTGTGAAGCAAACCACAGCATATGAAACAAACATGTGTTGTTTATTAATCAGCGAGGCTATACCCTCTAAGATCAGTCTCACATCTGAAAAGAGATGCACTCTCAAACTCTGCTGTCCATGTGATAGCAGGAAGCATGCCATGACTACATTCATGGCTATTAAGGCAGACAGAAACGTTGAGTCATACAAATGCCCCATGAAAAAGATATGTCGTTGCATTTAGATTTACATAGTTTTTTTTTGTTCAACGTCTTTCCAGGTCACATTGATAGCCAATGGAGGGTTTTTATTGGACAACATGATTAAGTACCCGCCAAACAATAAGCGCAAAGTCTAGATTTCCACACCCCGCAAAAGGGTTTTCAGTTTCTTGAGCTTTTTTTTTAGGATAAAAGTGTAAACAACAGGATGATGCTATTCTTTCAAGTTTGGTTCTTGGTAAACACAAAAATTTGATGAAAATGCTTTACCTGAAAAGTCTAATTATGTTGAAGACACGATGAATCGGCGTTTGAATTGAATTGAGAAGGTATATACCAAAATTGGAGCAAACAGCGAGCGAACAGACATTTTGAGAATCCAGGGTCCCTATAGGGGCAACATAATAAATTAACAAAAGTGCATCGTTGTATGTAGGACGGTTCGGGTCCAGGGTCCTCTTACAGCATATATTCTAAATGGTATAAGCATGATCGGAACCGAACCTTTTCGGGATTATCACTTTTCATAATTTGACAACAGATTTATTAGTACGAGAATGAAAAGAAAACATAGAAGCCTACAATAAACTATTTACAAAGATGGAAATGGGGAATAATTTGCAGTACTATAGAAAGTGGATGCAAATGGGGAATATTGTGAATGCCAAAAAGAAAAAAACGTATACATGTTGTAAATAAAGCAAAAGAAACATAAATGACAAAAGATTGCATACATCAGTGACTAAGTAGATTTGATATCTCTCTTTTCTTTCTTTCTTTTTTTTGAATGTTTTTTCTTTCTTTCTTTCTTTCTTCTTGGTTATTTGTTTTTTTTGTTATTCCTTTTTCTTTTTTTTTTTTTTGGAGGTTTTTTGCTATTTTTTCTCTTTTTTTTCTTCTTTTTTTTTTGGGGGGCACTTTTTTTTAAATTTTTTTTTTCTTTTTTAACTCGAATTGTTGCTGTTTTCTTCTTCTCGTTCTTTGGGTATCATTCTTGAATGTGATTTCTTTTTAAATATACTGATTACCTACTATAAAAAAAATGATTGATTCAATAAATTTTTGCAGATCAGGTAACATTTTGCTTTATACCATTGGTTTGCATATACTGTGGTACAAATGTTGGAAGAAAAGATGGGAAAGATGCAATGGTTGGGGTAACTGTTGTAGGTGTGGCTGTGATTAATGGGTTATCGTAATAGTAAAAAGTTGGCACGGAAGAAAGTGTCCCCTGAGTCAGCAGTTGTTCAGCCATATGAGGATCTTGATAGTAATTGTTTGATGGTGTTACTACTGCTGTGTATGATGGTACCCCGTGTGGAGTTTCACAACTACCCAGGGACCATCTATCGTCAACAGGTGAAGTCAATATCTCCACAGCTGTCATAGAAGAACCAGGGAGTAATGGAGCCGTATGAGGAGGAGCAGGAGCAAATGATGATGTTGGTAGAAAAACCTGGGAATAAGCCACTGGGGATGCTGATTTATTAGTTGCTGTCTCCTTGAAATCTGGCGAAGTACTAGTCTTTGAAAGTTGTGCAATTGGTGATGGTGGGGGAGACAGGTTTCCTGTAAGGATATCTGGTGTTGGTGGCGTAGACATTACAGGAGATCTCTTCTTTAGTTGTAAACTAGACACGCGGGCCTTTTTTCGGAGTCGCTCATTCTCTTCGCGAAGGAGTTGAATTCTCTTTTTGAATTGATTTTCTCGTTGAATTGAGTTGGACACTGGATGTGTGGCAGGTTAGTAAATTTCCCGAAAGTCGTTTGGGGACTTACCAAATTCGAGTGACTTGGTGACAATCATGGTTTTACTAGGTCGACAGACAGTTTGTAGAGATGGAAGTGCATGTGCAAGTTGTTGAAACTTATTATTAAGACCTTCGCGTCGCTGGCGTTCAAGAGCATTGTGTGCTGATCGTTTGTCAATATGTGTCAAATCACTGTCATTGTCTTTGTTAGAAAACAAAAGTTGAAAACGCACAAGATATTTTTACCTCTCTTCTACAGGCAACATGGTAGATGAAAAGGATACACCTATGATTATCTTGTCAGTACAAAAGACTGAATTTTACAAGGAAATATACCTAGAAAATTTTGGTTTGCTGCTTGGCGGGCTGAACGTGCAGCACTAGAGTATTTATCTGAAGGCATTGAAAAATACACAGTAAAATTAAAATGGGGAAGAAAGAAGGAAAAAAGGCAATGGGAAGTTGTTCGGACAAAATATAGGGATGGGATAGGTATTTATATAATAAGAGGGGAATGGGGATGAAAGTGTTTGAGTAGCTGTTACCAAAAAATGAAATACCTATAATGGATAGAGATACATAAGCTAGGACGATCGTGGGTGTACTATGAGTAACCATAAAGGCAACCGTACATACTTTGGATATAGATCCGTTCGCGCGACAGAAAATAGGATGCCGATTCTGATCCCCGCTAACTGTTACCAAGATTTACACTGCGACAATATCGACAATACCATTTGTATGAAAAATACATGCTGAATTTGGTTTGGACGTGTCACAGATCAGTGTCTGATATCAAATCAATTATTTGTGCTTAAACAAAGAAGGAGAGAGAGACTTTTTTTTTTATTTCCCTTTATGATGCAGTACTGCAGGAAAGCTATTCAGTGTAAAAAAAAAGAAGACATTATAGTAAGAAATTCAATTTTATTCTCTCATCGTGCACAAGCATTCCTTCCCCCCCTTTTTTTTTTTTCACAACAATTACGCACAAGTTTTTTTATTATTAACTTCCTTTTTCCTAAAGATCCGCCACGATTTTTCTCTCACAAAGGCTTTATGTACCACATTGGTTGTATGCTACCCAAAAAAGAAATTGACTACTTTCACCTGAGCTACGGGTACGGATGATCTCCAATGGAATCGTAGCACCAATTGACATATTTTTCGATCTCATCAGCCATACTCTCCTTAATGCGATAAACTTTCCGTCTTACCAATACAGTTGCACCATTGAGAAAACCAAGCAGCGATTCACGTGCTTTGTTTCGCGCGAAGACGCGTCAGCAAGAGTCATTATGCTAGAGAGTCTTTTTTAACTGCATCATGTTGTCCCTCTGCCACATGCAGCCACATCAGGAACCGTGTTCATCGGCCATGCTAATTTAGGTGTGTGTATATCACTGGACCTCTTAGTATCTCCTCTTATTCCTCACTCACACTCTCCCCTTTTTTTCCATGTGTGTTCCCTTTTGTATTTAGAACCGGAATTTGGGTTTTTTTTTCAAGAAGCAAAACAGACTTATTTGACATTACTCAATGTTGAATGTAATAGGGTACTGTTTTATTATAAATATATATGAATATATATATATATATATATATAGGGGAAGTTAATAAAATATAGTATCTCATTGCATAGGTCTATGTATTCCATGTATCAATGGTACTGTATACTATTTGTTAATCATTTTGAAAAGCGGGATTTCTATGTGTATCCATCGTGTACAACACACATTTTCAAATTTGGGCAAACCGACTTTTTTTTTTTTTTTTGCTTTACTTTACTTTCCAATAGGCATCCCTGGAAAGGAAAAAAAAGGGGGGACGTTTATTTTTGTACGCGAAAATCTATTTTGCTGTTGCAATTGTGTAATGCTTTTGCATTTACTAAGAAGATATAATAACAACTATGGAACAAAAATGAAGATAAAAGTTAACAACAATGAAGGTTATTTAAGCATTAGGATTGTGCTTCGTTGTGTTTCATTCATACTATATGACATTCTAAGATGTCAATCCAAAAAAAAAATTGTAACAGTAGGAAATTCCACTATTTGCCAAGGAATGATACATGAAAGGAGTGTTACGGAAGCGTTACTAATCTGTTCGGTCGACACGTTATATGAACGCCGATCAAGGGTTGAATCGTTAGCGCTTTTCCTTTTCAAAACGTTGGAGAGAAAACTTGCTGTCTTATTCTTCGACTTGCAGGATTTCTATCTCTCTCATACACTATTATTTTTAAAGAAACACACGGACATCCTACTTATTTTGTCTCAGCCCCTGTTTTTATTTGTTGCTGCTCCATATATGGATATCAAACGGGCTTTCATTTCTCACTTTGAATTCTTGCCTTCCATGGTTTTTAGAAAAGACAGCTACAAAGGTGACTTCTAAAATTCCCTTTTTTTAATATTGTGAGACCCATTGATTCTTAATGCATTTATATGAAATGTTTACTATTGATTGAATTTTTTTACGCTACTCTATAACAAATGTTGAATCTATGGAGAGTCAAACCATTGCACAAACCCATGTTATCTAGGCCCACTTTAATTTGAAGCAAAAAAAAAGTATTACTTTCAACACAGAAACGATACGCATCTCCCGCAAAAAAAACATTAATGGCTACAAGTAAATAAATAGGAAATGTTTATTTCCATGCGAGATGATCTGTTGCCTATCGGCGATTAAATTATGGAATTAGATTTAGGCGCTCGCGGGTCCCCTCACCCAAAGGGCTGACAAAGCAAGAGTCATTGGTGGATACGCTGCCACTTCAAGCCATAGAGGAAATGCGAAATGTCAACTTCATTTCTTTAGCATATATCGTCAGTAACCACGAGGTAAAGGCTTCGATCAGGGTGCGACACTTTAAAAAAAAATAAACATACAAAATTTACATTAGCTAATATAGAGTGGATCTTTTTTTTTTTTTATTTTTTTTAATAGATGATTTTTTTTTACATGAGTGGTTCATCGCTGTTAGCAAGTCGGTTTAAATGCAGGTAAACATCGGTGCCATAACTAGAAAAAGACACGGGATAAGTTGAAAGAAATCGTAAATTTAGTTTAACTTACCCTTCCATGGATATCAGTTTGAGATCGCCACCAAAATAGCGAGCATACTAAGGGGGTTTTAAAGGGCAAACAGTTAGGAATACAAATGATAGGACGATCTAACTTACCAATCTTGAAATGGGTAGACCATAGCCGAACCCAGCCATAGGTGCCTTAAAATCAGATTGGTTAAAATCTTGCTCCAATTCCTGCGCCTCGGCCGTGGTGTACTACAACAGTATTCATTTAGATGTTGTCTATTTCATTCCGTGACTCACCATATAAGTCCACACCAAGGGTATACCAGACCGGGGAATTCCACCACCTTCATCAGAAATCTTAATAGTAATATCCTGGCAACAATCCACGTTAGCTCCAAAAATAGGCTACCTTATGACTCTTACTTCTTTTCCATGAGCAATAACTAATTTAATAGGTGGATACTCATCCTCGTAATCCGTTCCAAATCGCTCCACCACCGCACGAAGCGAATTCTTCAGTAGTTCAAATATCATGTGGTTGAGATGCGATGGCACATACATAAACTCAATGTCTCCAGGACAGAACATCTGAACCTCTGGTGCTTTGAATAATCCATAATAATCTTCACAAATAAATCGGGAATTGGCAATAGCATCAAGAGCAACCTCACGGATATTGGTTTTGGTACAAATCACACCGACATAATCCTTTCGACGGTATGGACCCCGGTATAGCGCCGAATGCTGACCGATAAGCATACGGATACCAATCCTTGACATATAAAATCGATCCAAAAACTGTTGGATATCCGTGTCAATCAAACTGGACTTTAGTCGATCTTTGTATTCCAGAATGCCTTGTGCTAAAAAAAAAATGAATATCCCCGAATTTCCTATTCTCTCTCTCGAGTGATTTATTTCTTTTTTACCCATCGTCGTCATTACCGGGTCATGTCGTTTCTTGATCGCCTCAATCGTTTTGACAAACGTCGACGTGTAATCATTAAGCTCCGGGGGAAAATCAATTTCATCAATATTGGTATAATAACTAGACATAGAAATCATGTTAACGCGAGCTTTTTATACGATCTATCTTACCGATGGCCGATGGGCACTGCAGGATGTAACGAACTAGGCTTCATCGCGCGTCGCATGGACGGATTCGGAACGCTCGGAGGCAATGTTCGGGGGTCTCCATTTTTGGATGCATGCCTCAATCGATCACGCATAGCACTGGACAGTTGCGGCGGTGGTAAATCGATCAAATCCTTATTTTTATCCAATTGAGCTTCATTGTGCTACACGTCGATGATCGCCGCTGTCATCTTTCTTTCTTACCTCGAAAGACTGTGCGTACCAATTCTTGACCTTAACGATCGACGGCATCTCATTGAGATTGCGAGGTAATTCCTCGAGTTCTTTAACACGATGTGCCAGTCGAATGGGCAACTCCTCTTAAGGTACCGAAACTTAGTTCCCCTTTATCTTTTTTCCGCGTCAAAAAAAAAAAAAACGTACCATGTAAAAATTGACTTGCTTTAAACAATGTGCCTTGAGAAGGTTTCTGGCCTGTTGGTTATACGTTTAGTTTGTTTCTCTGGTAGCAGAAATTGTTCTGACACCCTACCGAACATAACCATTTGTTTTAACGACACCCCGGTCTGCGGGAATTTTGCAAAGTGTTTAATCTTGTCATAAAGATGTGGTGTTATTTGGTACATGGTGAAAGTTGAATGTATGTACAAATGGTTAGAGGTGAGAAAAAGAAAACAAAAAAAGAGGAAAAAAAACAAAAGTGATAACTGTGCTTAGATTGTTTATGAGTCAAGGTCCACGGAGAGCCAATGGACACCATGTGATTCTCAGCAACTGAAGTTACCCCACACCAGGGTTCGTTCGCCGAACGTACCCGAACATACGAACAAAATCTCCATTCAAACCCCTCTCCTTCCAATTGGTCCATTCACATCATTTTATTACTTTTTTTCCAGCTTAGAGTCACCAACCACAACAAAGGAACGGATCAACAGATTAAAAAGTGATCCAAAGAATAAAGCAATCACTGTACATGTCAAAGTGATGACATTATACGGCATACTAAAGTCAGGCGTCGGTAAACTAACCAAAAGTGTATCTGTATAGATACGCATGCTTTGCAACAATGGATACCTAATCATTCAAAGCTATTAGTAAAATAAATAAATAAAAAGAATTCCCGTACCTTGACGACCCTGAGTCGATTAATGCAGTGATCACAGCAGACCTGTAAGAAAAAGGAAAAGTTTGTTTCTGTTCGGCGGTGTTAAGTATATCCGGAACCTACCCCACATCGAATCCTCGGTTTGCATCAGGTCGGTGTTCCGTGTATTTTAAAAACACTTTCTCAAAATCGAGTGACAATGTCACAACAGACTGTGGTGGTAAGAGGAGCTTGCACTCCAACATACTTGGCCGGGATCGGTCAATAGCAGGCTGGTAGTACATCTGCTGGATAATATCTTTTTATAATAAGGTTTAGTACACATCTTTTTTCCTAGACTTGGTTACCTTCTGTCGAAATATCCTCGCGACCCAAAACATCCACTTTCAGCGTGTGGAGATACAACTTTAAAAACCACGGGATGGAATCGAAATAGATAATCGGTACACTTGCATTTTGATTTTGATTATGTAATGTCATACGGAGACCACCTCTCTCCTGCCCATGGCCCGTGAAATAACGCTGTGCGCGAACAACTGGGTAACTTGGCTCAAGAACTAAAACCATCCGATACTTCGTCATCGTCACATGATACATCCTAGCACTTACCGTACTCAAACAGTCGCTCTTTCCATTCCATGCGGATATCCAACTCCCCTGTCACTACAAGGTCGTCAGATGACACGTGAACCATAGAAAACAGAAAATGTCAATGTGATTTACCTTGTCGTAGATCGTACATAGCCTCTGACTGGCTCATTGCACTTGGCTGCGGTTTGAGTTCCCATGCTGACTTGCTCTCTTGATCTAATTTTACCACAACACGACTCTGATGTGCAATCGGGCATGCTCCTTGAAGTTTTCTCTCAAAAATAGCTTCAAGAGACCAGTCTAAATGCAGAATCTTGAATGCGCCAGTCCCCAAAACAAGCAATTTACCTCTCAAACTGGTTTCTCGTACAGGATCCATGACAGATGTGACAGTTTGCTTCAGCTCCAATGCTCGCTGACTGCAAGAATCATCCTACATCACATCGTTTTTTTTAGGGACTTTCTGTAGCTGAAAGCAAGCAAACT
The DNA here is from genome assembly GCA_000697495.1 of Saksenaea oblongispora B3353. Lineage (NCBI taxonomy): Eukaryota > Fungi > Mucoromycota > Mucoromycetes > Mucorales > Saksenaeaceae > Saksenaea > Saksenaea oblongispora. The sequence continues at coordinate 53,899 of JNEV01001641.1, forward strand.
TACGATACAAATGGATCGCGCATGAATACCCATGGAATGAAAATTAGAGTTATAGATTCTGTGAGGATTCAGTAACACAGCAGTGCCAGACTATAGGATCATTGAATAAGCAATCCCAATAGGTTAGGTGGTCTTGCCTTGGCTTTACAGGGCAACAGCTTGATCCATGGTGTTAAGTTCTCTGTGCAAACGTTTTCATGAGGTAAGCTTCCATAACGCAATTGAGCCGATGGATCTACAGTAAGGTTCTGGCTGACAATAGCTTCTGGTGAAAAAGATAACCGTGGTTTCGTCGTCAATGTTTCGTCTATGAAGTTGAGTGAAGCACAGAACAGCCCAGACAACACGTTGGTCAGCGATTGCCAACGGTCGCCGATCCTGTTTCCCTCTTCTTTTTGAGAACCTGTGTCACCGGTCTTTGTTTTTTATCTAGGATACATACTGTGGTGTGTTTTTCATCCATGCCCATAGTTCCACGCCTGTGCCTGCCGATTGCTGTGGTGGGTAACCCCATTCTTCGTAATTCCAGCGTCCTTGCGTAAATGTCAGATGCATCTCATAGACATCGTATTCCTGGAGCACCTGGCCGATCGCTTTAGGAAACAATCCATAGTCCAGCACTACAAGCACCTTAGAAAAGAGAAAAGATGCTAGCGAAAACGCTTACATGGCGCACCGGCAGCGGTATGAGCTTGCACCTGTGTAGTGAATTCGAAGTCGACCAGTAGTTTTCCATCGGGAAGCGGAGTGAGTGTTAAATCCTCATCAAACTGTTCGAACGCGCGGTCATTGTACTGTGCCTGGATGGATGTAGCGAACACGAAAAGGCAGATCCAACGACGGAGCGACATGGTGCATTTGCCTCTCTGACCAAGATCCCGCCCACTTGTTCGTACCTGCAGTGGTCGAATTCGAACGTATGACTGCCTTTACCACCAAAATGGGCTCTGCACTGGACGAGTAGTTCATTTAGCTCTCGAACTTGAGTGCTGTAGTTTTTTTATTTTGCATATCAGAGACAATGTTCTATAGTTCAACCTAAGGATAATTCACAGTAGACCTCATGCTGATGAATATCTGACGAAGCAGACAAGATCTCTAACCACTCATTCAATAAAGCCGTTAAGTATGTCCAGTGGTATGCTTAATCGTTACTACTATTCGCGGATCGACCACGTCTACCAGCATCCTTTATAGATCGTTTCAGTAAACATACAGTAGTTGCACACATCCATGGAGATAGATTTAGCTGCGATAGAAAAACAAGAAGGACAGTTCCATTTTATCGTGGTACCAACCTTTTTTGTTGAAGCACATCGTGAAATCTAGCACTAGGCGATCGCTTTTCAAAAATACATGTCATTGAAAGTTAGCTTCACAGATCTCTACATGCAATTCAGCTTATCTGGCTGAGGTAGTCGATCCAACTTAACTTCAATTCTTTCTACTCGATATATATATAGACATTGAAAATATGCAAAGATAGTTTCGTAGGGAAGTTCTCTGTGGAATATTGCAATCAACTCGATCATTGCAGAACCATGTTCTCCTCTCGCCACCTCCCCACTGGCCAAGGTGTGAGACAGACTCCTATCGGCGGCTAAGGGGGGAGGATCACACTCACGTTTTCTAATACCTGATGCACGGCTCAAAAAAGAATAAGCCTGAATATAGACCTCTGTTTTTTCGATAATGCATCGCGTCATGTACATTTACAGTGTACTTTCCGCTTAAAATGTCCTCATAGAGCTTGGATTTACCGATAAGATGGATCTATCATTACAGGATCAAGCCAAAATGGATATCCATCACGGCTTGGACATACGGATGTCTTCCACTACCGTAAAGGAACCAAGTCAGGTGAGGACATGCCATAGAGTGTATTTGATTATCGGTGGATATTCCTGTCTGCCTTCCCACTGATCAAGCCAGACAAAGCACCTCTACTGCTCTCTTTTAGACGCTACCTGGTGAAGCAGTCATTGCTTATGTTGGTACTGCTACGACGATTCCTTTTCTTCGGCTTCTTGAGGGAAAGAGCCGTGACGGCGTCTCTCTCTCTTCCCTTTTTCCTTTCTTACTTTAATGGCTCGGCGGCATAGAAAACAGCATTTACGTAACAGGCGATTCATTTCAGCAGCGAACCATGCAATCGACAATGAGGACTTTAAAAAGACTTGGAAGATCAACGAAGCATTGCGATCTCAGGATTTGATCTTATTGAGACGTCTTGGCAAAGAAAACGGTGGATTTGTTAACGATGCTCTTCGGCGACGTGTTTGGTAAAAAACGACGCCTTGAACGAAGAGCATTAAGGTCTTTGTATCTAGGCCTGTACTGTTAAATTCCACCAGTGAATTGAATACCTCCATGACGACAGATTCAGAAAAACATAAGGACGAAAGTCAAGTATTACTTGACGTAACGAGATCGTTCAATGCATACCCAACAAGTGAGTGGCTGTATCCTTTTTTTACTGGTAGTTCACCATGGAAATATCAACAGCTATCACCACGACACATAAGGAAAAATTACAGTCAGAGCTGAATACAGTGATTGTACACGTTCTTCGGAAATATCCAGGGCTGCATTATTATCAAGTAGGTTGGATGGGAGAAAAGAGACAAGCTAAAAATGTTGGTACAGGGCTTTCACGATATATGCGCGGTGTTTTTGCTGCTTTTTGGTGTCAGCAATGCCAGTCTATTGATGGAGAATGTGGCACTTTTCTTTTTAAGATATCCTTTTTCTAAAGTTCGCCGTGTGTGTGTTCTACCTTTCAACTAGCATGTTATTTCCTTGACAATGTTTACAGATGCGATGCTTGAATCCATGGAGCCGATTCTACGTCAACTCACCATGCTAGATACCCTGTTTGCTCTTGAAGATCCCAAACTTCACGCTTACATCACTGAGTAAGTTGAACGCCAAATCAGGACCATCTTAACTTTATTTTTTGTTTGTTGCTTGATTAGAACCGGTGTTTTACCTTATTATTGTCTAAGTTGGGTAATTACTTGGTGCAGTCATGATATCGCAGATCTGGACAAATTGTCTCGCGTGTTTGATTTTTTCCTGTCGTCAAACCCTCTGATGCCGCTTTATTTTTCCGCTGCACTTGTCCTGTCGCAACGGGAACAGGTTCTAGAACAAGAATGTGACACTAGTGTCCTTCATAGCTTCTTGACAAAATTACCACATACGTCCGAGCTGGAGGTGGAGCCGCTTATCTACAGAGCAGCGGAGCTTGAGCAAAAATATCCTCCTTTGCAATTGCAGATGGAAAGCACCATAGGATTGGACAAGGTCTCGACGGTCAATACGTACAAGACACTGTGGGTGGATGCAATGGAAGAGGACCGCGTGGAGCAGTCCAAGATTGAGGCAAGACGGATTTTAGCGTTACCGGCTGAGCAGAGGGAGCGAATCGAGACCTCGCGCGAATCCGATCCCGGTCGGCCGTTACGGATCCTTCAGCAGCTGCAAAGCCTCTATTTGAAAGACAAGTCATACTGGACAGTTTTCGCCGTTGGTGCCGGAATGGCCACCGTGTATCTCCTTCTCTCAGACCATACTGTCATGTGGTAGGTTGTTTGATTTACATGAGAAACAGAAACGTTAAGTATCGGTTTTTTTAGGCACTGGATCACACTGCCATGAAATTGGTGAAGAGGCCGCTTAAATATTTTGAGCTCATGGCATGTGTCTGTAGTACAGAGGTACATGGCCGTTTGCTCACGGTTTTGTTTTCAAACGAGTTTTATGCCACGTGCAGCAATTGCAAAAGGTCATTCAGTCATATGTATGCAGAAATCCGACGTCATAGTGCAACATGATATCAAATAAAATAAAATAAAAATTCTTCGTGTTTTGTATTTTGGAGTACGTTCGATAAAACGAGGAGACGATGAAGAACAAGGAGGAGAAAGAGCATGAGAAGAGGGATGGGGGTTCCAGCGCAGAATGAAAAGTCTAAGTTCAACCGGAACGGGTTTTCGCAAATGATCTCAGTCTATGGAAGGGGGGGACAACAGTTGAACGATTGCGATCGTTTCATAGACGGGTTACACGCGACACAACCGCTTCGTCTCTTTACCGAGCAATTCTAAAGAATCCATTTTTTGTCTGGCAAGTCCTTATCTTTTTTCATACTGAGAAATCTAAACTTTACCAGATTACTTTTAAGATACGAGCTTGTCATAGTTCCCGAGTCAAGAACCATTGACGTAACATTGAAAGACACGCAAAACATTTAGGAAAAAAAAATAACAAGATGGGCGTCTATTTTTTTTTTCCCTTCTTTTCCCCGGTCCTCACCCTGATCTGGAAAATAAAAAAAAAAAATAAAAACGATGCGGGAAGTCTCGTGGTTGAATTTGTAACGCCGAAGAGCTTCTAGATTGTTAAAGAACAAAAGATTGGTGTGACCGTACCCTGAATTCAAACACTCATGACCAGTCTGGAAAGGAGCAAAGGGAGGCTTTTGTTTCTACCTTTTGGCTCTGTTGGACACGTAAATCACCTCAAACTAAGTGCTGGCATAGAGTTGCTGGTTATGATGTCATGGCAACTTCAGCGCAACTCCGTCTGGTGACACGAAATGTGGCGTGCTTCGCAGAGTCCTTGCTGCATTCAAGAGACTCTAGTCCTTTTAAAAAAAAAATCGAGAAAGGGTATAGTTCCAGAAAGGCTTTTTCTTTTGGCTTTTTTCTTCTTTACGAAACAAATCTGTTTAAACAAGAGAGGCGGATATTACCTGAGAATGCGTAGGAAGAGGGAAGAACAAAAAAGGGAAAGAACAAGGAGAAATCTACGGCACACTCACATACACACACATACACACGTACACAAAGTACACACGCACATACATACATACATACACACGTAGACATACACACACGTACACACGCCCTCACTCACACACACACTCGCGCTTGTACACACTCATAAACGAACACATACACACACACACACACACACGCACGCACGCACACACACGCATATATACACGGAAAGAAAAGAAAAAAAAATTAAAGAGAAGGGGAGTTAGGAAAGGGGAATTCTTTTTGTGATTCATGGTTTTTATCGAGACTCTTGGACCTCGTAAAAACTCTTTAACCAATTCTCAGCTTCAGTATATTCAGCCTTGACCAAAGGTAGCAGTGGTGTGATCTTTTCCAAGGCTTCGTTTTCTTCCAACGATTCTCCTTCTTCGTCTTTACAGTTTCCAATATTTTGGATCTTTTCGCATGTTGCCTTGACTTTTCTTAATCCAATGGCAGCTGAGCTACCTTTAAGAAAATGACCGAGTTGTGACAATCTAGATAGATCTTTCTTGTCTCTATGGTTGGATGGTATTAACAAAGGTTTATCGGAATTGAACATCGACTCACAGTGCGTCATCCATATCTTTAAAGGTGGTCTCTGCTTGTCCAAAATATTCAGTTACAATACTGTAGGAAAAGTCGTGGTCTTCTTCGTCGTCCATATCCAAAAGTTGGTCAAATGTACTCATGTCAATGAGGTCATCATGATTCACGACTTTTGGTTCGCCCTGGTCGTCCGAAGTCTGAAGACGTTAGTTTCCGAAAAAAGGACACTTTCTCTCACCTTTCCGTTTTCCAAATCGGTTGTGTTTGGTGGTTTGGATTCTGTTTCCTTTGTGGACATTGTTCCTGTACAACGATGCGTATTATAAAACGCGCAGAAAAAATATATATATAAGAAAAAAAAAAAAAGAAGGAAGGAAGGAAGGCCCGACGCCGTTAAGAAAAACGGAATGCACAGAAAAAAAAAATGTGAAGAACCCGCACCCAAAAAAAATCAGATCCTTTTCGAAGTCACGGCTACTGCAAGTTCTCTTTTTGGTGCACCGCATTTTTCCTTCTCTTTTCGCTTTTTCATCTCTTTAAATGGACTAACAATGAGCGCTTTCTCATGAACCATCATGGACACTTGACACTATGAACATGTGTGCATGAATTTCATACTTTGTCTGGTTTTGTATGACAGACGGCAACGCTTGGTGCGACAGAGAAATAGCGTCTGTGCTCTCCCGCCGAAAAATTATTTACGATGACATTGGAGACATCCCAGTGCTATGCGTCTCGATAAAAAACGAAAGGTTCAACTCATAATAGCTTGCGTTTAACATATAATTTTGATAATCTGAACACTTGTTTCTTAGCAATAAAACACTCGCTTTAACGTCAATGCTTTCTGCTGTCATGCAATTTTTTTTATTTATTTAAAAACGACATGCATAAACGTTACAGAAGTAGCTAGAAGAGGAAACTGTGTAAATGTTGTATGAATGTGATCCATTTGGATGTAATATTTAATCAAAGATCCTTGCCCTGGCTATGCCAATTCAGTAAAAAAAAAAGTTTAAAATCGAAAGAGTCGTTCGGAGGTTGATAGTTGAAGGAGTGATCGGTCATGAATTAGGTTTGTCATTCATGCTATGTTATCCGCAATTTAAAAACCTGCAGCATGCATGCTGATGTTCTGGTATTTGCAAAGGGACACATCTAGGTGTATTGCCACTATGATGTAGGCTGCACGACTGAATATGGTAACAGTACGTAAGACATGTATGTTTTAGACGGGGACACGCCGAGGATGGAAAGATTTGCCTATCTTCCGCCTTCATGACAGATGTACTTCGCAACGGTTCTCGGTACAGTGAAACACATCCCAGTGTCGCAGGATGCGACAACGCATCTGATTTGCTCACCGCTGCATCCAACTCAACAAGTAGCGCTTTCAATTTGCCAAGATGTTCCTGACGGATATTCCATGCTTCCAGAACACGAGCTGAATTTCCGAATGTTGATCGATTGAAACGTACTAACATATCATGATCGTCCACCTCCTTCATCATCAGCAGCCCAAGTCTGTCAAACACGGCAGATAAAACCTGCTGCGCTTCCTTCCCCCATGGCATGCCTTGGCCTTCCTGGTGCCAACAGACCATATCTTCTTCAAGCGGATCAATCGCCGTGCAATGGCCGTTCAATGGAGCTGCGTCATGTAGAGCAGATAGAACTGACGTTGTAGCCGAAAAGACTCCGCCTGCTTGCATTGAATCGGTGTCTGTCTGACGGGTGATGTCCGAGGATTCCGCATCATCCGGAGCCAAGCATAAATTGTCCGCGCCTTCCTCCCTAAAAGGCCATTCTTTTCTTTGAATTTCATACTCCTCCTCCTCCTTTTTGGTAAACATGATATCAATAGAATCCTGCTGCATTTGCTGTGTCCGGTACAAAAACTCCAGACTTAAACGGACGTTTGCTCGTGCACGTTCTCCGTCCCATTGTGTTCCAATATTTTGAAGTAATGAAATTGCCTCGTTGTTGTTCAATTGAATTTCTTTTAACGTTTGCGCTAAATAACGCAGCGATTGATCTTTTTGTAATAAACCCGTCATCCATACGTTGCGATTTCGTTCATGTCGGAAATGAATCGTCTATGCCAAGAGATTATGCTCAGATACTGTTTTCTGTTGCGATGGTTATTTTTGTCTCTTTTACGTACAGACAGATCCGCCTGAAGTGCGTCCACCATGGATTCTAACGATGTAATCATTTCTAGGATGTGCAAGAGACAAGGTATGATCTCCTCCACCTCCACTTTTAGCAGAATCGGTGATTCCTCGGTTTTTCGTGCTATTTGCGGGATCGACATGGAAATGAAGGGAAGGAAAACAACAAGGAAGAAAAGAAATTTATTCTTTATTATTATTAGTATTCAAAAAGTCTTTGTGTATGGAACGCGCAGCAATAATAAAAACAAAACCGAACAAAGAGTCGATATGCCCTTGAATGTAAGGCTTCCTCACATGGTTACTGCTTATTTTAGAGGATACGTTGGAGTTTGAAAATAACCGGAGCTTTGACATGTTGGAAGAACCCAATGCCGTGCAACAATCAGAAAACACAAAAACCTCTTTGATAGAGGTGGCTAACTTAAACACTGACTCAGAAGATCCCAGCAACCTATAGGAAACCAGAAAATCACGCGCAGGAAGAGCTTGGTTCTGTTCCAGGCAAAAAAAAAAAAAAAAAAAAAAAAAAAAAAAAAAAATTAACTTGGCCGTCGATAGCTATCTCTGGAACGTTCGAGGTTCCTATGCATCGCGCGCGTAGCTGCATGTACTGGACAACATCCGCATGTCCCTTAGCTAAGCCTGGATTCACCGCGTTCTCGCAGTTGAGAAATCAGGAACAGTAACCAAAATTATGACAAATCTTGCCAAAAACAATAAAAAACGTTACTGTAGAACAGGTGTAACCATTATCGGAATCATGCCTTCATCGATCGGTTCCTTGCAATCATTTGCTGTGCGAATCTCACTCCGTTCTAAAATGGTTACTTCCCTTTGCACTCTGCCAGCCAAATGGAACCCAGCTGTCACGATTAAAAAAAAAAGTTTCTCCGAGATAAGAGGGAGATTTACTTCTTTCCTCTTCTACTTTTTCCTACCTCCCTAATGAGATCGATTCTTACTGTTATCGCTGCCCTTGCCCTTACAGCAGTCTCTGCTCAAAACCAGAATATCGTTAGTGTTACTCAACCCCTTAGCGGAACAACCTACACCGCCGGACAAGCTGCTTATATCAGCTGGTAAGAAATAAAAAAAATTGAATTAATCCCATTGACCCACTCTCCTTAGGATTAATCCCACAGTAAAAACAATCCCCAAGATTGTTCTCGCTAAGGGAGATCCTGCACGACTACAGCCTGTCTCTACGATTGCTGAAAACGTCGATGCTACTTCTGGTTCCTACATCTGGCATATTCCTGCCGATATCGCACCCGGAAACGACTGTAAGTCATTTTTTTTTCTTTCTGCAAGTCTTAACCACCTTATCTAGATGCTTTAGAGATTGGAGAATCCCCAGCTGTGAGCTATGCAGGCCTGTTTACTATCGCGCGCGCCAACTCTACTGGTAAAGATAGATACAACTTTGTTTTAAGAAAAAAAAAAGTTGCTCATGTGGGCGCACTGCACATCTTTTTTTAGAATCTACTTCTGCATCGTCTGGCATCGCTTCCTCCACTACCGGCTCTTCATCCTCGGCTACCGTGATAGCCTCAACAACAGCGGTAGCTAATGCCACTGGTAGCAGCACTTCTAGCCTTGCTACTCCTACCAGTGTGAACAGCACTACCGTGTTGGCAACAACAACCGTCGCCACAACATTGACTACCACCACTACTTTGCCCACTTCCTCTTTTGTTACTACGACAACCACATCTCTGTCCACCCCTTCTCAAACCCCCAACGGTGCCAACTCTAGAATTGGCGTCCATGTTGCTGCCGTTGCTTGTGCCGGTGTCGCTGCTTTGGCCTTGATGTAGTAAAAGAAAAATAATAATGTTTTCGGTAGCCCTTACTTAATATAACCTGAATGACCAAATTGAGTCCTCTTAAACAGAAGGCCATTTCTTTATTCGTAATAAACTTTAACGTAACATCATAGTTGAGATAAATATCGTTGTCACAGTCCTGCATCCTTCCCCTGCAAAGCGAAAAATGGCGTATTTCCAAACATCTCTTAACTAAAAGAAACAAACATAGAACTTCCCTCTTTTTCTATTTCCGATGGTGACAATGGAATCTTATGGAAAAAAAAAAAAGAATCCTGGAACCATCTGGAGAACGATGTACGCATGTTTAGCCTGGAACGCTGCAAAGCACCTTGCTGTATGCGCAACAGAAAAAAAAAAAAAAAAAAAAAAAAAAAAAAAACTTGCTATCAAGTTTGTTTCTCGGAGAAGCCTGCGGCATGAGTACCGCCAAGACTGTTACGCGAAACGAACGGAACACAAGGAAATAGATAAAGTTGTTCTTCTCTTATCTACCTACTGTTTATTTACCAATAGAATAGGGAAATGAGATGTTTAAGTAGCATCGATAAGTTAGCAAACAGAAACAACCAATCACCTGGGGTAAGGCTTCCATGCTTTGCGGGTAAATATTCTTCCATCACCACACCGTCACCATCACGCGCTTTCTTCTCTCTTCTTCCAGTCGACGTGTTGACAGCTCTGCCAATAATGACCGTAACGGATGACGATGCTTGGAGAAAATACCTGTATAAACATGGCATTATTGAAACCTCCACGGATGCGCGGAAAAGGTTCTCGTGATTACGCTTCCTTCCGCTACTCACGCCATTTTCAGAGAGGGAGTGTTAGATTTACTACGTAGCCTCCTTCCCGTCTTCTGTCGTCGCATCACTCGAGAATATGCCCTTAGATACGACGATTTTCAATGCGCTCTGGCACCTTTTGGCTCCTATGGGTTGGGAGCGTACCTTGCCGGCGCAGACATCGATTTGGTGTTTCTCGGTCCAAAGCCTGTGCGCCGCAAGGATTTTTTCAGGATCTTCCCGCTCTTGCTACAAGAACAGTCTACGATATCCAATGTTGACGTAAGCCATACAATAGATGGACCAACGCTAATGCTAGGCAAAAGGTTATCCGACGAGCCAATGTACCTATCATCAAATGCACAGTAGATTCCATTCCCGTACGTGAGCAACCCGTTGATCTTTCCAACTGATCCAGTAGTTTAGATCGATATATCCTTTGTTCGGTTAAACATGGAAACAGTCCTTCCAGACGTCAATCTTCTCCCTGATAAACTACTACGTGGGCTCGACGCTACCTGCCTTGCTAGCATGGACGGTAAGAGAGAGTCCGCTTATGCATGCACTCACATTTGTCCACTAGGCCCCCGTGTTCATCGCTTCATTATTAACCATATTTGCCCCGATGATATGGAGGTCTTCCGTTGCACGCTGCAGTGTATTAAGTACTGGGCCACACGACGCTACATCTACGGTAAACCGATGGGCTATCTCAACGGTAGTACGTGGACGATCTTGTTGGTCAGAACGTACATGGACACACAGAAAGAGGCGCTGACTGTTCACCATCTCCTAAGACAATTTATGCAGCAATGGGCCACATGGCCTTGGCCAGCCCCGGTCATTTTGACCAGCACGATACCCGATCTAGGCGAAGGAAGCCGAGATTACAACTCGATCGTAAGACCAAGGTAGAAAAAAGAAAACAAGAGCTTAGTCAAGGAAAATCTACTAGAAAGAGTTTGAAAACGCGGTTATGCCAATTGTGTCGCCCTGCTATCCTGTCTGTAGCGGTGCACCTTACGTGACCAAATCGACACTACGCGTGATTACCAAAGAATTATACCGAGGTATGTGCTGGAAACGGTTCAGGCAGAGTAAACTCACATCTTTGTGTGAAAGCCTCGGCGCTGCTGAATGGCACCTATGACACGCTCGACGAAATGCTGCAACGAATGTTCAAGCCGTTTGATTTTATAAAAACTTATAAGAACTTCCTAGTCATTACCATCAGTTGCGACACACTACGAAGTCATGAAACTTGGTACATACTTACCTCATCCGAAGCAGATGACTGACAACTCTTCATTAGGATCAGAAGGATGCCCCCAGTCATACCAAAATTCATTTCTCTTTTGGAAGCATCACTAGAAATTGAACAAGTCCATCCCTTGACAACAGCCTTCAACAAGACACAAGAATACAGGACGAAACAAGAAAGAGATGCAATTAAACACGGGATCGACCCAAGCGGTTGTTATTATGCATCCTCCCTTGACGTTGGTTACCTCTATCTAACACGCTATATCCTTGGATTACAGGTTGTGTCGTCGAATGGTAAAGAAAGCAGAAAAGAGATTGCGAGAAATTTAAGATATTGGTAGAAACGGATCGAGTCATAGACGTGAGCCACCCTATCCAGGCTTTCATAGCAGAATTGAATGCCAAGAAGATAAAACTGGATAATGATGTTGAGTTTAATATCATTGCAGCGAAAAGGTAAGTGGGTGATATAGCTCTACGTAAAACTGACTTATTGTCACTAGGAGAGACATTGTAAACATTATGCAAGATAGAGTGAGTTAAATCATTATAGGCGTGTTGGATGGAAATTAGGGCTAGCCAAAATAAAAAAAAAAAAAAAAAAAAAGGTAGAAAATCTATTGCTTTTGTTTTATAATGAACGAAGACGGGATGTGCTTAATTTGTCTTTCTCTATGGTATCTATTGTGTCGACAAAGCCGACTAAAATAAAGCGTTGCCCTTGTGAAATGGGCATGCCTTGATGCATGATCTTGGCATTGTGGAACACACAATCCCCTTGTTGAATATGCACCACTTGGTCTGTCGTGCTAAAATAGGTGCCTCCTCCTTCAAAATCAGTGTGTGAATTGATCAAGATATTGAAGGACATGAGACACCCATCTGTATGTAACGCCAGGCCGGCTTGCGCATCGGATGCATATTTTACCAGGAACAAGTCCCGGAACGCAAGATCCGATGGCTGGAATCCGAAATGATTTGCAAGCGATCCAAACAACCGGGACTTGACGTCTTCAACAATGTACTTCAACGGTCCTCCACCGCTGAGTAAAGGAATATCCGTAGTGGGAAATGCCGAATGTCGCTCTGTTGTCCAGCCAAGATCTCCTGTCAGTCCATGAACAATGTCAAGGACAGCCTTACATTCCATGGGTGAAAATAGCTGAGGAATGACCTGTGGAATGTCAAAGCATCCTTGAGTGCATTGCTGACGAAATACTTGCCGATTCTGCACGGTTGAGCGATCTCGAGGATCGCTTGGCCATTGAGCAAACTGCTTCTGTTGATCCTCTTGCCATTGCTGTTTACGTTGAGCTAACTGTAAACTTTCTGCATCTGAAATCTCGCCAAACAGATCAAACTGGTCGTCCTCCTCCATGTCGTTAAGAAGAAGAAAAAAAAAAGGCGGGATGAAGAGAAAGGATATCGTATGCTTTGATTCTCAGAAAAAATTTTATTTCGTTCGTCTTCTTCTTCTGCCAATCTCGGCACGACTAGCAGTACAGGATCACCGTCTCTCTTTCTGTCTGTCTTGGTAGTAGATTGATTCTGTAGCAAAAGTCGCACACACAGATATAAAGCGCATGTAACTAAAAGGCTACACGTATTGGCCCTGCACCGGATGCATATAGAATGACAAACGGGCATCCTTTATTTGCAGTGTTCTATCTTTTTTTTTTTTTTTTTTTTTTTTTTCATTCCGGGACGGATATGTTGCATCGATCTGCAAGTCTGGTGGTTTTCACATGATTTCGAGGGCCAGGTCTCTTATATCCATTGTGTGGTGTATGTAAATATCATAGAACCATTCCATTTTGTTTAATTTGTGCCTCGCTAGATAAACAACAGTAGTAAACAAGAGTAGCAAACCGATTGTACGCTTAGCAAGAAGCAACGAGATAGGATTAAAAAATGTAGTAAGCATGGCTTCCCAACGGCAGAGCCTTTTTTTTTTTTTTCATTGAAATGCAAGTCCCGCCGCCTTATTTCATGTCCCTCTTTTCTCTCACCTTTTTTCTACTCCATGAGACAACGACGAGAGTCAGCATCCCCATTCGATCCAACCATTGAGCTTTCTTCGCAGAGACCTGAAATGGCGTCCTTTTATACTGCTTCTGGAACTTACAGCTTTGACCGTGTTTTTCTGAAGCGAGCTTATCGACTCATTCGTTTGCTGTTTCGCCCCAGGCCCGCCCGCCGATACTGGCTGCCTTCAAAAGCCGTCCGCCAGGAAAGTCTCTTCTGGCTGTACATGACCTTTGTTGGTCTGAGCTGTCTGAAAGAGATCCTAGTATACTTTGTTGGCTTGATTCCCAGTAGGTTCTTTGTTATACTGACTTCCAAGGATACGGCAGGCTTTTTCCATTTCTTGTTTCCTTGTCTACTCTTGGTTTTTGGAACAGCAGCAGTAGGTTACACATGAAGAGCCAGCTGACTTAATGACTCGCTGTTCTCAAGGGAAACAGTTTACTGGCCTTTATGGGCGGTCTATTTGCCCTGAAAACGCGACGATTACTGACAGAACATGTGCAAGATCGTTATGTGCGACCAAAAACAATGTATACGCTTGTTTTAAACCATGAAGCCATCGACAATCCGTACGTATCCAACAGAAAGAGGGAGGAGGGTTCCTAATTTCGGTAGTCCAGTGACCAACGGATCACGCAAGATATCGACAAATTTTCGGAAACACTACGTGTGATTGTGGAAAAGTTGATTATCGCACCGATCCTCATCGGTTATTATACATGGCAATGTTGGGCAGTTGGTGGATTTGTCGGACCATTGATGATCTATGTCTATTTTTTCCTGGGTTCCTGGGTTAGTCGGCGACTCATCCAACCCATCGTCAATGCCGTTTTCTACAAAGAACTACAGGAAGGCAATTTTCGGTAAGTGACTCATGGATGCTCTAGTAGTGAAAACCGTATAAACTGTTTTTCTTTTCTTTGTCCTGCTTGCTTTTTTCTTTCATGTAAAGATTTCTTCATGTGCGTTTGCGACAGTTTGTGGAGTCGATTGCATTTAGTGATGGTGAAAAAGAAGAAAATGTGAGAGCGAGAATCTCCTTAAGTACGCTGTTGACATACCAGCGCTCGATCATCAACAAAGAATTACCTCTGCGATGTACGCATAAACAACCAATGCCTCGTGGACTAACTTTAACAACGTGGCATAGTGGCAAACGAAAGCTTTCAGTACCTCGGATCGATCCTAAGTTATTTGATTGTGGCCATACCCATCTTAACTGGTGTATATGATGACAAAGGTGCAAGCCAACTGAGTGAAATCATCAGCAAGGTAACGCGCCGGGTAATGGCTGAAGCTAAATAGCCGTTCTGTAGAATGCCTTCGTCTCTATGTACCTCATTTACCAATTTACTACAATTATTGAACAGTCAACAAAGTTTTCGGATCTGGCTGGGTACACGGCACGTGTGGTAGAACTACTTGAAGCCATGGATGAAGTGGACAATGAAATTGAAAACATTGAAATTGATTATCCTTGTCAACGGGAAGACGATCAAAGGTGCATTGATGATCCTTTGCTCGCTTTTATGGTAACGCTTTCCTAGTCAAACGATTGTATTCGAAGACGTCAGCCTTATCTCTCCTGGAGGGAAACCTATCGTCACTCGTTTTGATCTCAAGATCAATCGGGGAGATCACCTGTTGATCACTGGACCTAACGGTAAGAGTAGAGAAGAAAGCCAAGCAGCAAGCTATAACGCGCGTTTAGCAAGTGGAAAAACATCCATTTTAAGGGCTTTGGCAGGTCTATGGCCCTGTTCAAAAGGTAAAAGAGGAGATAACTGGTGTGTTTTATTTACTAACGGATGATGATTGAAGGGTGTGTCCATGTTCCCAAGGATCAAGGCATTGTCTTTTTACCTCAAACACCATACCTTATCCAAGGCTCGCTAAGAGATCAAATTGGATATCCAAATATCTCATCAACAACATGCAGTAAGTCTTGCACAAAAAAGAAAGAAAAATCTACTTGACGACTGAACGGTTATGATAGTCTCGGATCAGGAAGTTCGACAATTGTTAGCTCACGTCCAACTCAGTCATTTAGAAGATATAATCGATTCCTTTGATACACCGTACGGTCAGGAATGGGATAAAATTCTGTCACCCGGAGAACGTCAAAAGTTGATCTTTGCGCGTTTGTTCCATGTTAAACCATGTTTTGCAGGTAAAAAAAAAACCGCACAAAGAAGAAACTTGACACCCTTTTTTTTTTTTTTTTTTTTAGCACTGGACGAAGCGACAAGTGCTATCGATGCCGAAGCTGAATCTCATTTGTATCAGAGCGCGCAACAATTAGGCATTACGCTGATAAGCGTAAGTCACCGGCCAAACACTACCCGTTTCCATACACAGGCCGTGTCATTAGACGGGCACGGAGGATACACCATTCAATCCATAGACGCATCTTAATGCTGTTGTTGTTTCTTTATGTGCGGTTCAAATCAATTATTTACAGACTGGATTAACGTAATATTGTCTCCTTTGAGCAAAATACGGCCAACGGATCTCTTTGTTTGTGCTTTGCTGTCAACTTCTTCCGCTCCGTCTAAAACAAGATTCATAAACTCATCAAAACCCTACATGTTACTTTAGTTAGATCGCGTCGCATTAAAAAGAAAATGATACTTGCGATGATTTGGCCTTCAATTCGCACGTCCATCTTATCGAAAAGCCAGATCTGCACTCGCGATTTCTAACGCAACAAGTCAGTAAACCCCCACCCCCGATGCCTGCCTTAAACAACTCACGTTTTGCAGATACCTGAAGATCAGGTTCTAGATTATGTAAGTTTTTTTTCTGTAAGTTTTCATTATACACTTACAATCGGCTGCACCATAATCTTTTGGACCTTTGTCGACATGTTGGAGACACACACACACGCAGTACCGGCAAACACTCTGTTGAAACCTTTATTTTTTTCATCTGCGGCGACACGTGATATAGTTGGATTTTCTATCTCCGCCAAAGGAACCGAAGAAGCACCTGGGGATTGAGTGTATTTACGACTGAAAGTGTAGTGGAGTACTCTACCTAGAGCAACCTCGTGCCAAAGCACAGCTATACTAATGGATACCATCAATTAGTACAAGAACATGGATCTTGATCAAGCGGTAGTTACAGCTTCCAGAGAATCTACAGCGTACTTCGTATGTGTGTCAGTCAATCGCTGGCTGCAAGACCTCGATATCAATGACTCACTTCAAGAAAACTGCCCAAGTGAGGTGGCAAACAATGTCAACGCGAAAGCAGAATGAAAACATAAATCAAACGGATAGTGAACACTTCTAATGCCTATGATACGATAGAGATCTATGCACAAAAAAAAAACAATGCTACTAAACCTCGAAAATATGCATCGCAAAGAAAATAGCCTATCTTTTAAGTAAGGGGACTAGATGTATTCGAGAGCCATCGCATTGACTGTCCTATCTACTGATATAGGAAATTCTCGAAAGCAGCGGAATTGAAGAGCAGATACATATTCTTATGACATGTATTTATTGTGCAGCATAATCTATGCAAAACAATGACTCCTCCTCATCGTTGCAAGGTATTATGCCATCACTTGGAATATCAGACGCAGTAATATCTCCATATAAGAAGTAGTGGTATGGGGCTTTCTTTTACTATATCAAGGCTATTCGAAAATTTTCAGCGTACGACAATTGCTTCTTGAAGATATTGTTCATCGCAAGATGAAGAAGGGGTTGTCGGTAAGAGCGAAAGGAATGAAATAGCAATTCGTGGGCTGTCGCTTGAAGCTTTGACAGAAAGTAGTTCTCATATACTTATGCATACAGGGACCTCTCCGGAAATTTAGATCAACGTTTGGATTTTTTTTAATCGTTCTGTGGACTCGCTGCAAAGCGTTCCACTGTTCAATGAAAGCCAGCAAAATAAAGAAAAACAAAATGCAGAAAGTTGAAGGAAACGACGTATAAACAAAGAAATTAAAAAGAAGACGAGAGAGATCCTGACTACATGCGAATCTTCCCTTTTGAATCTCCTTGTATTGACGATGGCAATCCCCAGCTATATCATAAAAATAGGTTATATATACTTGTTGTCTTCAATTGTAGGGTACACGTACATCCTGATCGTTTTATCGTCACTTGCAGATGCAAACATCCTTGGACTTATTGGACTCCAGCTGATACAGTTCACCGGCCCCGTATGCCCTTCCAGTGCTTCCAGAATGATACCATGTTCGCGGCTCCATACATATACATGGTTGTCTATTGGAAAAATTAAACTCTACCAAAATCAAGAACTGTGTGTACCTTCACTTCCGCCTAGAACGAATGATTCATCGTCGCCTCCAAACGCCGATCGGATGATGTAGCGAACATGTTCATGACCACTGTATTTGCGAACAACAGCTTGTGTTTCCAGGTCCCAGAGTTGCAATTCTTGGACTTGTTGTACATTGATAAGAGCATATCGTCCATCACTACTCAGTGTCAAGGACATGCTTGTATCTTGCACAGAAATTCGCCTGGATGGAATATTAATCCAGCATGCATGGATCAACCAAGAATTTTACCGTATCTCTTCCAATTTCTTGTCAATCACACTATAAATGACAATGTGCTTTTTTCCCACTGTTTTTGCAAAGCTGATGGTAACTAATCGACTACCATCGCTTGTTAATCGCATATCCAGAATGCGTTGTGCTTCCACTTGTGTGATGGCCTCTCCATTTACATCCTATCTCTCCATCAAAATAATGCAAACCAAAAGCTGTTGCTTACCCATAAGATTAGTCGTTTGTCACAGCCACCTGATATAAAACTGCTTCCATCTGGCAACCACGCACAACTGGTGACTTGATCTTCATGCATTGCAAAGGTGTGTAGTAATTCTCCAGTCTGAAAGAGTCAAATCAGAAATACATTCATTGCCCTATCTTGACTTACTATCGATGACCATAAGCCTAACTGGTTATCACCACACACGAGGAGTTTGGAGTCATCCGGTGACCATGCACAAAAAGTATTTGCCTCCGAAGAGGTAGCCAATGTGTGGATTTTTTTATAGGTCTACAGTACACAAATTGTCGTACACTATGCTCACCCTGCTTTCCATTTACGTCACTTACCTGCATATCCCAAATAATACATGTCTTATCATTTGACACCGACGCGAGATAAAGGCCACAATGTGCAAATGAGATATGCCATACCTCGTCTGTATGTTCATCGAGAACCTGAACAGTGGTTGAAGGGAATTGGGTTCTAACAATAAAAGGGTCAGCAACGAAGAATGGATCTTTCAAAAGGTGGCGTATTTTACTCATCACAAACGTGGTCCGTAAACAAAGAAAATTCCGCATTTCTGCTGTCGTGGTAAAGACATCCATGAAGCTGCCAGTCGAAAGCTTGGTTTAACAGAGCGAGTAATCGTTCTTTTGGTATCATGATCGACGGATCGATATATCCTGCGAGCCAAAAATTTGTATCCTTTTGAAAAATAAGCACATACACGTACGTTGTAACTGGGTCAGTAGTTCGTCTCTCGAAAATCCATCTATGCCATTCGATTGCGCACGGGACTTAACGTCCTCGGCAGACGAGCATAAAATCAAGCTATATCAAATAATAAGCAAATGGTGTTCATGGTTGGAGGACAGTCTACTTGCCTAGACAACACATGCAGACGTTCGATATTCAACTCCATTGGAGTAAGTTCATTCCTCAAGACATGAAGCGCTTTCATGGTCTTTCGACTTTCGAGCAGCTCCAAAAACTTTTGTTGTCGAACGAGAAAAGTTGCTTGGGCTAAATCGTCTGGATGAACACGACATAGTGATGGCAAAACCGATTCTGTTGTATCCCAATCACCGCGCAAGACAGATTCACGAAACTGGGTCACTATCGATGACTCTAACGAAACGTGTGAATCTTGCTGAAGCACATCGGCAGCCTCTCTATTTTTTTTTCGGTTGCACAGTTAAGTTATCTGTCGTGCAATACTATGCAAGATATTACCGGTACCCCAGATCATGTAACGTCTGGAGAATCAGTCTTACAAGCTCGTCTTTTCGTATCCGATTGACCATGCCATTGCTGCTATCGCCATTATGCTTTATAATTTCATTTGCATTGCCGTTATTGTTGCTGTTGCTACTATCACCAACGTCGTTTCTTATCTGCATGGTCAAGATAAGTAGGATAACTTTCGATCGATATTATCTTTTAAGAAGAACGTAAATGGAAGGGAGAGGTTTAAACCGCAGGTCTGTTAAAAAGCGACGGTGATCTTGACAGTGTGAATTGAGCGCCAATTGGGCGATTCCCATGAAAAAGTTGAGCCAATCATTGAACTCTGTTGGACAGAACCCAACCAAAACAAGTAGGAGACTTTTTTATTTTTCATCAACCCACATGTGACATCGTCTTGCGCCATCTTCGTTTCTTCATACTGTACATGTATAAAAATTCTCTAAGCTACTGTCTCGGTATACTAGTCAATATTGTGTATTCATCTATGCTCGAGGAAAAGTAAACTTTCTAGCATGGGATTTCCTACGGGCACTCCGCAGCCTTCTTTATGCAAAATCCATCTGTTCGCTATCACGAATTTACAACCTTCTTTTTTACACCAACCCTGACACCAAAAACATCCAAAATACAATACTTTTTGTTTTTTGGTGTTATCTTGGTAACCATTTAATTTCGAAGAGAGAATTTGGTCCCTAGTTACGAGAGGTATTTGTGATCCTACCTCGATGGTCAGGCACCTAGGCGTGACTCTTCCGAGGCAGCTTTCAGTGCAGAAGAATAATACAGTGCAAAGATTGGTGCTGTAATGTCAGGCGAAAAAGGCCTTCGGGTCTTTTTTTCGCCAGTGTTACAGACCCATACCCTAAGTGCGACGGACTAATAAGTCAGATCGACACATAACGTATGGGGCAAATGGATGCTTGAAAATGTGTACATAAGAGAACTTTTGTTGGGATCTGCAATAATGATAGTCTTACCAAATGCTTTGAACCAAGTCGATAGCTTATGTCAGCGGAAGTCGGTCATAAATCGTGCAGTCTGATTTCATTTGCCTGCAAAGGTACGGTCAGTTTGGGTTATGAATACATCTTCTTACCAAAACAGTGTACAGATGTGCTCCCAGTCCTGAGGAAACATTTGCTCGAGATGTGATGAGGGTTGCCTATACAGGGATAGTCATTGAAGGAATTTATGTTGGATGATGACAATCTTGAAGAGCTTTTGAAGACTTTACAGGATAATAAGATAATCATAAATTAAAGACAATGAGAGAGGAAGGTATATAGAAAAAAAAAGAAAAGAAAAAAAGTACCAAAACCAAGTTGATATGAAACCGCTTAGATTATGTATAGGGATTGTTTCCAGGTTTTGATTAATTGATTTCGCACATAGTGGTTTCATCCTGCCATTCGGATGTATTTTTTTAGACGTACGTGACGATGGCGATACTGCGATGGCTACAAAACTTAATGCTTTTTAATTACCTATTGTTGAAGTTATGGTGCCATACGGCTGATACATGGAACCAAGGTACAATGATGAGACATACATCCCGATGTGAATAGAGGACCAAGTGCTAACCCACACGAAGCGAAGGTAAAAAGGACTTCCAAAATAGACTTGTAACTTCACACCCTGGTATCAAATGATATTCTTGCAAAAAAAAAAAAAAAGGATACGATATATCACGATGATGAAAAAGGCCAATGCAAAAATGAAAATGGTCCAAAAAGAAAGAAGAAAGTTCCTTAGGGCGGTTGGAGAAAAAGTTAGGACGATGATTGAAAGGATACAATGATGGGATGGGAAGCCAGACGTTTATTACAGCCAAGTGCTCTTTACCTTCGCTTCGCTCTGGTAAGCAAACTGTCCGTCCATTCATAGCTTACTGCACATCCACGGCATCAAGCAATAATCTTTTGCGAATAAAGTAACGTATGATAGATTGTAGTGACAAAGAAGAAATGTTCCAGGGGAGACCCTGAGACCATTCGCAGCAATCAGTGTAGTTTTGCGAAAGGCCATGAGAGTTTAGCCAATAAAACAGTGAAAGAAAAAAATAGCTCCTAAATGCCCTAACTATTCGCGACTCCGAATGTTTCACGCGACTAGTCAACTTCGGAAAGGAACTGCTGGGATCCCTTCACTTTTTAAAGTTTATTTCTTATTTCTTATTTTGCATTGTTGAGACCTGTATAGTGTCATTCTGTAAACCATCCAACTCCTTCCTATGTATGAGGGCCTGAGGCTGGTTTCTGTGATCCAAATTATTGGAAGGAAAAGGCACATTATCCTTTCCTTTCTCTATGTATGATTTGACAGCCTGTGTTTATCCCGTATACTTCTGTTTTATTAGACATACAGGATTGTTCATGTTTGTTGGTTATTGCTTAGAATCCTGGAGTAGGTAAAAAGGCAAATCCTTCTCTAAATGCTTCTGTCAAATAATAGTGAAAGTACGACTTTTGACATTTGATTTTTTGTCATCTAGAGATAGATAGATGAGACAGAGGATTATGTCGTTCCTCGCCATTATCGAGCCTGGTACAGACCTACTTAACGAAATCATACTTAAGGACCACCGTGCGATAAACCTGGCGGCAAAAAGTTTAATAGATGCACCTATCGACATTTACGTTGCTGGGCAATCCAACTTTATGAATGATACTTCGTGATCTTGCTTCGCCCGCCGCCATGTGATCGACCTCCTCGTTCATGATCGTTATTTACCAGAACTCGCATATAGTCTCCAGAAGCCAACATTTCTAGCATACAAAACTTTGACTTATTGACCCTATACATACCCGAGGTTTAGCCTATTCATCTCTCCCTTCCAAAGAGCGGCAGAAGATTGGCAACCTGCCATCGAAACCAATGCCTCCACGTACCCGTATCTTTACAGGATAATATGAAACGTATTGTATCCCACCTGCTTGTACCTCATGGTCGGTCTGACAACCACGGAAGTGATTCATAATACCGAGACCCACCAACATCCACACTCCATCCAGCGACGTAAACCACCTTATTTTGTGAGTCCTCTTAAGTACCTCTTTGATTATTTTCTCGGTTCTTCTTCCCTGTTTTCGTTTGATCTTGTTAGAGCGGATATACGTGCTCAATACCTTAACAATAGAATGAAGTTTCAACTGTCTTCGAGCGCAAAGATGTTCTGGGCACACACAACTTCTATATTTGTCAACCTGAGACTTCGGAATTGAGCTGAGAGTGACATTGGGGTAAGTGCAATAATAAGCCACGCAAAAGTACGGCAAAGTTTACAACCACGTTTAATCGGAGATTTTGGGAAAGTCAGTGTCGATAGGTTTCGTCTTGCAGTGCACTGGTATTAATACTCGTTACTGAACCATATTTCGATAGTAAAGCATCTCCCTCGGGACGTTCAAGAGAAGTGACATTAGTTGGCTTTTATCCAAAACACCATCAGAACAATAAGGCCGGGCTAGAATAATCTACGTCATTTAAGGAAATCTGGGGTGTACATAACCAATCCCAAAAAGCGGAAAACGCCGGACAAAGGGATTTCCGATCAGCGGGATTTCTTTCAAATGAAAAAAAACCGGGCGGTGCGACAAAAAATTTTTTCTTCCCTTATTCCACTCTTTCTTCTTTAACCCCCTACTCTTAAATCACAAATGGCTATCCCCGAAGGAAACGTTGCTGCTGGTGCCAAGCTCTTCAAGACCCGCTGTGCTCAGTGCCACACCGTCGAAGCTGTATGTATCCGTTGTACCTATAACATTTAAGATGATGAAAAACTTAAAAAATTTTTTTATGAAAATCAGGGCGGTCCCCACAAGGTTGGTCCTAACTTGAACGGTATCTTCGGCCGTAAGTCTGGTCAGGCTGCTGGCTACTCCTACACCGATGCCAACAAGAACAAGGGTGTTGAATGGACTGAGCAGACCCTCTTCGACGTATGCATCTTCAAATATGTTTTGATTTATTCCCAATTGCTTATCTCTTATCTTTACTTAGTATCTTGAGAACCCCAAGAAGTACATCCCCGGTACCAAGATGGCTTTTGCTGGTTTCAAGAAGCCCAAGGACCGTGCCGACACTGTTGCCTACTTGAAGGTACGGAATATCACGGAGATCAACGTGATAATGACTCACACTTTCTTCTATAGGAGTCCTGCGCTTAAATTTTTTCCTGTAGTCGGCAAAAGAAAAGTTCTTAGACAAATAAAAGCTAGTTAGACCATGTGATTCGCTCTGGTGCAATTCTTTTGAATAAGGAAGGGAATGCATAACTTCTGATTCTGTTGATGGAGAAAGATATTTGGTGTTCATGTTGTTATAAAAGAGAGGATATGTTTACTATGACATTTCATCACTATCTTAACAGAACCCATGTCCTGAAAAAAATACTACAACTTACCTTTTTAGTGGCGACAGAAAAGAGGCTGTCAGTGTATGAGCAGAATTCTGAGTCTCAATGTTATCGAAGAAGGTTAAATACTGTACCGATAACTTAGGGCCACATGTCAACTTGTTACATTAAAGGAAAACTACTTCAGAGATGTGACATGTCTAAACTTTATGGAAAGGCTATCATCTGATACGTGACAAAAAAAGTAAAAACTGCAAGATATCATGCAAAGACATCTCTTGCAGCTAATTTTCTTCGAATAGCTGATACATGTACTACCTATCTGAAGTGCAATTCTTGAATACAAAAGCACGCATACGCCAGAGCGCATCAACAAAAAGAACACGTTTGCATAATCACCGGCTCTCTCACATCTTTTCTTATCAAGCACCTACCTAGCAGTCAATCCATACAGAAAAGACAGAAACAGAATCTATGTGACCTTGCTATGGTCGCCTTTACGCTGTTGGTTCATCAGGATGGATGTTTAATCAATCTACAAAAATGCACCGATACCTACAAGGAATACCCAAGACTACGGATGTTATCTGTTCATCTTCAAAGACTACCTGACATATTTGGTGTCGTCATTTTGTCCTTTTTACTGAACAAAATAAGCCGATTCATACCATTCTTTTTTTTTTATTAGTAATATCATTATTCGTTAAAGGCGTTAGCAAGCTCTTGTGCCCGACGGTTTGCAGCCTGTTGTTCAATTTCACGTTGCTCTGAAGGACAACAGTATCAATACTTACTGTTACAAAAATCGAAAAACCTTACCTCGGGCTGCAGTCAGTACATCCTTTTCCGCTTGTCTTTGTTCTGCTGTCCTGATAGATCTGACGCCAAGCGCACCATGTACAAGTCTCTTGGCTACCATATCTGTTGTTGTAGGCCGGCGTGGAATCGGCGCATTATCCTCTGGAAAAAAGGGTTAAATATTGATCTAGTTTGATGATCATTTTACTCACGTCTACCGAAATCCAGCGGTCCAGTGTAAGGACGAATCTTGGCGAAAGGATTGGTGACATTATCAATGTACGCTCTCTTCGCTACATCGAACACATCAGTTCTCCTTTGTTTATCTCTGTCTCAAACGCTATAAACCACTGTACCTGTGGCTGGATGGCGAAAGATGATCAAAGCACGGGTATCCTCAAGCCACTTAATTCTGTATCCACCATGGGATTGTTCATATTCTCGGAATATATCGTGAAGGTGATGTGTTCTAAATGAAGGTGGGAAGTCATAACAATCCAGGACAACAGTTGGCTCATCATCGGCTGGTGGTAATGAAGACACTTTCGTTGGTGACGTTGGAACATATGATTTCCGTTCCGGCAGTACCTCGGTATTATCATCTTGCATTGTTTCTTCAAGTTCATCCAGTAACGCCTCCCATTCTTCCTTTTCGCTCTCCTCCCCCTGTTCCGCCGCTTCTTTGACCCCTTCCTCTGCTTCTTCTTCTTCAGACACTTCTTCTTCAAGTTCATCATAGAAACCTTCGCTGTATTCCTTTGCTATTTCCTCTGCTACTTCCTTTGTTACTTCCTCTGCTACTTCCTTTTTTCCCTGTTTGAGCTCCGTTGTTGTTTCATCGTTAGATATTTCCTGAGATATATCTTCAGACTTCGTCTTAAATTTAGTATTAGCTTCGTCTGAGGTTTCAGCGTTAGATCCATCATTGATTGCATCCGTCGATCTCTCTTTAGTTTCATTTATGGCTTCTCGGGATTCTTCTTTAGATTCCTGATCCTGCTGCTCTATACTTTCAACTTTGGCACCATTGTCTCTCTCGTCTGTGGCAACGGCTCCAATTTCTACTTCGGTTGCTTTCTTCTCTTCCGTATGCCTCTCTTCATACTTTTCCTTAGCTTTCACTTTTGTTTCGCTTGTACTTAAATTTTTCATGCGTTGGCCAAGGTCTTCTACTACCTGCATAAACAGAATGTATTAGCGGGTGTTTATGCTCGTACGTTTTATTACTCACCCCATTAGCGGCCGAGTTCGGGAGGTCCCTACTGGAGGGTACGGGCTCTCGCCGAACAGGTGCCACGATAGATGAATCGTAACGATCTTGTAAATCATTTACTTGTGTTTCTGGTGCTCTGAAGCGACCGCGACCCCGTCGGACTACTTCAGCATTACTACTCGTAGTTTCTTTGACTGCACGAACAGGTCGTTCTACAGGTTCCAAAGGAGGTTTATGCCGTCGATGAACAGGAATGTATGGCTGAAAGTTACTGCGCTTGCTTTTTGGTTCTGTCATAGAATAGCATGAGAGTTCACTGACAAAGGAGATGCGACGTGGTTGGAGGAGTTGTCCAAACTTTTTTTTTCGGTTCCAATTATGGTGTATCAACTTTCCGGTTCGAACCTGGGAGTATCCGGCCAACAATCGAGGCTGCCAATCACATTGTTTCAGAATGCAAACCTTTTTAACATTCCCACATTGTGTGACAGTGCCACTTCATCGTCATGCCCTCGATTATCTACATTGATGCACTACAGATCAACGAAAATCCAACCTAGGAGGTACGCTGATAGACTTGACGAGATCGGAAAATAACTTAAATTATTTAATCTAGGCAAATTTTAACTCGTAAACCATATCTTGCCACCTCTTTCCTTTCAGATACCCAAAGCGGTAATGTATAAATCTAGAGTGTAGATAGTGTCATCTGATATTTCTGGGCTCCCAGTTACCCTGTAGTTATGACAAACTTGACACTTGTTTATATCCCTTCACAGTCAATATGCGCCTGTGGGTACCAGTGGATATCGCATTTACTTTCCAAATTCAGGTAAACCTTTCAATAATGAATAACCATCAATTGGGCTACGCGGTATCGGTAAATATTTACAGCAAAGCTGGTATTGCATCTCCTACGTCTACACCAAGAACTACTCGGCGATCATGCATCTGCTGCCCTAGGAGTACTAACGGGCTGTTAAGTGCATTTAGCTGCATCATTCCCTTTCAGTACTCAATTTACTTCCTTCTTTATAAATCATTTTTTTAAAGAAAAAAGGCCCGATCCTAATGTTATTTTCCACGACATTAGCGCTTTATGCTATTGTGGAGTCTACTTTAGAATCCCCCCTTTTCTCTGCAATATGATAAAAAGTACTATTACGCAATGAAACCGAAACAATCTATTGTAGCTATGCCACATACATTACATACAGTTACGATAAACGTTAAACGAATCAAATGGATCGGATCGGGTAGACGGGTCACAGATCAGCAATGAGCCCTTAATTCTGACATGTATTCAGTATATTGTGTTATCCTTTTCATGAACCCTTCGAGCAGGCACCGGTTGATTTTTGTCAACTGTATCTCGAAATTTTAACAAATTTGTTGTAGACCTGGTAGTTTTTCGCTATCTTGGCCGCAGACGGCATTCGTACGTCCCTTTCCTATGATATATACTAGGCTTGATCGCCTCGTCCGCCAAATCGTACTTGACCATGAGCGCTGATGGCAATTCAGAGGAAATAAAGTACTCGAGAGTGGCAAGTAGGCGTATCTGCTCGGATAGAGGCCCTTGGAAAGCTGCACTAGAGAGTATGACACTTTGTTACGCCTAGAAGTCACAGCTGGATTCGTTTGCGAATCCAGTTCACAGGATGCATCAAATATTTCTTATAATGTATCTACAACGTCCTATACGCACAGAATTACACATATTGGTAATTCTTGATATACCTAGAGATAATCTCAGCTTCATGAATAGGGTGATCAAAGATAGTTTTTTCCCTTGTTGCCTTTTAGGTGCACATGAGGTTTCAAGAAAACATATTTTCCTTGGAGGTCAACGGCCGCCACATAAGCGAAGCCCTGACAAAGTGATATGATATTGGTGACAATGATCGAGAGCATTAGGAAGGATATCGCTATCTACCTCAAGCATGTTATTTGCGTGTATGTGGAGAAGGATGGAGATTCGAGCGAACGTAGAGTGTGATTCCTGGAACTCTCAAGAACGTGCCATCGACAGAAGGCAGAGAAGGCGCTCAAGATTCCCTCTCATTAATGAGAGTGAAGCTAGATCACTGCGCACTTTCTTTGCCAATATTGAAACAACCGCACCAACCCAAAGAAAAGAAAGGCGAAATAGTAAGAGCATGTGGAGAAGTTTTAAGATAATCGCTTTTCCGTGCTTTAGAAAGCACTGTTTGTTTCCCAAGGCGGCTGTAAAATGACAGCTACACCTTAGGTACATACTCTAGAATAGAAAGGGCGAATTACCATGAATATAAAAAAAAAAAAAAGGCGCTCACAACCATTGTCTCTACTCTTTTCTTTTCTTTTTTTTTTTTTGAACCGTGGTTTGTTAATATGAAGCGTCCAACTGGTCGACCAAAAGTGTGCAAAAAGCCCTGCTTCGGCCAATTGCAGTACATCCTTTTTCTTTAATAGAGTAAGTGTTTTGAAGAATAGGTTTTTTTGAACAGTGGATTGCTTGATTTCTAATACGGGGTGTAAAAAGCTCCTCGGCCTCGACCTCTGCTAACAGTCAGTGAGAATGCATAATATATAGAGCCTTTTACTCTACCTTCCACGACCTCGATAGCCATACATGGGCGAATGACCGTAGTAGGGCATACCGCGGAAAGCACCTCGGAAACCTCTTCCCCTGCCACGCGGTTGTGAAAATCCAGGTATGTTTGTACGCTTCGGTCCAACCTACACAGCCACAGCCATACAATGCACACACACACATATGTTGATTTTCACTTTTTTCACTTTTTTTGTTTCCTTTTTTTTAATATATTTTTTTTACTTTACCTTGAGTATGCGACCACGAAAGAGACTTTCATTCAAAGTTGTTGCAGCGGCTACAAATGCAGGCTCGGCAAATTCAATATATGCATAACTAAACAAGTCAGAGTTCATGTAAACATCTTGGTCGCATGTAGTGGTATCTTTTTGATTAACGAACCCCTTAGGATGGCCGGAAAACTTGTCACATAAAATGGTAACTCGGTTGATAGTACCGCAAGACTGAAAGTGTGCTTGCAATTCTTCAGGTGTTGTACCATAATCCACCTATTGACAGTGGTTATCAAATTACCCCCTGACACCGGCATATTGTTACATACGTTACCAATGTATATAGAACGAGAGTCAACCAACTCTTTGTCTGAAACAAAATCAATACATCAACTGATCAGAACCAAAAAAGCAAACCCTACCTTCTTCTGGACGCATGGATCGTTCCATTTCTGTTTGCATAACACGCAATCTAGCAGCTTCTTCTTCCATGTGCTTTACATGCGCTTTCATTGCTTCCAATTCCTGTTTGGATCGCGTTGGAAACGATGGACTTAAAACCAGTCCTTATTCATTGTTTACCTTGTCAACCTCCTCATCATTCTGGTTTTGGGTATTGTTGGTAGGTGCTTCGGCCTCCACAGTGATTTGCTTTGCAAGTTCTCTGGCCTCGTCACTCATGTGGGTTGTGGTAATCTGAAGTCGTTTGTGACACGCTTTAATCCTTGAAAGCCAGCAAACATGGCGGCATCTGAAAAGGGCGGAGTCACAGATGAACATTTTTGTGAGGACCACGTCTCACGAATGCGGAGTGGATAATAAGTCTGCTACCGTTATTACGTTTAGCAAAGTACTACACCCACAGAGATCGTGCCAATTTTCAGTGACGCTCATAGATCACTTGGTGGCACCTTCTGATAGGTTTACTTTGAGAAAATTAACACATACGCGTCTAGTCGCTTTTTTCTTCTTTATTTTTTTTTTTTGGAAATTGCTACAGACGCTCAGGATTGGCGGCTTAGGGACGCTCATGTAACCTCCGTTAAAGCGACTACTGAATGACTTCTTAACAAATACTGGTAGTAAATAAGCGCTTACGAAATTCCTGAGTGTCCATAAAGTAAGAGTTGTGGATAGACACTTAGATTATAAACGAATATTAGAGTTTATAGACACTCAAGTTACGGACACTCTGCTTACGGACACCCAATTTACGGACACTCTGTTTACAGAAACTCAATCTATAGATACTCATGTTTACAGAAACTCATGTTTACAGACACGCAGGATATGAATGCAAGAGTTTCATTAACATCTACTATTACTAGCCTTTTTAAGAAGTTATTCGGTAGTCGCCTTAATGGAAGCTACATGAGTGTCCTGAAGCCACTAAGCCTGAGTGCCCGTAGCAATTTCCATTTTTCTTTCTTTATTTTTCTTTACCCATGCTTTGCTGATAGATAACAGTAACTTCGCCCGTCTTTTACGTTGGAAATACATAATGGAAGTAACAGTATTAGGAAAGGTGTAACACGATCAGAGAATCTAAAATGAAAAAAAGTGATGATTTATTCCATAGAGGTTCTTCAGTGTGTATACACTGTTTAGCTTATTAGCACAGAAATGTAGAGTACATGAGATGATCCTTTATGATCGATAAAAGGCGATGTACTTTATTCACTACTACTGACTACAAAATTATTTAAGGTGGGGATTCATCTCTAAGTACAGATATTCCCTTTGCTACAAGACGGGTTAACAGACGCTATGTCAAGAAAGGGCTTTTGCAGCCTTTCATCTGTTATGTCCACAATCATATGCAATAGTTGACCTTCCGCTTGAGTCGCGGGAAGTTCAGGGGTATATGGTGTTATTGTTTGCTACTGACATTGCTAGTGTGGCTTCCCCCCCCCTTGCTCCATGGTGGATATCTTTTAACGTGATCGCTTCAACTGTATCCTCTTCTTCCTCTTCTTTCTTTTATTCATCATCCACATCATCAGGGCTTGCCATGCACAGGCTTTAATTGGCAGCTAACTCAATGCTCACGTAATTCAGCATCTGCGCATACCAAGACACCCTTTAATGATATCTCAGCTAGCAGATTGACAGTTACGAGGACCAGTAGGAAAGTCCATAGACTTAGTAAGTGGTTCTCATAAAAGGAACCAAAATGTCCATGGGTAGTTCGTAAACACTCTCGCATACTGTTATGTTGGTAAGCGTGATCCATATGGACAATAATTCGTTGAGGTCAGTTTTATTCTTCGAGGTGAAGAAGGGTCTCTATTACACCTATCATACCTCCAATATAACTAATCAATGTGGCTCATCCTAATACAGTATATTATTGCATTGTACAATCATGATTACATCACACCAACTTATCACAACGAACTAACAATTCTCTCAAGAAGGTCTTGAATGAGATTTATGCTCGTTCATTTCTTCCAAAAATATTTTCTTCAACGCCTCTTACTAAGATATATGTAACTTGGTAGCATACTGAAAGTACTGTGGGACTCGAATTTATTCTTAATAAGAAACGTTTTCTAATATCAAAATAAGCTAATGTGTCACACTATTCCTTATACTGTTTATTGAATGATATTTTACGCTGGGGCTAGTCCCCATCCTGCTGCGTCCAGAGCGCAAGCCTCGCTTGTCCCGTCAACCAGCCTACACTGGTTCGATCCCTGCTGCCGCAAGAGTTTTGACGCCGTTGTCTCTGTCTCTTCTTCCTGTCCGTGTCCGTGTGAGTTACCCCCGTGGCGTTTCTCTCTCTCCGAGCCCCCCAACTCAAGACCACCTCTGACTTCTCCAGTACCGTACGTTAGTTGAATAGAAATACATGCTTTCTCTTGTTTAAACGATAATTCTATGTGAACTGCAAGGGCAAATATGCCTTGTTGGCGCCGTGCCCACTGCCTTGTGAATTCCCCTTCCCCAATAAAAAATCACAGTTTGAACGATATTTTACGCTACTCTAAGATAAATTTTGCGTCAGGAAAGGGTCCAACTTTGCGCTAAACATAAAATAAATATGCGTCATTAACAAATCAGTTTTACGGGAACTATATTTTACTTACATTAACTTGCCCCTTCCGTGGGCGCAAAATTCACCCGAGTAGCATAAAAATACATTCATGGTTAGTAAATGGAAGAATGTGGTTGACAACTTTTACTTACCCCCGAGGGGTATCCCGCCGCTCGTGTGGGCGGCCGCACCGCAACAAATCCATGATGGATGCGGCCGAGGACAGAAATCTCCGGGAATGTGCATCCGGCATTGAAATTGGAGAACCCGCCCACCCTTCCTCTTGATGAATATTCGGTTGCTTGCGTCTGATGGACTGTAAAAAAAAAATTCAAAGTTAGGAGCCACAACGGCATTCTATCAATGTTTCGTTGCGCTACCGATTTGCTGGAATTTCGCCTGTGTCTGAAACCACCCGATGTTTCAGATTGTCTTGGATGTTCTGGAAGAGTTATCCTTCGCTTTGCCCTTCAGAGACGAGTACTTGCTGCGATTTGTTGACATTTGTGTCCGCCGATGACAGCAAATCAGAGAGTATGGAGCGTTTCAAGTACACTGTCTAGATATGTTGTGTCCTGCAGTTAGATGGCTGCATAATAATAACAAAACCCAGTGTTGCCGTACCTTATTTCTTCAAATAATTCTCTTCAGAGATGCCTTGCGCGTATATTTCTTCGAAGTTTCGTATACTTTCTGAAAAGATAATATTAATGGATGGTAGTTGTTGTTGCTGTTGCATAAATTACCTTTAATGAATCCAGCATGTCATTTCGTAACTTTCTGACTTCGTAATCGAGAGATAGATGTACTATACCGGGATCATGTAGTTAGATAAGCTTTTCCATCTCTGCGTAGTTTGACTTATAGGTAGTTTTGTCATACATCTGGCTGACAAAGACGTCAATAGGTCAGATAGCGGGAAGAGCTGCAGTAAACGATAAAGAGAAAGGAAAAGACAAAAGGGACAACACCCGTCTTATCAATGCGGGAACGCGTCAAGGTATGACGTGCTCTATTGGGTACCCACAGAAATAGAGCCCGGTTGACGTCCTGAAACAAGTTGCCCTAAAAAGAACAGAGTAAATCAGAATTGGGTAGACAGCAAACATCTGTTCGTAATCGATGCTTTCAATGCAAAATATATTCGGAGCCAACGCAAAAATGATATGAATCGTTCCGCAAAGCATTTTAGTCAACTGTGCAAAAGACATTTATGATTGCCACCAACAAATGTTCAAAATATATTTTATTATTATACAGCCAGTAAGCGCTTCGCTATTTAAGCATGTTCGCTTTAGACCGGTCTCAATGTGAAAGTAGGAAAAGAAAACTTTTAATATCATAAGGGAAAAAAGGAAAGGGTAGGGTGTGGAAGTACTAAGAGTAATAACGAAAAGAAGAAGGTTGGGGGTTAAAGCGTGGATGGAGAAAGGGAAGGGGAGTCGGATATGTATGAGGGGAGGGGAGGACCATTCTGGCCTGTGCGTGTAGCGTGTGGTGGAGATAGCAGCCATTGTAGAAAGTCAGTTCGCGGAGTAGGTGGTATGGGTTGGTCTTCGGAGCAACTAGCAATATCGTGTGCCAGGTGGTCTATTGTGCGAAGGAGATCACAGAGGGCTGGCCGCCAGCAAATAGGAAAAACACAGTAAATGCTAATGGTTTGAAATAAGTTAAGGTCACATGATCATTCTGAAATCCGCAGTTAAAAAACGCGTTTTCTTTTCTTTTTCTTTTTTACTTCTCTTTCACTTCCCTTATGCCGATGTACAGCAAATAGTTATCTTCACATGCTTTGATCATTTCTTTCACGCTTTAATCATTTCTTTCATTCTTCCAAATTTATTCACTTTTCATTTTTTTTTGTTTCTGTTTCACTTCAATTTGTGTCACATGGGTACTCCCGCAACTGTCATTGTATCGTTTCCTACTTTTTTTTTTGGCAATTGAACTATTACTGATGCGTACAAACTAACGCAAAACAAACAAACAAAACAAAGAGCAAAAAAACAGGAAAAGGAAAAATGCAAAAGGGAAAGGAAAAAGGAAAAGAAAGAGAGAAACAAAATGTGTGTAATAAAAACTGGTTCAGACAAAGCGCATGGGATTCCTTCAAGGCCAATGCGAATTACTACAGTGTATGGTGCTTACACTTTGCAAGGTCTCTAAAGGCACAGGCATCACCACGTGGAATCGAGGTAAATGCTTCTGCTTCTTAATGTGCATGCTAAAAAGCTCTCAACCAATGGCTTGCCGTTTGCTAGCTTACCGGCGCTGGCAATAAAAAACATTGCCACTGCAAAAGTTCCAGTACCAGGTTGGTGCAATTTGTAGTTGAAGGGATTTTTTTTTTTTACTAATCCGATTATTTTCTTCCCTCTCTATACAGATCATTCCCAATAACTCAAAGGTTTACTGGTCACACCGGCGAAGGCAATCGTGTTTACCACTGCAATCGTATCCGTACCGTATTGTACGATGAATGCGATAGTCTTCCACAGCTATATGCCAGGCTGGGATAGGGGAAAGGAAATCGCGGTTGAATGGTCCTTTACTACTATTTTTTTTGTAGATAGTTCGACAACACGCGGTTTACCGACTCACCGACGATGGCTATGGCGAGTTTTTACATTCGCTCCCGGAGGTGCATGTTGGGTTGGGTCAGGAGAGGGAATCGCGGTTGAATGGTCTTTTACTACTAATTTGATTTGTAGATGTTTCCACAGCTTGCGGTTTACTGGCTCATCGATGAAGGATGGTGTCTGACTATTAGGAGCGTCTAGTGCTGCATAGATTGCAATTTTTGGTATCGGCTTCCTGAGATGTATGTCAGGTTGGGATAGGGGAAGGGAAATTGCAGCTGAAAGGGTCTTTTGCTACTAATGGTCTTTTGTAGATATTTCAATAACACGCGGTTTACTGGCTTGTCGATGAAGAATAAAGCGTCTGACCACTACGAGCGTCCGATGCTTTACAGATGCGACCTTTTGGGAATCGGCTTCCTGAGGTGCATGCCAGGTTCAGTACTAGGCGACAGAACCGCGGTTTACTGGCTCATCAATGACGGGTATGGTATCTGACCACTACGAGCATCTTGTACTGCAAGGATTGCGACATTTTGGGAATCGGCTTTCTGAGATGTATGTCAGGTTGGGATAGGGGAAGGGAAATCGCTGTTGAAGGGTCTTTTACTACTAATTTGTTTTGTATATGCTTCGACAGCGCGCGGTTTACCGACTCACCGACGATGGCTATGGCGAGTTTTACATTCGCTCCCGGAGATGCATGTCGGGTTGGGCTAGGGGAGGGAAGCCGCGTTTGAATGGACTTTTGCTATTACTATGTTTTATGCATGTCTCAACAGCTTGCGGTTTACTGGCTCACTGATGACAGGTACGGTATCAACGCCTGGGATCACAGATTCCAAGATTTTGAATCACAGCCGCCTGCCTAAGTTTTGGCTTTGTCACAAGCCGAGTCACTGCCTCTTTCAAAATTTGCAGTGGCAATCTGGAACGCTGTTAATGCTCCCGAATAGAGTCCGAGCATTCTGGACCAAATCGTCTAGCACTTATGGCCCTAGCCAAGAGGTAGATGCTAGACAAATTGCTTAAAAGGTAAACTGGTAGCTATGATTATTATTGCTATTGATTTTTGAGATAGCTTTTCTTAAACATTATGAGAATTTCGTCGGGCACTCCCTTCGCGCACTCTAATTCCAATATGTTCATCAGTCTGCAATAATAAAACACAAGACAAAGGCGTCCGACCGTGAGAGAGTCTGCTACCTGGGAATACGCAAGAGATGTAACTGTTTGAACAATCAAAAACTCGAGATGCATAAAGTATATATCTAAAAACGTAGTGCCGAGAGGCTGATAGCGCCGTACAATCATTGTTACATCCAAACAATTTATCGCATTGAATTGACAGTTAACTCAAGAAATCTTTGATTAACTTTATACTTATAATAAAAAAAAGCTTCACTTATGGGCACTTAATTTAAAAGGAAGGAGTGCCCGACGAAATTCTCTTTGTATAATTCTTTTCGTTTTACATAATTTCTTCTTTTGCTCATTAACAAGTCATTACCCGAAGTGAAGCGAGAACTACCTCTACTGGAAAGGGTCTTAAATTTTCTCCCATTTGTATATAAGCTTCAGAGATCCTAAGCAGTCAAGATAATTTCCTGCAATGTACCGGTAGTTTTTATTATATGCCATCATGTCTTTGAATGTGTCTCAGTTATTTATCATTTTTATTTTTATTCGTTATTGATCTTTCAATATTACTGGTCCTCACTAGTTTATCGACAAAAAATGGGGGTGCGGCATTGACTCACACAGAGAAGCAGACTGCAGCCAAGATTGCCAATTTTCTTCGTCCCTTTGTGCCGCGAAGGGCTGAAACTCATCAACTATCAACAAAGCATATACTTACAGTGTTGTCTATTGCAGCGTTGTCGGACCTAGTCAGCGCCATCCTAGGGATGGAAGCTCGAGTGAACAAATTGACTGTTCAGCCAAAGGACAAGTGGGCTCTTCCGGTAAAAGCTGGAGGCTTATATAAGATCATGAGAGATGAACTCGATATACGCACTACCCAACAAGGTGAATTCATTACCAGTGAATTTCAAGCGAGAACCGAAAAGCAAGCTATGTTAGGAGCGTTTTTCCAAGTCGACAAAATTCATCATATGATTAATCGACGCCATTTATTCTTTCGCTGGAGACTCATATTTGTCAATGAATGGACGGTACGAATCGAAGGGGAGGTTGATCGACGCAGAACACGCAACGTATCCGCGCTCGAAGATCGGCGAGGTGCACGAACAACAGCTGAATCTACAGAAAATATTTCGCTAAGCGTCAATGAGATAGATCAATTGATCCAGAGCAATCAAGAAAAAATCCACAGACTGGAACAGCAACTAAAACCGATACGCAAGACAGTGAAGGACTTGGAAAGACGACCAATGGATTGCAGCAAATCGGCTTGCAGGCGCACAAATAGCATGGCCTACAAGAGGTTGAAGGAGATTTGTCAAAAGGTTCGCAAAGAGCAATATGTTGCAATTGATCTTGAGGACCAGCTCAAGAGATCTCGTACAGAGCGATATAGGCTTAACAGGATGAGAAGGGAAGCTACCAAGAAAGGGAAAACAAAAGCAAAAAGCAGTGGATCGGTAAGTCAAAGGCGAAAGAAGAAGAAACGGAAAAAACGAAGAGGGCAAGCAGAAGGAATTGCCAGACAAAGCAAAGAACATAGAAGGGACCATAACTCAGGTAAATATGGTTCTATTCGTGTGAAATAAAAGCTTATAGATAATTAGATGGTACCCATGGTGAGGCAGCTGTTTGAGCAGAGTTCTGTTGCCGTATGTGGGGTCGACCCAGGGATCCGAACAACCGCAGTGACAACCAGCACAAGTTATCAGTACATGCTGGAGCGAGTCCAGGGGTTCTGTAATGAAACAAGGAGTGAACATCGCCAAGATGCTTACGTAACATGGAAACTCCAAGCACCGAGAGTCAACTACTCTACGCATTCGGATCAGCATCGTATTCGAAGGGAACGTGTGCGACAAAAAGGAAATGAAGGAGAGGTTCAAGAAGTCAGACGGATCGAACGAGGGAGATGCACTCGAAAAATACGTACTACGAAGACGTACCAACGGCTCGCTGATCTCGAGCGAAGGCGTTTTCGGAAGCACTTAGCCTCTGAATCGGCTGTTCATTTTTATGGGAACTGGCGACCATATAATTCCACAATCAAGGGTCACGCCCGCAGGGGAACCAAACGGCTTCGGATGGAACAAAAAAGAAAAGGGTTAGTGGCTATTGTCAATGAATTCAACACCAGTAAAACATGCCATTGGTGCTTGAAACCGTTACAACTGCAGAAATATCGCACAAACGATGGGCGAGTTCGGAAGTCGACAGGATCAGTCTGCTGCGTCAATCCTAGCTGCACTACCTTTATAAACGGCTGTAACACAATGAACAGGGACGTGAATGCGTCAAGAAGCATTGCCTTAAAGGGATTCTCCATGGTTTTATCTGTGGACTGGAATTCCCTCCCGGTATTCAGCCCCAAGCATCCGAGCACCTACCAGCTCGATCCTTCTTTTGCTCGTCAACCAACCTCGGTTCGACTCGTGCATGGCCTGTGAAGGGCAATTACCGAGTAAGTAGATTCATAACATCGCGTGTCATATATTTAATTTTGGTATTACCCCGTCGGTATAAAGTTTTGATTACAAAGATGTTCAGCAAATGATTTTGTTCAAATGGTTTCCATAGCTACAACTATAATTCAAAAAGATGATAATAATAATATAAATCACCTGACCCATCATTCTCAAAAACGCAAACAAAGAAAGTGCTAATGCTCTATATATTAGTATTATCATGATCCCTCAAGTCTAAAACGTCGTACACAGAAAGCGCAGCCGTTGCGAGGGAACCAGGACGGTACATCACGGTCCTGGCTATACAGCAATAACTACTCGGCCTCCCTCCTGCGGATATTCATGCGCAGGCCGACCTGAAAAAAAAAAAAAAAAAAAAAGAAGGAAAGAAAAGGGAAAGGTGAGATCGTACACGGAAAACGCAGCCGTTGCGAGGGAACCAGGACGGTACATCACGGTCCTGGCTATACAGCAATAACTACTCGGCCTCCCTCCTGCGGATATTCATGCGCAGGCCGACCTGACGAAAAAAAGAAAAAAAAAGAGGGAAAGAAAAGGGAAAGGTGAGATCGTACACAGAAAGCGC
Source organism: Saksenaea oblongispora B3353 (assembly GCA_000697495.1). Taxonomy (NCBI): domain Eukaryota; kingdom Fungi; phylum Mucoromycota; class Mucoromycetes; order Mucorales; family Saksenaeaceae; genus Saksenaea; species Saksenaea oblongispora. The sequence goes on from JNEV01001641.1 coordinate 92,338, forward strand.
AGCCGTTGCGAGGGAACCAGGACGGTACATCACGGTCCTGGCTATACAGCAATAACTACTCGGCCTCCCTCCTGCGGATATTCATGCGCAGGCCGACCTGACAAAAAAAAAAAAAAAAAAGAGGGAAAGAAAAGGGAAAGGTGAGATCGTACATAGAAAGCGCAGCCGTTGCGAGGGAACCAGGACGGTACATCACGGTCCTGGCTATACAGCAATAACTACTCGGCCTCCCTCCTGCGGATATTCATGCGCAGGCCGACCTGACGAAAAAAAGAAAAAAAAGAGAAGGGAAGAAAAGGGAAAGGTGAGATCGTACACGGAAAACGCAGCCGTTGCGAGGGAACCAGGACGGTACATCACGGTCCTGGCTATACAGCAATAACTACTCGGCCTCCCTCCTGCGGATATTCATGCGCAGGCCGACCTGATGGAAAGAAGAAAAAAGAAAAAGAAAGAAAAGGAAAAAGGTAAGATCGTACACAGAAAGCGCAGCCGTTCCGAGGGGGCCAGCATCATACATCGCCATTCTATGCAGTAACAGTTTGTTACTCGGTCTCCCTCCCGTGGAATCCATAACCAGGCGCTGCCTTGTGCATTGCCTCAACGTCAATGTACTGCACATCCTTGGGCTTTATACTGTTGGATAAGAACTGATTTGCTAGTAAATTGTTCAATAAACTGCGGAAGTTCTCTCGCTCTTGCACACATACTCACATGCAGGAAAGCAATTGTCGGTTTAAGCGAAATAAATACATAACGGAGAAAATTTTCTTTTTGACTCCTCGAACACTCTGTCCGCAGCACAAATGATGACGTTAGCGATATAGTGACGGTGAGTCAACGCGAAGCATTCCTTCTTGCTTCCAGGTCTATTACCATGACAACGCCACCTCTCTATTACGACCGTAATATCTGCTACGTCTTTTGAAAAGAGTTGTTTCTGACTCCTGTGGCATAGTATTTCTTCCTTATTTCCAGACAACAGAGCATCCTACCATCGCCGACTATGTCAACAAGTACGGGCATATCATAGCAGTATACTATAGCAAAGGTGATGATATTGCTCGCGTATGGACCACCCGTTACGGAAAAGCACTCGCGTATTATTATGCCGATACCCACAAGTCCGAAAAGCCAGTCGTCAAGCCAAAAAGTGTTGACTGGGGCAAAGTTGCGTTGCATATTTTGGAGGTATGATCATTAAAAATGCATGCTCTAACTTGCTTGCATACAGCGGACTGGATCTATTCAGGAGACAGGTGCTGAGCCTTCCTCCGCAACACTAAGCAGTGCCAGCAACAGCACTAGCAACAGCAATAGCACTAGCAGCAATAGCAGCGCGGGCTTATTGACGCCGGAATTCCTTGACGAATTCCGTGAACATTTTACTGCCATGTCGCCGACAAAAAAATGGAAGCTTTCCACTGGAGCAGTTGTGGAAGACAAGCTGTTTGAGTTCGGCCTTACATGCGAACGGGAACAGTACGTGTCCATCGTTGTGTACAGGGTTTTAGGAAGGAATTGTAATGATGCTATCGTCTGCTATAGTGCCGCACACAGTTTTATAATTGATGTGAACGACCATGTCTGGGCTGACAAATTCACACCAAGTGAACTGAAGGAGATCAGTCAATTCCGCCCCCACCCACTCCCACCCGTACCAGATGCACTGTTGGAATACCTCAACAGTTTCGTCGCCCTTGTAAGTACGATTTGATGATATTAATTACGTTACCTAACCTATATAATAGGATAATATCAAGGATCTCAGTGCACGTGCCAGGGTGGAGACATTCGATTACTATACCCACTTTGATCTTGATTGGGCGCAGATGTCTATCGACTCGGCCCTACGGATGCTGAAGTGCAATTACCTGCCGTTGACTGACCAGACCGAGGGCGACATCATCCGTAGGGTGTGGACGTTTGTGGATACCGCCTTCGATGATATTAACGTTGACGTGCGAACGTAAGTGCCGAAAGAGATCGATTCTGTGTATTTTACTAATGTGGTCGTTCATAACAGTGGCGAGATGGAGAGCACTGCGAGCTCTCTGCGACGGAATTCGATCACAACTCAGCAATCCGGTCGCAAGAAACATGGACATCGTGCGGATTTTTTGTTCAAGGCTTCACACTCCGAGCTTGGCTGCGCCGAGGTGGGTCGAGAAGACGAAGGCGAAGCAGGCAGAAAGGAGCAGGCAGAAAGGCGCTTAAAGTGCCCAAAGATGATGCACGATATGATGTGGAGCTTGGTTCAGCAACATCATCAAAGATCAGAGGATCTTGTCGTGGTGGGAATCATCATGATGGGTATGCGAATCTGAAATTTTTCATCGTCCAGCCAATTAACTTGATCGCAGGACTGAAGCTGAGGACTCTGATAATGGACCGCCCATCTATGTACATATGCCGCATCAAAAGCACCGAGCCGCTGTATTTCCCGACTAACCCACAAGAGTTCGGGGTCAAGTTTGGTAAGCTCTTGGCGACCATCAGACAGGTGAAAGGGTTGGTCAACAACGTACTCAGAATGCTCAACGGGGCTGAGCCGATTAGCAGTCAAAGACTATCAGAGCCTGGCGAAGAAGAACAGCTCCCACCCTGTCCCACAACGCCCATCCACGTCAGCAAACGTCGTCGTTATGTTTGATAACGAGTGATATTCCCTTTGTATATTTATATTATATGTATGTGTGTATATGTGTGTGTAAGTGTGTGTAGGTGAGTGCGCATGTATGGGTGAGTGCGTGAATGAGTGTGACACTTGGTAAAATAACATGATGAATTGATGGCTTTCCATGCTTCCTCATTTTGCAATGGTGCCAAATAAAGAAATAACCATTCGTTGGTACGTAGTATAGGATGAGAGGTGGTTTTCCTGGACTTCCTCGTCCGCTGCTTAGCATTCATTCCTTTATTACATGCTTGTACATAGCGTATACACTTATTATAATAGTTCCTAATCTTGATTTTTTTCTTCTCGTTTCTCCATTTCGTTGTTATTGATCTATGATTATTAACACTAGGGGAATCATGGTACAACTTAAATAATTAACACGGGAACCCGATTTAACACGGCGCTAGTAACGATAGATTTGGCATATACAAGATCCATTACTTTAGTATCATACGTGCTTTTTGCCCATTGAAATCGTGATATTCGGAAAGAATGAAAAAGATCAATAAGTGCTTTGAGACTTTTGGGTGTGTTTACTCCGCAAGATGGGTGAAGAAACACTTTTCTAACTACCGACTATTTATATTCTTGTCTGAATATGATCGTAGTTTTCCATAATATCCAGATACGCCAATCTGAAGATAATGTTGCGCCTGAGTACCATGATCTACGGTATATCCGACCATCTCTGATCCATGAATATTCATAACTGGATATGAAAACTTTTCATAGATATAGTTTTAGCCTGATAGAAGGTATGGATAAATAAAATACCAGAAATACGCTCCTATTGGAGGCAATGATAGAAAGATCATATCATAGGTATATGTGAGATCGTTATGCTTGCTTACTGGAGTAACACAAGGTGAAGACTGAATATGTATGATTGCAATATGATGATAATATGTCAAATACGACAGAAACATATTTATTAAGTAAAATGTTTAGTTTCTCTGTGTTTTTTCCGCCATCTGAAAACCGTAGACATAGCTAAAGCCACAACCACGACCGTGAGCAGAACCATGAGAAGAACCATGAGAAGAACCGCTTTTTTCTGCACCATATTCGCCTTGCTCGATAGCTTCGTCCAAGAGATCTATTACGTTGTATTATCGTGTAAGTCAAAAGAAAGGATTTTTGATTGTCAGTTCATGCTGCTTACTTTGAAACTTGCCTTTCTGGAGCAGATGAGGGCCGCTCAGTTCCTTCTTACATATTTCTCCAGTGATCCAACTTCCTCATACAATTAGAGCTGGATATTGAGCGCATTCTCCGGGTTTTGCTCAGATTTCTCAAAGGCACGGACTCTGAAACTGCCAGGGTTCTCGCTCCAAATTTGTGTGAATGGAGTGCCCAACTCTCCGAGTCGCTCTTCCATGTACATGCAAATGACAGGCATCAGGTGGATGGAAATATGCTTCCTGACGCTGTCGACACCACTGACATTAATACCATAGTACTTTGACAGCGCCTCATTGATGTGGCGATTACTGATGTCAACTCACCTGGCTTTGTCGTCTTTCTTGATAGTCGGGTACGCGTTCCTGATGAGATCGATAATGCAGGGTCCTGATACTCGATTTATTTATCTGATCTTCAGATAAATGGTACCTAGTAATGAACAACAGCATTTATTCTAAGGTACAATCCGGAATCACACACGTTTCTAGAGTTTCAGGTTCGAGAGTGATTGGAACACTTTCAATATCACTAGCCGTCTTAAAATCTCTTGTCCTATCGCTTCTGTCATCGGTTCTGGATTTTCAAAGTAGGATGTCGACAAGGAAATGCAAAAGGAACCTATCGCTTTGAGGAAAATACCTTTAAATTTAGCAATACAAGCTTTGCGAACTCGTATTTCACCAAAGCAGGCGAGAAAATGAGAGGTTTTGTTCAGCCTAAGATAGAGATGAGTTCAGCGACGACAGAAACTCTGCCGATTTAGAAGAATATCGTTTTGATAATGCCTTTGTAGATCGAAACGCTTCATCTCGTTTTCAAGAAAATTGTTTCGAAGTTCTGTCCCTTTTAAATATAATCCAGCACAACTATCATGGCTCTCGACTAACTCAAAAAAAATTTTTAAGATGTTAACACAATATTTTCCCACGTGTTTTGTTAACATCGTATTCTTAGAATACTCTCTTCATAAGTGAGTAATGGAGTTTATCGTTCCATCTCGTCACGGAAATTCTGATCTATTGTTATCACTTATTTATATGTCTTTGATGGCAAACCTCAGATAGGTTAAAGAAAAAACCAATAAGAACTCGAAAATGAATGAGTGCCCATTATGTTAACTAAAGAAAATGGTATGTATAATATTTTAACTGAATGATTACGATGATACACGGTTGATGTTTAAAGATAAAAAGGGAAGAATTTTTGTTTCATGGGAGTAGAATTAGAAAAGTGTAGGTGCATAGGCTGCAAAAGAGAAAATACAACCAGCAACGAGTCCTGCTGCGGGTAGGGTAAGGAACCAGGAGAAGAAACACCAGGAAATCATCTTCCAATTAACAGCTTTAAGGTTTCCATTGCAAAGACCAATAGCAGTTGTAGCACCAGTGATACAGTGAGTCGTAGAGACAGGAAGACCAAGCTTAGAGCATGTCAAGACAGTCAAGGCAGCACCAAGTTCTGCAGAGAAACCACGACTGGGAGTAAAATAGGTAATGTTGTTACCCAAGGAGGCCATAACACGGTAACCCATGGTGGCCAGACCAATATCAATGGCGGCACCACCATAGGCAAGAATCCAAATAGGAACTTCAGCCTTGCCGCTAATGTCGACCGCGGCAGTCTGCCAGATACCATAAATAGCGGAAATAGGACCAACAGCGTTCGATACATCATTTGATCCGTGTGCGAAGGAGGCCATACAGGCAGTGATGACTTGAAGGAAAGAGAACATGTATTCAACGTCGTCCTCATATAATTCGGCGGCAGCATGGACGTTCTGAAGGTTCTTATTTTCCAGGTTACGAACGTCTTGACGAATACCATGAAGAGCCATATCAATAAACTTCTTCTTGTAACGGGCAAATCCTGTAAGGTTTTCTGGCTCAGGAGTAGATTCGGCGGTAGCAATTTCAGAGTTCTCATCTTCAAGTTTCTTGGCTCCCTTGAGCTCGTTCTTGGTCTCTTCGGAAGGACCAAGGCTTTCTACGGTATGTGTTTTGGTGGCACCCTCAGGGTCAGCGATTCTAGGCCGCTTGGGCAAGAAGGGAATGACAAAGAGATGGTACCAGCGGATATCTTCACGGTCGACAACCTTACGGCGGAGCCAAGGGCAGAAGAAGAACCAGGCGAAGAGAGCAAAGAAAGCACCGACACCAAAAGAGATACCGACGATGGTACCGACATCCATCTTGGCTGCCTTGGTACCAGGTGCACCCTTGAAGATAATGTAAAAGGCCTCGATGGTTGCAGTGAAGAAGAAATAGACAGGAATTGCGCGAAGACCCCATTTGACACTATCAACTTGTCGGAGCACAGCGTATTTTGTGATCAAATAGATAATCGCTGCAACCACACCGGCAATCACAGGCGAGATGAACCAGGAAGCGATAATCTGGGCGACACCAGACCAACTCCAGTTGATAGAGTCTCCACCAAAGGCAGCAATACCAACTAGTGATAAAATGTTAAGATAACTTCTTGTTGTCTCTTTTGATTTAAACTTACCACCAATGACGGCACCGACAATGGAGTGAGTGGTACTGACTGGCCAACCTCGCTTGGAGGCAAAAAGGACCCAAGTAGCGGATCCAATGAGAGCACACATCATGGCCAGCATGAGCAGCTCAGGCTTGTCAGCAAATCGGGAAACAGAAAGAATTCCACCCTTGATGGTATCTGCAGTTTGCGATCCAAGGAGTAGTGCACCAAGAAATTCAGTGAAACAAGCGATAAGACATGCTTGAGCAAGTGTAAGGGATCCGGAGGAAACGGAAGTGGCAAAGGCATTGGCAACATCATTTGCACCAATACCGTAGGCATCGCCAAACGCGACTACCATACCCACCTAGAACAAAAATGTTTAGCTTTTTGTTATTAATAGTGATAATGGTTACTTACAGCAAAGATCCATGTGAAATCGTGGATTTGCATCAAAGAAAATCGATTAGATCAGTAATAGAAAGGAAAAGGCTGATGCACAGTGGTGACAGAAAAAAGAGCTAAAAATTTATGTCTTATTTTATAGGTGATTTAGGCGAGCATCCTTACAGGGACGCACCATGTGGTCCCAAGTGGGGTTTTCCGTCCTCGTCCAACACCTTTGGATCCGATGTGTGACTGCAATCTTGTCCAATCGCTACCTACGCTTTGATCACGTCGACCGATAAATGAAGGTTGGTGAAACTTCGCTGTTTCTCGTCGACTGACAAAATAGAACGTCCAGAATTACCAGGTATTCTCCAAAAGCTGTACGAACTATTTTTCATTGCATGGGCACTATACTTGCTGCTGGTTCGACTATCCCTTTTTCCTTTTTGGATATGTTTGCATCGCGTCATATTCTTCTCTGTTCATGTACACCATCGGGAAAATCACCTTTTTTTTTGTGGCTTTTTTTTTGTTCTACCATTGAACAATTTTTTAAATAGATCCAATGGTTCCAGTGATCCTTTTTTTCCATAATAGGAATGAACGATTCATCTATTACTTCTCTTCATTTGATCCCATAATTGAATGAAATAAATAAACATTGCTAATGAGTGATATACAGTTGAACATGTCGACCGTTTTCCCATTTCCCATGTGGCTCCCCATTTTCATTATCATTGGTTCTACAGCATGAATTTTTCAAAGAGCTAAAGCGTGAAGTCCTTGCTACATTGATGCTATCACTTCCGATATAAATCAATTGTTCATATAGGTACTAACAATCGTAACTGAGAAAAAAAAAGGAATCCCTGACTAGTCAATCTTTATAGCAAGAAATGTTCTGGGGAAAAAACACCTATTTACTTTCCGACAAGAGTGGATTCCTCGAACTTGCAATGACACAGTTCTCAAAATATTGGATTATCGTCATTTCCCAATCAAACGTTATTCATTTCTCACGCAGTTCTACCGGATCTAGAATCGTTATATATAGGTTGCTGAAATTTCTTCTTTACCGATGATCCGATTGTTCTTTCTACGAAAAACTGATGTCGAATTACTGAAACTTGCCCAAAATTCGGATAGGATCTGCATGCGGAGTTTACCTGATTTAAAGTTTGCACGCTGCGAAGAGCGGCAATGCCGTTGGTCGTGTTGTGGCAATGTGTAACGCCAGCACCAAAGGTTGGAATATCCATTGATACAAATCCAGGTAAGTGCGGCCGGCGTTGCGGCAATAGAAAAATAAGATAATACTCTCACAGACCCTTTTGTACCTTGAAACAATGCTGAAAACTTTTATTTATCAAAATGCTCGTTTTAACATTAGAAAGACAGAGATAAGATGGAAAAATTATATAAACAAGAAAAAATAGGTAATGAAACGGATGCGTAACCATTTAGAGGTCATCCTCATCAGAGAAGACTTCCTCACCACGCTTGCGACGCTCCATACGCTCCTTCTTCTTCTTACGGAGTTCCTTGGAGGACAATTTTTCCTTCTTCTTAACAGCCTTGATGGTGTTACCTTGAGCATCAACCATATCTTCGGCCTCTTCCTCCTTGATGACGGTGGTACCGTTACCAGAGACCCAGTTGTGGCCGGAGGGAGTAAGGCGACCGTTGTCGACCTTCCACACTTCATTGCAAAGAGCTTCAGAGAACTCGCGGTTGTGAGTAACGATAACAACACCACCACCGTATTCCTTGATAGCACCAGCAAGAGCACCAAGAGACTCACGATCCAAGTAGTTAGTAGGTTCGTCAAGAACCAACATGTGGGGCTTGTTCCACATAGCAGCACCAATAACGAGCTTGACCTTCTGTCCACCGGAAAGACCACGGATGCGGGAGTGAGTGGCGAATTCAGCCTCCAAACCAACTTCGGTCAAATGCTTCTCAATTTCCTTGGCGGTCAAGGGGCGGTTAAGACCCAACTTGGCGGCTTCCTGGGCATCGACTTCAGCGATCTTCTTGCTGAAACCCATGGTCTCAAGCTTCTGACGAGAGATCCAGGTGTTGTCGACGGAAGAGCGACCAACCCAAGAAACTTCGTATTCGTAGGACTGCTTGAGCTTACGACGACCAACGATGTCATCAACGACACGCTTCTCACCCTCAATGACGAAGGCTTGGTTCATCTGCTTCTCTTCCTCCTCGGTGATGATACGGTCAACCTTGTCCAACTCTTCTCTGTCTTCACCGGTAGCGTAACGCCACTGGATGTACTCGTTGGGAGTGATGTCCAAGTGCTTTTCAATATGGTGGAAAGCGTGCTGAGCGACGTAGGCAATACGCAAGTTAGGATGCTTCCAGACGGAACCAATGTCAGACTCGATCTAGAGAAAAAAAATAATCGGTAAGTTATATTGTTTCGTGCTGTCTATTTCCCATTACCTCGCCAGTGAGCAACTTGATCAAGGTAGACTTGCCGGCACCGTTGGGACCAATGACGGCAACACGGGAAGCAAGCGAACACTGCATGCTGATGTCGAGCAACTGCTTCTTCTGGGTACCGGGGTACTGGAAGTCAACGTTCTTCATCTTCAAGATGGCACGTTCCTTGGTCTTAATACCCTCAAGGAAACCGGGCTCGGGGAACTTGAACTGGATCTGAGCGGCTTCAAGAGAGTAGTAGGAAGCGGCCTTGGGGACCTTCTTGACGAACTCAGAAAGGTTACCCTTGTAACGCTTGAGCTTGTAGTTGGCTTCGTAGTGAATGATGTCGGAACAGACGTGATCCAAGAAACCAGAGTCGTGAGAAACCTAACCCTAGGGCGTTAGAACACACAACCCAAATCCAAAGTATAATAAAATCTTACGATGATAGAGGTGACAGTCTTAAGACCCAAAAGGTAGTTCTCCAACCAGGCAACGTTAACAACGTCCAAATGGTTAGTAGGTTCGTCAAGCAACAAGATATCGGCGTTCATCAACATAGCACGGGCAAGAGCCAACTTCATCTTCCAACCACCGGAAAGAGCACCAATCGAGAAGGAGGTGACCATTTCCTCAGTGAAACCGTACTCGCGCAAGATCTTGGCAACCTGGTCACGGTCCTTGGTCTCGACACCCTCGGAAGCAATGATGAAGTCAACCAAAGGAGTATCGGCCTCAGAGCCATCGATATCGTGCTCGACGTAGACAGTCTTGAGCTCAGACTTGGGAGGGAAACCTTCGACCTGCTCGTTGGCGATGGCGCGCATGAGAGTGGATTTACCACAACCGTTGGCACCACAGAGACCATAACGACGACCACGCTTGAGACGGAGAGCAGTGCGGTTCAACAGAATCTTGGCACCATAGGCAAGAGAGAACTCACAGTTGCAAAGATCCTCACCTTCCTCATCATCTTCCTCCTGGTCCTTGGGAGTGACAGCTTCCTCGCACTTGTTCAAAGCAGTGACAGCAAGCTTCTCGGCATCCTCAGCGGAAAGGAAGGCCTTGGTGTAAGGGGTAAGAGACTCGATCCAGGCGTTCTTGAAGAAGTTCTTGGCAATACAAAGAGCCAAAGCGATGTCAGTGACGTGCTTGACGGAGGGGGTGAAGAAAGCATCAAGCTCGGCGGGCAACAAAGCCTTGAAGGTGCTTTGGACCTTGTCAGCCTTCTCCTGCTTGGAGAAGATCTGGACATCGGAGTTACCAACACGGTTCAAGGTAGCCAAAGCCTTCTGGACGACACCACGGCACTCGGGATCAGCAACAACGTCCTGAACCTTCTCAAGAGCGGGCAAAAGAAGAGGCAAGAAAGGAGCAGCGATTTCAGGGTCGTCGACAAGCTTACACATGTTGTCAATGATAAGGGCAGACTTACGCTTGATGGGAGTAGCACGCTCGTTCAAACCACGGTTAAGAAGGGGAACCATGATGGAAAGAGTGGGCGAATCGACTTCCTGGACGAAAGTAGTAGCACCGAGCAAGTGAATGGTCTCAGGGACGTTCTCGGGCTTGTTGATACAACCAATGACGGCAGGAATGAAACGCTCAATATCCTTGTTCTCAATGAGCGAACAGATGTTGCCCATGGTAGCAGTGGCAGCCTTCTTCACATCAGCCTTGGTATCCCACATACAGTCGGAGACAATAGGGATAACCTCGGGAATGACGACGAAGAACTGGGTCTTGTTGTTCTTGGCGAGCTCATCCAAAAGGGTCAAGGAAAGCATCTTGGTTTGCCACTTGCAGGAGTTGTTAAGACCTTCGAGGATAATGGGGACCATAACAGCGGTAGCGTTGGCGTTAGCCTTGAGGGCCAAGTTCTTGGCAGCATCAGCAGCAGCGTTCTTGAGAGCAGCAGACTTGTCGGCTTGCAGGTCCAAGAGGTTGGAAAGGAAGGGCAAAATGTAGGGCTCAGCCTGACCATTGATGCTGTTGTTGGTAAGAGCAACAACGGCAGCAACAGCGGACTGACGAGCAGCAGCGCTCTTCTTGTTGCTGATATCCTTGGAAAGAGCATCAAGAACACCATACTGCTTAAGAGAGTGGACGCCGTTTGCGTTGACGAAAGCAGCAAGTTCTTCGGCGACAGACTCGCGGTCGGCATCGGAAGCAGCGGAAAGCTTGGTGAGAAGTTCCTTTGCCTTCTTGGTCTCAACCTCGGAGGGAGAAGCACCGACGGCCAAAGCCTTCAGCTTCATAATCTCACTTTCGCCCTTAGTGTTGTTCTGTGCAGCAGCAGCAGGCATTGTTTATATGTAAATATAATGTAAGAGAGTGGAACGGCGAAACGAGGGAGTCCACAAGAGGTAAGTGTGGTTTAGGGGAACAAAAACGTTAAACCTATCTATCTGCGCTGGATCATCTTTTTTATTTCGAAAAATTTTTCAGTCGATAACAAATGGCTGTGTGCGGCTGAGTATTAATTTCTTTGCGCCACTCATTTTCTGCCCCTGCGTCCAACAAACCCTACACTTCGCTGAGCTTTAAAATCTTTTGATGTTTGTTCCATGACTTTGCGTTCAGAGAATGCCTTGCACCGATGCATTGTAGAAATCTAACACCAATAATCGTCAGCTGCATGTAGTAGTATCAGATCACAGAACCTTCAATTGATTATGCAGAAACATTGCTGATATACTGATCAAGAGATAAGGTTGTAGAAATTGTTCAGCTACAAGCTCTGCAAATATCACCGATTCTGCTCGATAAAGTGCTATTTTCTGGAAATCTGCGGCGCTTAACTTTGCTTTTAATCACAGGTAAAACTTTTTCGAGTAGGTTGAGATAAGAAGAATATGAAGAGAGGTAAGCACAGCGATATACTCGAGACATAATGTGTCTTGTCGACATATGCATCTTTTAGTCAGACGACAGCAGCCTCTAATGATTCCTAGACGTTGGCTTACTTTCAAGAGCCTCCACTTTCAGAATATAGCTAAATAACAAAAGTTAGTCAAAATGCACTTCTCTGCCAACTACTGCTGGATATTTGAAAGTGAAAGATTAGGTGGTCTGAGTAACAGCCACAGGCAAATCCTGAAACATTCGGATACATGGACGCGATGAAGTCTATTCAAATATTAGTAATTAATCAGTCACCTACACCCTACTGGGAATAGAAGAAAGTGGTTGTTCATCTGTTGCATTTACTCTGGGAATGGGTATCGCAGGTTGAGAAAAAAAGGTGCCAACAATGTAGCTTCGTCATTAGAACGCTGATTAATTGAACCTCTGATATCTATGTATTTTGCGGAGGCTTTACTCATCCCATTCAACTATGTGAAGTTTACTTAGAAAACTATACTTTCATCCACAGCAAAGCGATTGATTTCTCTAGGCTTTCCACGCTTTACTGTTTAAAAAGCGTTCTTGCACATGGCAAAGCCAGATGAAGAACACTAAAAAAAACTTTTAGTTAAAGCCAAAAAATGCAACGTTGAATAACCAGGCAAAAAAAAAAAAAAATATGCGACATTCTCTTAATTATCATGATACTGCGACTAAGGTTCCAAATCATGCCGTAAATCCTCCTCTTCTTGAACGATTTTCACAGAAACTTTAAGTAACATCGCGCCATTGTATTGATCAGGGCAGTCCAAGACGATATGAGATGAAGAAAACAATTCATGCTTGAGGATTCAATTTAAAGATTATCTTGTGATGTTTGTATGATACGGCATCGGTATTGATATGACGGTGATGATGCCTGTATTGAGTGGAATTGTAGTTGAGGATGTTGTGGATATCGAGCTGCGTGGATTGTTATCTTCAATGGTATCCGTAGAGCATCTCTAGAGTATAGTCCTGCTCCATTGCTTTTTGACACTTTTCACTTTTCTAATATGAATTTATCCATCAATTTTATTTGCCTAACTATTGACCACATTGAGTAAGATAAGTAATGCGCAGTTCCAGCTCTAATTTTAATATTTATGTTTACCTCATTTCCATCAAGCCTTTCCTTTCTTTCTTCTTTTTTTTTTTTTTTTGCTGAAACTACTTCTCGTTTTTTACCCGATATGTTTAATCAATAGACGCAATTTATTTCTTTTTAGACCTTAAAAGCTTTTGTTACATTGAAAATTCTCTTCCTTACGTTCTTCTTACCATATTCTTTATTTTGGCTTGACTGAATGGCCTTTTCAGATCTCGTGTGCTGTGTTGCAATCCGATCCACCTAAATTGGTAGGTGCTTTAATACAAAGGATCAATAGAGTTTTATCAATGAACAATCGAGCCTCAGTTATATTATTGTCCATTTTTGACATTTATATTTCACCAGAACCACCCGAATCTTCACAAGATACACCGCTTTTGTTTCGCGCGTGCCACCGGTAGCCAAAGGATAGGCTATAGATGACATGCTTAACATACAAGCAACTTTTGAGATCTGTGCATATTGTCCCTGAACAGGCTGCCAACAAATCAGATAGTTTGGTTTTTCCACCAGTGATTATTGGCGAGGATTTGCAGGAGATGGTACTTTGTCTTGCTGATAGTATTATCGTCTTGTCGGTTGTGTAGCTTGTGTAATGTGACTTTAGCTACACGTATGGCGCAGTTGTTGTTACTCTTCCCAACCAATTTGCTTCGCAGTAACCATGAAGGAATTACAAGAAAAACTGCCCATGGAAATTATAACGGACATTGTCACGTTGTTACCGCAAAATACTCTATGCGTTTGCTTGTACATCTGTCGGCGATGGAAAGAGTCATTTACAGCAACTTTGTATCATACCGTGCATATAAAGACGAGACGACAGCTGAGAGTGTTCTTTGAGACGTTGACGCGTACAGCGAAAGTCGATTCTCGTGGTCACTTCGTTCGCCATCTATATTTACGAAAGAATTTGCGAATCTCTTATGAAGATTCTAGATCCCTTCCCAGACTTTGCCCTCTTTTGGTCACACTAAATTATCCACAGTTTTGGGAATCCCCTTTACAGTCGGTCATAGCAACAGAGTACAAATCACTTGACGGATTACCTGAACTCGCTCTGCAATCATCAATGGATGTATCTCTATTTCTAGGATGTATAACGCGAGTTTCTTTATCCACGGACATACATGGCTGGATGGATCTGGTTGCTAAGTTACCCAGGCTTAAATATCTAGATATCAATTTCCTCTATGGTCACGGAGGTCTAAATGTATCAACATTGGAATCAATCCATGCGGCAGTGCCAGGTTTAGAGACACTCGAGTTATACGGTCTGGATCTCTGTGGATATATCCCAGAAAATATCGTACCGTCCAACTGTTTACGCAACTTAGCAGTGAGATGCTGCATTGGAAAACAATATTATACATACTTTATTCGGAAGTACCCTAACCTGGAGAATATTCGGCTTTCTGTATACGACTGGACTCCGAGCGAAACAACTTACGAACAACTCCCCATTCTCGCAAGATCATTGGCATCCCTGAAGGATATGGCTATTGATGGAGCCTACGTTCAATTGCCATACATAGAAGCCTTGACCGCAAGTGCAGAGATTGGTGCGCCACTTGAGGTGATGCGGATTATAGAGTGGGAAGACTATCCATATGCCACATTGATAAGCAACTTCCGTCGAACACTCCTCAGGGTTTCTCTCCACGTACATGTTGGAGAGTCGCTTGCAGAAATGGTAGAAGCTTTGTCCATTTGCCAATTCTTATCTGTACTTACTATTCACGCCGGGAAAACCCCCATCGCTTTCGACAGCGTTCTTAAGCACTTGAAGCATTTAAAAACGCTGACATTCATTGATTGCTTGAACATAACATGTAACGAAACGGCGATGGAATACTCACATGGTCTAAAAGAGTTGACTATCGCAAATAATGCCTATGAATGTACTGGCAGTATAAACCATGTCATCACAGCGAATTGCCCATACCTTTCGAAAATTTGTTATATATACAATTTCGAAATTCCGGCTAAAACACCTATATTTAATCTCACAAACTCTTATCTCGATCGTTTGGAACTCTCTTCGCACAAAGGAATACTACTTAAGCTGACACAAGTCGACAAGGCAAGGAAAGCCCTAGGACGAAGTAGAAAGTATCATGGATCAACGGGTGGCTACAGATCGAGAAGTTGGACAAGGTGGTATTACCAGACACCTCATAGTGAAGCTCGAAGGTTAAAGGCATATAAAAGCAGTAATCTGATCCAAGTACTGGACGAAAATGTACAGGAGTATGAACCCGTGCAACTTCGTTCTGACAATAGCCATGGATCGGACATTACACAAATGGTGTATGCTGTGTGCCGATCCGTTCATGAGGTGATCATCAATGATAAAAGGATAAAAGGGTAGTAATTCATACCATCTGCACCTCGCATTCCTTTTGTTCTATTTTTTTTCCTGTCATTTCTTTTACAACCGTTACATCAACCATTGTACGTTAACTTATCATACAGGGAGTACCCGATTTACCTATACAGGATACTAATTATAAATTAACTTCAAAATTTACATGTACGTACTTTACTTTTGACATATAGAAACAGTGTTATTATCTACTGTTGTAGAAGTAGTTAATTAGTGAGAGCCCAGTCGCCAGTTTTGCTTCATTCAAACAAGCCGGGAAGGACTAGATTTAGCACCTAAAATCTTAAGAGAACGATATGAAAAAAAAAAACCTGCGAACGTCGAAACTATCGACGTTTCGAAGGATCATACGGAAAAATCTACCTCAGAGTAGGTGAAGATTAGCAATAGACTTTAAGTCGCCTCTCGGGGCTTTATCGACAAGTGCTGTGAGCTTCTCTTCTGGGTTTGGACATCTTCAACAGCGGTTCTCTGATAACAATCGCACATGTGGCTAACGGCGTTTTAAGCAATAGCAAATGAACGAGCGTGCAATATGTTGACAGTGTTCACATGGTGACTATGTGTAAAACACTAAACTGACCCCTTCCGCAGCAACTACTCGAACTTGCAGCGACCATGATGGCGTACCTTGTGATTTTAGTATTATCACATGAAAGGAGCAGTAACGATAAGGACTGGTAAAAAGAAACAATTTTATACCATAATAAAAAGGACATTTTCTATCGATGAAAGCCGTTATCTTCCTTTCGCTTTCGAGAACGCACCATGGTTTCCAGTTAAGTACTACGCCACTGAACTTTTAAGTTTATAATCATTAATTCTCATTTTATTCCGTCGGTGTGGAGTTTTGTTCGTTTCTGTCTGCTTACTTCCTTTTAAAGGAAGAAGCAAAAAAAAAATCCAGAAGTTTTGATTAAGAGCCTGCCAAAAAGAAAAAGAAACTTTGGATAGCATTGAGAGGCATACAAAAACATGACTCCTACCCCATGTTTGCGTACTGCTAACGAATGGCTTACCAGAAGCACACCGAAAGAAAAAAACTCTGGATAGCTTTCAGAAGCATACAGAAACATGATTCCTACTCAGTGTTTGTGTATTGCGAATGGATGTTTACCAGAAACCTGCCAAGTATGCACAAGCGGAAAAAAGCGAGGCCCTACCCTTTGCTTAAGATGTTTATGAATGCATACCGTAAGTCCGCCGAAACTTGAGAAGCATGCGAAGGCAGACACTAGTGAGGTTCCTACCCTTTGCTTGTGGAATGCATATCAAATGTCGATCAAATGTTTATCCGAAGCCCACAAGATTTCAAAAAGAAGCCCCAAGTCTGCAATGTATACAATCCCTACTACAAACCAAAACTATACTCAAGAACAAACAGTACGCAAAACAAACCATACACACAAAAAGCTACACAAACAACAAAATACAAGATCAACAAACACACATACACAAATCATATAAGCAGACATGATCCACGCACAAGGGCTACATACAATTTTTACAAGCAAAAGCTACAATCAAAAACCAAAAACAAAAGCGTACAACAACATACAGAAGAAACACACACACTTATACAAAATACAAAAGAACACACACACTTATACAAAATACAAAAGAACACACTTATACAAAATACAAAAGAACACAAAAACACAAGAAACATACACACAAAAAGCGTACAACAACAAAAAGCACAGCATGCAAGCAAGAATACGTACAAGCGTATATACGAGAACCATAACGGATGGTTCACAACAGTGGGCTTCAATTAGCGGCTTCAGATGGCAGGGTCCAGCGGCGGCTCCAACAGCGGCTACAAGCGATACAAGGATTCGAAAGACGGACGGAATCGACGGATGGATCAATGGATAAGATTACTGCTGGCGCCAACGAACGGTATCAGCAGTCGGGTACAAGAGAAGGAGAATTTAAACGGCGATGGTGTCATCAGGCCTTTTCTATCATGTTTATAGCTTAATCAATTACTTCTTTGTAAATCTTCAAAAGTTTTATTACATGAACACTTCTCTTCCTTACATTCTTCCTATTATATATTTTATTTGGGCTCGAATGGACACGTTCCTTTCAGTTCTGCCATGTCTTGTATGCCATGTTATCAAACTAAATCAGCTAAACTGAGTAATTTGAGGTCATAAATGAAATAAGGATGCCATCATTCCCGTTGAAAAGCTTAATGAATATAGAGGATAAAGATTACTGACCGATATGACCGATCATGAATACTGTCTAAGTTCCTTCCACAGAAAACATGAAGGAAGTAACATATGACGCAAGGAGATGAGAAGTTCATTGTCATACCCTATGTCGTCGCTTAAAGTAAAAGTTTTTGCCCAAAGCACTTTATGGGCCAATATTGCAGCGATTATGTTGCCTCAATTTGCCATATCGAGCCGGTATTGTACAGCCATACGGCGGATACATTTTATTCTGCCTACGTCTAAAATGGATAACGATTGACTTAAAAAAATAACTTTTATGAGGCTGAATCGCTTGACTCCAGGCCACGTTATTTATGATGTACTTCAAGATTCTGCGATCCACTATGGAGAAAACTTAATAGGAAGGAAGTACAATTTCAATTACATAGAAAAACCGTTTATCTGCCCATTCGAAATCACCTTTCGATTTATGTAAACCATAGAGCATTTTAATACAAAAGAGCAGTAGCTTTTTATTTGATGTGCCGTTCGAGTTTTTTGTTTGGCATCAGCTCAACTCCTGGCGGACTCTGTCGGTACAAAAGTGGCCCATTGTTTCACCCAATAATGATTTCATTCTACACGCAAGAACAGAGGTAAATCTCTGAAGCGAGATTGGTTTAACATACTGTCATTTCATGTCTACAGTCTCAAATCGTTTTTCGCTTGCGTACTACAATACCAAAACAAAATCAAACGTTTTACACCGCTCCATTTTGTCTGTCTCCAAAAAAATTAAGAGCAGCAATGATCAGCTGGTGCGGCTGTGTTGTCACCAGGTACAGTCCATACCCATACATTGTCCTGCATCTTTTAGATGTTCCTATTCATAGATAATGTGTCCTCCCAATCATTTTTCCTCCAAATAACCACGCCTAGCAGGTAAGGTGAGATGGTCTAAATTAGCCCGCTATGCCATTGTTTATTGTTTTTTTGGTGCAACGTTGTTCAGGTCTTTCTCTGATGTAATTGTAAGTATACTTCTGGTTGGTAAAGTGCAGCATGCTTACCTAAACCCCAAACGTGTGTTTTCAACTCGAGATGTTCGACATTCAACGTATCCTATGTGTTACATTAGATAAATACAGATGCCAGCTGATGACTTACGTAAAGTTTTCTGAACTCTGCCTTCAATTCATTCAATTGTTGCACAGTGGCTACGGAGTCCTTCAACTTGGCGACATCCTTATCGACCACCTCAATTCTACGGGCATAGTCTCGGATCTATCCACCCAATTCGTTTAAACCTCTTTAATCAAGTGACCATAAATATCTCACCTTATCGGTAGAGGTTTGAAGTTCCTCAACCGAGCTTAATAACGATCCAGAAGCTGAGTTGTACTCCTCCAACAGGTAGTAATAACCAGCCGATCCAGCCAATGTGACACCCAACAAGAACCCAAGCATTCTGAAGCCAAATGGTCAGCGCTACTTGACTATATCCAAGCTTCATTACCCGCCACGGACAGCGCCCACCTTCTTGGGTGCCTCAACCTCGGTTGTGTACATACGCGTTGCCAAAGTTTGTGTGGCTTTTCTGGTAATGCGTGGTGTCAATCGGAAAATGGAGTTCATTTCTTTTCAGGAATTCAATGTTTTAAACGCTTTGTTAGTAGTAGTCTCCCCATTTTACTTTATCTTTACCAACGAATTATGTTAACCTTTAAGGCCCTTCGAAAACACAACGCGAATTTAAACAGGCGCAGTAAATGACGTCAGAAATAAGCGAGTCCACTCGGGATTTTTTGGAAGCAGTGTCGCCAGGGCGGCGCTTTTTCATTTTTCCAGTAGGACCAGGTTCGAGTGAATATGTTGAATAACGCGGCCATGATTATTTTCACAAATAATCATCCATGAATTTTTTACTCTGGCTACTCTTTCTGCCTTTACATATCATGCCTGGAGGTCACTCAATCGATAAATGGTTTCTGCCCTTGTATACATACTATTTTCCCATTCATTTTCGTCTTAATGCATTACCTTTTTGTGTTCAGGTCATTTATTGCATAGAAATAACAAGTTGAATATATCCCCATAAACGCTAATTCCATAACAGTCCTGATGATGATTATACCAATGCATCCGTTTGCCATAGGTAGCACTTCATAAAATGCACCGCTATATCAAATGTGCAGCAGATAACATGGAGTAGGTCAACAGTTTAGCCAGTACCAGCTTCAGATACAGGACTTTCGAAGGATCCGCATTCCTCAGACCGTTGAGACAGTTTCATCTGCGCATTTTAAGATAACTTCCCTTCATTGAGAATATACGAACAACCAGCGCTTTTATCCTTTTTAAAAATGCTGTCATGGCCCTTTTCATACTGTAATTCTCATATTTTATTGAACAAATATGTATTTCTAGCCGCTTTTCAGCAGCTGACATGCTCAAATCCTTCTCAAACATCTGCTTAAAAAGTCTAGCCTTATGTCGGTTAGTGCATGTAGTGAAAGCACGCTCACAAGTCACATTTGTCGTCCAGACATTAGTGCTCTTTGACTCGTCGACATGTGGTAGTAGCAGACTCATGCTTGCGTTCGCGAGACAGAGCATGCAGATAGTTGGTATGAGAACTAACGATTTGGAGAGCGTAGACTTCGTCACCAATGACATAATCTTTGAACTCAGAACGGCCATGCTCAACACTAACATGGCCTTGCATAGAAACCTAGTTTCTCACACAGAATATAAGGAAAACCGAAGGGCCAAAAGGACAGATTTCCAGCTTCTATTTTTGTTCACCCGCGATTTCCTGAATTGGGGCAGGGTGCGACTTGATTTTTGTGAACACTGTGACACAAAAAGGAAACAGATAAACTTTCAGCTGTTTGACCGTCCCTCCATGGCGACCCCCAACGATCAAATTCCAGTTGTTCAGGTGCGTCTTATTCCATAACGCGAGCATTGGTTGATAGATAGCCGTCATTTGCCATGCTTTACAGTACGATTCAGCAAAGCAACTGGAACATGATATTGTCAATATCGCCAAACTTTTACAAACACGAGAAACAGAAGAAAACTGGGAATCTCGTTTACAAGGCATTGTTCGTCTACGTGGAATACTGAAAACAGAATGCAGTTCAAAAAGGAAACAAATTATTTTACTTGCCATGCGCGACCTGTCTAAAAGTGTCGTGAGCGTGGTACGTCTAAGATCAGCTCATGGGAGAACAGAACTGACTGGGAAATAGATCAATAGTTTAAGAACCGTCCTTGCTCTAGAAGCACTTGGTCTTGTTGAAGATATTGGAAGGCATGTTGGAACACAGCTTGATGCCCACAGCTTTGAATACCTGTTCAGTGGTGTCCTGCGATGTGCTACGTTTACCAAGAAACTTGTAGCAATCCAATCCAAAACTGCAATGATGACATTTCTCACGACCACCTCATTTCATTCGTGTACTATACGTTTGCTACTGAAGGCGTTGGATGGAAGGGTTACTCAGCTCCGTCATTTTGCTACCTTGTATTTGGAAATTGTCCTCCGAACGCACGGACCAAGAGAAGGACCTAGAATGACGATCGAGCGAGGCGACAACGGGGAATATGTAGAGAAGTTCTTAAAAAAAGCTTTGGTAGACGCTGCACCAGTTGTACGCGTCGCTTGTCGAAATACTTACTGGACATTTCACAACCACTGGCCCACGCGAGCAGCGAGGTAAACACAGGGAAGTTTTGATTGTGGGCTGCTTACACGTTCTCAGAGTATTTGCATCTTTGGATGTTGCTACGCAACAAAGATTGAAGGAATCTTCAGGGACAAGTGAAACGGAAGTAAAACATATCGAACCCCGTCCCTCCTTATCGAGAAGCCTTTATTCATCTTCAGGGAGGGTAAATCGGCCATCCTCTAGTCGTGCAAGTATTGCATCCACCTTTTCGACACGTACTGCTTGCACAGAACCAGCCAGCTTGCCTTCTAGAACATACCCCACTGCATCCAGCTCACAACCCGAGAGACGCAGCCTGTTGCCCAACCTCCTCCCACGCAAACGACAACGTTCCCAAGAGACATCCAAGATACCAGATAAACCAGCCAAAACCAAAGAGGCTAGCCCATCACTCGAATTCTCAAACACTGTACTACGCATGCTTCAAGCAGAGGATGCTGGCAGCCACTGCAAAGCCATTCATTTATTAGCAAATCATTTACGGCACTGTACGCGAGACGTATCCGGATCATCCGCGCTTCCGGCGGACATACCGTCTCGAGTGGATTTACTGCCTATTTTGACTGGCTATCTTTCGCAAAACGACATGGACACTCGTTTATGTGAAACATTGATGAGTTGGGACACTATTGCCAATGTGTTAGTTCGGATCATGTGTCTGAACCACTATGCACCGACGCTCCTGCTTAGCTCCTGTAACCAGGCTTCCTCTAGCCATTGCGAAGTATCGTCTCCTACGAGTAGATCACCAAATGGGCATATCTACGCCAAAGGCTTAAAACGTTTGAAACTCTACCTAAAGCGACATGATCCACAGCTGGCGGAGAAGTTGCTGGAAATGGTAGCAGCCTTCGATACAAAAGATGCATCTTCCACGAATCTTATCACGCGTGACATGTTGGCTGGCGAAGGGAATCGAGACTTGCTGCTCCGAGAGATTTTGGAATGGATCGATGAGATAACATGCGGATACCTTGGTCTAGAAGCGGACGAAGACAGTGGTTTGTTACTGGAAGGAAAAGAATGGCTTGGAGGACCATCTGACGATGGCAAGCTTGCGTACCAGTGGTTTGACGACAGGCAGAATTTACTGCATTGTTTAAACACAGTTATACCGTTACATATGAAGCTTCGGGAAAATTCGCCTGCATACGAAGCTTCAGTACGCTTAATCAGACGGCTACGGCTTGTCAATGCACGTGTCTTTGGAGCAGTGTCCGAAACGTACGGTTTAAGGATAGAAGATGTCCTCGATTCACAGAGAACGCTCTCAAGTGCATACTACTCAAGCCCAGAACAACAACAAGAAGAAAGCCCTTTGCGATCTGCTGATCCCGATACATCGGAAGGCTTAATTCAGCTTGACAACAGCATAGGGTCTATTCGGCTCGACGGGGATGATGAGCCTCCCGAGACCTTGTTCGATGATGTTGATATACTGGACATTGCCGAAAGGTCTGGAGAAGGCACGGGGCTCACGCAAGATATATCCAAGATGTTACTAACAGTATCTGAGGTAACGCTCTTATTTACTGTGCGAGAATTGACATGAGATAGCTGTCCGAGGGGGACTATCCACATGAAACAGTACTCGATCGTAGTCAGGCGTACAAACGGGGGCGGGAAATATCTGATGCGTATCCTATGGACAGCGATGGAGACCAGAAAGAGCCTGGTCATGTCATGGAAGATTATTCACAGGAAAACGTGAGGAAAAAGAAACGAACGATTCCTCTTCATGATATCTCTGTTCCAAGGTCGACGGCAGAACGCGTCGAGTTGCTGCAGACCTGTACGGAGAAGATCAGACAACGAGATGCTGTTGATATATTTCTGCTACAGCGGCTACAGAGGTTATCAATGGAAGCATGTATATTAAACCGCTGGAGTGAGGGAGGGGATAAGGCGGCTGCGGCGGTGTTATGGCACGGATCGGGCAGGGACGGAGATAGATTGCTGAACTTGGTCGAAGCGCTGACCGAGTTTCTTACGACGAACGACTGTGCGCGAGGAATGGACGAGCACCTCTGTGTTGGAGCGATTATCCTAATCAAGCAATTGCTTACGAATCAGGTTGGCAAATTTGAGCAGTACGAGCTCAGAGATAAGGACAAGGACGTATCAAAGTCGCTGGCTTATCGGATAGCCGATACGCTGATGATGAATAAAGTAGATATGTTTAGTGAGGTAAGTGCTTTGAAAAGGTCACACAAACGATTTGACGATGGAGATATGCCAGCTATCAACTGCAGCAGATGATGCACTAGAGGCGTTGCTGTCAGCCTTCAGCTCAGAGCTAGGCATACAGGCGATATGGTACCTGCTGGATGTGCACATGACGAACAAGACGGTCGAGGCAGATAAGGCAGAGGCGCAGTATGTCCGTCTCGCTTCACTCTTCGCTTATCTCGCCAAACTGGCGTCCAAGGTGCAGGCCGTGTTAGTGGAGAAATGCCTCGGGGGAGGAAAGGCTGATATTCTGTTAATGGTAAGCTGAGGGAGGGAGGGGGGTTTGAATAATAGAGTAAGGAACAAAGCGGACTCATCCTTTTCAGGGTTATAATCATGTGGATGTATCTGTGCGTAAATCTTGTGTCCAAGCACTTGTTGGGATTCACCGTTCCCTGGGGGATAGTTATCTCCAAAGATATCTCCCGTCACTTCGCGAGGATCAGGTGAAATTATTACGGCACTACATTGGCAAAGACGACAGATAAGAAATAAAAGCTTTACAAGAAGAACAGGAGTAAGGGGGGAGATGTGTACAGGCATTAGCAAATTCATGATGGATTTGTTTATCCATTTGACATAGATTCCAAATGAGGTTTGCACCATAGAAGCTTTCTGTTTATACCCATATGGTTATCCATGCATCTGGACCATGGATGTCAAATCATTTAGGAAAAATAATCAATCAATACGTTCATCTATCTTTTTAGGCAGCGATAAGGTTTGAGGCATGTGAGATGACAAACAAAAAAGCGGAGAGGCAGAAAGGGAGAGGGGGGAGGGATAGAGTTGTCCACGTTTTGTTTTTCTTATTTCTCCACGTGCAAAATCACAAAGACAATGGAGAGAGGAATTTTTGTGGACGTATGATACTGACAGATAACGTCCGCTGATAAGGCATGTAACTTAGCAATCATTTTACAGTGGCGTTAAAAAAAATAGGAAAGGGGGGTAAGGATAACAAATGGCCTGATGAGGAGTTTGCTGTTATCCTAAACTGATAAATGACGGGTAATTCTGGGATAATGAACTGATCAAGTAAAAAAAAATTTTTTTCGATCGTCTGCTGAAAACGTTTTGCCGCTTGGGGTTGTGCGGGGTGGAAACCCTGATCGCAAGGAACGATAATGTGTGTTAACGATTATCATATGATCTTTTGTGTGACAAATAATACTCCCTTCCTCCCCTCTGCCACCCCCTTGGTCCAACTGAAAGGGTGGTCGTTCAAACAAAAAAAAATCTTTTTTTTTCCTTTTTTTACTGCTCCTTATAGACAACGTCTGACTAAAGGTTTTCTTCCTCGAGATAGAAAGCTTAAAAGATAATGTAACCCAGAACCTTATTATTGGATGAAGGTGCCAGTGTGGGTTTCCGTACGACATTGAATACTGAACAACGCGGAACCTATCGGCATGGATGCCTAATATGGCCGGTGTTGCAAAAGAGAACCCACATCTTCAAGGCGCATTCCAAAACATTTGCTTTGTACCTTGTCATGCAAAAAAAAAAAATCGTCTTTGGTTTCATGTGAAAAAATAAAAACCACAAAAGGAGCTTGGTTCATAAAAATAATTAAAATGTACATCCATTTGTCCACCTTATGATTTTCAAACAAATCGACATGGATCCACGCATGTCTATTATTTACTAATCGCATTTTCGATAAGCAACTTTACTTCTTCTGTTCTCTTCTTGGCTCGTTCAAAACAATGGCGTAGTATATCCGTACTCATGGCAAATCCTCCATTTTTGTACACGCGGCACACGTCTCCTTTTGAATCCATGACAACCGTCACAGTTTCTTTCGCCAGACCTTCCTCTGTATCATTGGGGTCTGATAATAAGGCACCTGGTTGATTGAACAGGCAAAAGGTGGACGAAACAGGGAATCGATCTAACTGAATGGGATGGGTTTTTTCTGACGCATCGGCTTCCACGATCATAGCTGGTGTAATTTCTGCTTTAGGTAATGTCACTGCAAATAGTTAAATGCTGTTAGCCGTGTTCGAACCGTAGTGAAATAGATAGTTACAGTCTTTTAGCGCCGTCACCAAGGCAAGTAAACTAGCATCAATGATATTTCCGTCATAATTCAGACAGACAATATCAGCATACAGGACCCACACGGCCTTACCGGCTTCAATGCATAGTTTTTCTAACGGTATAATGTGTGAACTTTCACACAAAAAAAAAAGCGCATGAATAATCCGCAGGTTTTTTCTTTGCGTTGCTTACTCTTTAAAGATTTGGTGAATAAATTCAGACACGGCCTGTGCCTTTTCTGGTGGTGGGCCTGGTCGAAACTTGGGAGAGCACATGGGTGACAGTTCCACGTTGGGAACTAACAGAGGCCAGTTTGAGTTATTTCTTTCGTGCGTTCATTAGATGGCTAACCTAAATAGCCTTGGTCTGGCCTCTCAACATTGGGTTCACAAACTTCTGCTTTGATGCCGCAGACGATGGTTGTGCCTCCCAAACGTACCATGGCACTTGCATTGGCTGTGGATATCGCGTTTGAAGTGATCAGGGTGTTTCTGAACTGATCCAAAAGTCGTCCATCGGGTCGTACTTGTTGCTCTAGAAAGCGACGAAGGTATTCGTGAGGTTGAATACGACTGAATATTTCAAAGTTCTTTGTCGATGTTGTCACTTCGGCCATGGTGTATGGTTGGCACAAGCCGAAAAAATTCAGAAAAAAAGGCGGAGTGACTGTTTCTGTAAAGATGTCTGTGTTGGGTCTGCATGTGTGAGGTTACGGTTGGCAGTGGCTTTGACCAAATAAAGACATGATTTTCTGGGATGAGGCATATGAGATGACGGTGAATGGTTGAATATGTTATCATGTTTTATTGTTATTATTATGTTTGAATAAGGCAATTCCAGCATGATGGGAAGGACAAGGTGGGATGGCATTTTTTTATTTTATTTTTTCATGTGATTTGGGGGGAGGAGGAGATGCGTTGAATGAAAGGATCGAAAGGTGTTTCTTTTTTACATTTCATGCGGGATGGGGTGATTACAATCGAATTCAGAAAGGAATATTGCGTGATGAAATTCGGAATCAGAAAGTAACGATAGGGTAAGACGGATAGACGGCTGACTCAAAAAAACGGGGTGTGTTTATGTTGGTCGATCTGGAATGAGGCTACCCCACACCCGGGGTGCTTAGATGTGTGTCCATCTGATTTGGATTGATAAGGCGGGGGTTGCCTAGGTGAACAGGCGATAAACACGATTTGTATTCAATTTCTCGGGTTGTTTCGAAAGAGTATTATGCATGCGTGCGTGTGAACATTTGATTGCTTAACTATAGTTTTCCTATTCCGGTTATCGTCCATATCATTTTTGATGTGGAGAACAAAAAAAAAAAAAAAAAGGAAGAGGGGAATTTTTTTTTTTACTATTGTAAATG